>OU898282.1:6809427-7409427 GCA_918026665.1 Diabrotica balteata | reverse complement strand
GCTGTGCATTATCATACATAAAGACAATGTTGTCCCCAATAAATATAGACCAAATGAAACTACTGCTTCTGCAAAACATCCTCTATATACCGGTCAGCATTCAGGGGCCACTGATGAAAATAAGTTCAGTTCGAGCTAAAAATATGATTTCAGCTCAAGCCATGACACCCCCACCGCCAAACTTTCTTCGCTGGACATATCTTTCACTTCTTTGTCTCCAAACCCTCTCTCGGCCATCGCCAGACTTCAAATAGAACCGCAATTCATCAGTAAAGAGAATTCGGCTCCAATTCTGTATTTTCCAGTGTTGATGTTCTCGAGCAAAAATTAATAGATCCCTACAGTATCTGGGTTGTAATTCGGAAACAATAGCCAGATTTCTTGCCATTAGTCCTCTTTCATTGTGGCATCTTCTAATAGTTTTCTCACTTACATTTTGAACCTCCTGCAGACAGTTTCTTGCAGCAATTGGAGTGGAATGGCGGTTTCTTTAAAGTTCCATCACAATAAAACGATCATCTCTTTGCGAGGTAATTCTTCTACGACCGGAACCAGGTCACGTGCGTATGTACCAGTCTCTATAAAGCAATAGAAAGCTGTCAGTAAACTTGACTTCTTCCGTCTTGTAGAAATGTAATAATTCGAAAATCTGCTGTAGATATCACCATATCTTAATTATTTTCTTAGTCGAAATCCACGTTTAAAAAGCTAAATTACTGTTTAATTAAACGTTTTCAACAAAATAACAACGTAAACATCAATATTGTCAAAAACATCTTACATAAAAGTAGCAGTGCATAAAACTTCCAATGAATTTTTATTTTCGGAAATTTATAGGATGGCCACTTTTTTTACTCTTCGAACAGGCATCGAACAGGTCTCGAACAGCTTTGGACAGCCGCGTCTCCACCACAAAATGAGCCAAAAATGAGCAGAATGGATCTTAGAATTTCTTCTGGAGATTTACATGGGAAAATGACCTGTTTTGTGCTCGTAGCCGTGCCGCCCTTTTACTAATATGCCATTATGAGAATTATTTCGAATAACATTTGAATATGCTAAAATATTTATTGCAAATGATAAAGCTTTATACATAAGGGTGTCAGCATTTCACAATTTTTCAGCTAAAACTAATATCTCTTGTTCAGTGCCACAATATGGCCCTCATATATTTTAAATTGAACATTGTAAGTCAGAAAATAAGACAGACTATTTATTTAGGGTTTTGCCATTCAATGTCGTGTCACGACGGAAGATCCAGCCAAAAACTTCCAACCCGACACCGGCAGAATCGAGGTATTCCGTTCCGGAGAAGGTATGGGCATCCGTCTCGACGGAGCATCTGCCTTTGCGGGAGCTATTATTTCGCCATACTACGACTCGTTGTTGGTGAAAGTCATAGCTCACTCGAAAGACTTAGCCAGTTCCTGTGCCAAAATGAACAGAGCTCTTAGAGAATTCCGTGTCAGAGGAGTCAAAACGAACATTCCATTTTTGTTGAACGTACTCGAAAACCAGAAGTTCCTAAACGGTTCAGTCGATACCTATTTCATCGACGAAAATCCTCAATTGTTCAAGTTCGCCCCTACAAAGAATCGTGCCCAAAAACTACTGAACTATCTAGGAGAAGTCTTAGTAAATGGTCCTCAGACGCCTTTGGGGACGACTTTAAAACCTGCCGAAATTAAACCACACGTGCCTGTTGTGTCGCAAGGTAAGTTACTGAAAACAGACCTAACTATTTCGATTTTTGTAAATAATTTGCTTAAAGCTTATGCGGAGCTACTTGTGGAGCGAAGAAACGTTTTTAACTCTTCAATATAGGTAAGAACAGAATCTTAGAACATTTACATACAGTAAAGCTTCAAAAGAAAATAAATAGTGTGTCAAATTGATGATATGTGACGTGGAAAATGACAGTAAGGTATAGACTATACTATAAAGGATGTAGTTGAATTATCTACGACTTTATGGACGACTTCGGTGCATAAAAAAAGAACAATGGCAGAAAGCCTAAACAGATTTTGATTCTAAGAAAAACAACTATTCTTCAAAACAAAATAGATCTGAGACAAAAATATTGTTATTAAAAAAAAGGGACTAATCGACAACTACTTGTTTGAATCTTACTCCAGATTCAAATACGTTCCAAGAAAGTGTCAACTAGACGTGGAAAATACTTCTAAACTATAGTGATGCTGTTGTTCTACAAAGAATTTCTTTTACAAGCTTCTTTTTGTTTACAAAAAAGAAGCTATTTTGTTATGTACCAATGAGTAAAATCACTATGTTATTGGCAGTAGGAACAAGTATTTCTTTATCTATAGAAAGATTCTACATATAAGAAACATATAGATTGGAGAATCAAAGTATAAGAGGGAGGAAACTATAGCAACTTGTCTAGAAAAGCGTTCAGCCAACAGTATAGGCTTAATATCGGACTATAAAACTAATTCTCTAAGACTCCCTAACATTTTTAAAGAAATAATCATAAGAAATATGAAGAAAACCACAGCGTTAACGACAATAAATGGTGAAAAAAAGAATGGAATCAATTATACACATTCATCCACAATAAATATAGCAATATGTTCCTACTGAGGAACACCTATCTTTGGACATCTGCGTCAAGCAAAAAGATAGTTTACGTGGATTATGTGGTTGTAGATGCACCATGAAGTTTTGTAGATATTTTCTGTAATAGTATTATCTTTTGTTTTGCTCCGCAATTTTTTCTTTTGTATTTTATGTATATTAAAACTAGTTTCCCTCATGTTAGATAAAATGTTTTATGTTTTTAATTTAAACTAATTTTTAGAAATATGATATCTAAAAGAAACGTAGAAATCTTGTTAAATTTTTATAAAATACAGCTCCAAAGAAATGGAATTTAATAGAAAAAACTAGTGAAATTGATATTGTTACAAAAAAAAATTTACAAATTGAAATAATAATAATAGATATAGCAACAAAAACGTCTTTAGACTTTCGTTGTGTAATCACAAATTTTGCGCATTCAGAATTCTATACATTAATTTTCTTATTTTAGGTTAACGTACATAGTTAGGTTATGTGAAGTTAGGTTAACCAATACCCGTATAGAGTCATCAATTTGTTTCCAAGAGTAACAATTCACTTCAATATATTAAAGAATACAAAAAAAAATTAAAAAAAAAATTAAAATGAAAATAAACAGTTAAGGTCAATTCAGACACATCAGTCACGTCTCGTCACAGTGATTGCGCCGAACCGAACAATCCGTCATACAAAATATTCTTTAATACAAATATCAAAGAATATAGACGCAAAGAATATAGACGCAAATATGTTGCCGGCATTCACACTCATCAGTTGACAAACAGTTTCCCAGCTGTCAGATAGTTGATAGCTCTGTGACCAAACAGGACCGGTTCGGCGCCGAGACTATGACGGGACTGATGTGTCTGAATTGACCTTAAAGGTCGATTCAGACACATCAGTCACGTCTCGTCACAGTGATTGCGCCGAACCGAACAATCCGTCATACAAAATATTCTTTAATACAAATGTGTTGCCGGCATTCACACTCATCACTTGACAAACAGTTTCCCAGCTGTCAGAAAGTTCTGTGACCAAACAGGACCGGTTCGGCGCCGAGACTATGACGGGATTGATGTGTCTGAATCGACCTTTAGGGTCTACTCACACTATCACTGCCGCTCGACTCCATACCGTTCCGATATAATCTCTGGTGTTTACACTTAACGCTCAGGTATATTACAAATAACTTTTTAGTTGATCACGTTCGTCACAGGTGAAGAATGCTTTTTAGATCCTAATATGTGGCTAATCGGATTCACTATACTCATTCCGGGCGCCATGTTATTTTATGACGTATACATTGGGAGGTAAGGTAATCATATTTACTTACACTTACACTTTAAAAAAGAAGTTTATTGCTGCCTGCTTTACTGCCAAAGTTAGCTTCTGACTTCTGGAAAAATATGCAGAAAGTTTAGAATTTTTCATTTAAAAAATTTACCAAATGCTATCAATCGGAGAAACGCATACGCAAGAGGTAAAATGACCAAAAGGAATTGCCAACATGATTTCAGGCAAATTAATGATAATTTATTAACATTCATTAAAATAATTGTAATTATTTCGATGCCAGTACGATATTCGAGTACATAGTGATAGTGTGAATATATCCTAAAGTTGATTGATTTGGTATTATGTAAGTTATGGACAGATACATAAATTTGAAACTCCGCTAGTGATGTACCTAAAACTAATATTTGTACATTATCAATATAAAGACACTGGGCATTAAAAATTAGCATATTTTCACAAATAGTTTTGCACATAAGTGTAAAAGTACGAGATATTACAATCCAACTATGCTTTATACGGGTCCACAGGTATAAGTAAAGAAGGCTAAAGTATACAAAATTATTTTTATTTTAATTCGCTTTAATTTTAAGTGAAAATCTCAAAATTGGCACGTTTATTCATCTAAATCTTATACATCTCATCACTTCATACATAAAGTAGGTTTTTCAATACGGCTTTGGATCTATTATCTTTCTTCTACAATGAAGTCTTTGGTGATGGTAGAAAATTATTTATAGTAAAATGATTTCTTGACGTTTCTTCTTAGTAAAACTAAAAATATGTACTAAACAGTAAAATTATTTTGTGGGTTTAATGGTAGTAAAATGTTTATAGGTACAGATGTAGATTTTATAAACTGGTAATTTAGTCTTTTTTAATGAACTAACTCTCAGAACAATGTAATTTAAATTTAGGATAAATTTGTGTATTGTGTATTAACATTAAAAAAGAATTCCGTCAAATGAAGTCAAAAATATCTGTGCTGTTATTAGTTCGGTATCCCGAGTCAATTTTCACCCTTTATTACTAAAAAGTTATTTTTCGTGAGTAGTTTCAGTTTGAAAAAACGCCCAACTGTTGCCCCTACAAAAATTTGCGTTTGTGGTCGCTAACAGGGGTAGCATGAAATATGTTGATTTGACGACTCTCAGAAATTTATTACTAACAGGTTTTTTTTGTTAATTCTCAAGATAATTATCTACGTCCTACAAAATGCAAGGTTCTATAAAAGAGTCCCCTAAAGAGTCTGACTTAGAGAAAAAGCGACGAATGTCTACCAACAAAGGCCAAGACCAATAGATTGGCTGAAAAAGTGATAATGAAAGGTATTATTCGTAATATAAGGTAATAACTGACGTAGACTAGGCAACTTTATTTATCGTTTCAACTCGATTCCAAGGGAATACGCCCTGGTTTGCCTCGCGAAAAATGCTTTTCCGTTTAGACAACGCATCTGCGCTTAAGAAGAAACTATTTTACAGGCAAAATTACACTAATTGGGATATAAATTGGTGGACAATTCATCGTATTCGCCAGATTTAGCTTTGTTACGTTAGGAATTCTCCTAGTTACTTTCCGCAAAATATCTGTTTCGAAAAAAGTCGAATCATATCTTCTGGCAAACATGACTCAATAAGAGGATAATATATATATATATATATATATTATATATATATATATATATATATATATATATATACAAATAGAGTTTTATTTCATACAGACCAATTGCTGAGACTACAAATAATATTTAACACAGTACGGTCGAGAATAATTCGATATTTATAAGTGATACCTTAAAAAGACATGTAACAGTCAATGATATTAACAGATTTGTGAGTAAAACTCAAGTCAATGGACATTATACGGTAATATTGTATAAACAATCAATTAACTAACAACATTTAGCAACTTATTAAAAAATCAGCACAGCAACAGAACATGTGGTCTAAAGTATATGTAATATTTTATTTTATATTAAGCAGTGAAAAAGAACTAAGAATATCGTAGATTCACTTTCAACTATTTGATAATTATTTAAGCTTTGATTTTGACTTTAGGTAGCATTATTAAAGTGATTTGAATAATTTTTTTTTAAATGTAGTGTAAATGAAGTTACCGCACAAAGCCTCACAGATGCCGCAGGGAAAATGGCGTTAATTGAAACAGACCGAACCAAACCGTGAAAAGACAGCCAACCTTGAGGTCAAAAATTTGACAGAACAGCAAGGTAGAAGTACCACCCCAAATAATTGGGCGGTGTATTTAAAAGTTCAAATGAGTTTGGATGACAACCCGCTTGTAAGAGACAAACCAATGAAAGAAATTGGTATTATAACAGCAATTCCTCGCATTAACCAGTCTAGAACGAACAAACAGGCGAAATTCATTCAACCTCATATATAATTAATAAACGTCAAACATTATGGCTGGATAATCCGCCACAGGTGATCAACGAAAAATAATTTCCACAGTCCAAGGTTCCAAGTGGATGAACATCATCGAAGCAGTAAACAAATTTGTATACCTGAGAGCGCTCCTTAACACTGAGAATAATACTATCGCGGAGATAAACCGCAGAATTTGCACGGCCGACAGATGCTATTTTGGGCTCCACAATTATATCAATAAATACAAAAATAAAAATTGTAAAATATATTAATATAGGACGTCTGAGGTGGATAGGGCATGTAATGCGGATGGAACAAAATGATTCAGCTAGAAAAAAGCTCCTTGATAGACCCATTGGTCAGAGAAGAAGAGGAAGACCCAGAACAAGGTTTCTTGATAACATCTATGAAGACATAAGAAATACGGGAATATCTGCTTGGCGGAGGAACGCGATGGATAGGGACGACTGGAGAGAAATTCTGGAGGAGGCTGGACCGACACTGGGTTGTTTAGTCAGAATGATGATGAATACACAGAAGTATAAAGGTAATAAAAAAGTGGATGCTGTTCAATTGAATGAAAACCAATTATGGGAAGGTAATCAATATAGAACATGCTGCAACAAAATTCGAAAATGGCTCTACATCACATACAAAAAGACCTTGAATCAAAAACGAAATATTTATGTATGATTCCATTCAAACGGCTAAAAACAGAGATTGATGGTGTCAAAGAATACTTCCTGTCGTGTTATCAAAGAGGGGTTACAAATAATAATCGTTACTTCACAACATCAGTTTATTCTCAACCCTCAAACATACATGCTTGCCCGAGCTTCGGCTACGTTCACATGACATCCCTGTCATCTGTGTTGCCTAACTCCGGCGCCTATATCTTAATCTAAGCTAACAACACATCTCCTTTTTTTTTATAAAAGATCCCTGTGTCATTAATGATCTTATACCTAAACTAACTTAAACTACTACAAACATAATCTGTTAAATGAACCGGTTTCTTCACAAGTCTTTTTGGCCTGCTAGGCTTTACGCACTCAAAGTCCGATACACTATCGCTTTTATCCTGACCCGATGGAGGTAAAACATGATTTCCACTTTGTTCGATTTTGTCCTGAAATACACTGGGTTCCCCCTTACTACTTTCCTCCATTATTTTACCCTGTATGTCACCATTGCTTTGATTAGAGCAAGGCATTAGCTTTGTGTTACTAGAAATTGGCGGAACATAATCATTTGAGGATTCTGGTTGGGTGCTCAATACAGGGAAACAGTAGGGTGCATGAATCAAATGCCATCTATTTCTTCTAAATTTCCCGGTTTCAGTTTCAATTATATAGGACCTGGGTTCCTGACAGATCGCAACAACTCGCCCATATTTCCTGATATCAACCACCCACACAGAATCACCAACCTTAAGAGGATCTAAATCCTTGGCATTGTGTCGCTTATTGTAGTTTTTCACTTGTTTATCCTTTATTTCATTCTTTTTATTTTTAGTGTTTGGTTCTTTTGAAAAGTTTAATAAGCTTGGAAGCTGGGGTAAGTTAGATCTTAATTTTCTATTCATTAATAATTCAGAAGGTGAAACACCACATTCTAGGGGTGTACATCTATATGCTAACAATGCCAAACTTAGGTCCTCTTTTTTTATTTTTCTGAATTAATCTTTTTGCAATTTGTACAGTGCGTTCCACTCCACCGTTGCTCTGAGGCCAGTGCGGACTGCTCGTCGTATGAACAAAATTATATTCTTTTGAAAACTTTATAAATTTTGATGAAAATTGAGTACCACGGTCGGATCTAACTTCCTCTGGGATACCATAACGAGAGAAAATATCTTTAAGCTTAGGAATAATGGCATCTTCTGTCATATTGGTTAAAGTAAAAATTTCAAACCAATGTGAAAAGTAGTCAGTGGCAATCAAATACCACTTATCATAACATTTAAACAAATCAACCCCCAGTTTTTGCCACGGCCTTTGTACAGTATTGTTTTTATGAAATGTTTCTCTATGATTTACTCTGTGTTCAACACATTGGGGACAATGTGTGACAAGGTTATTAATCTGGGATGACAAACCCAGCCACCAAACGCTCTGTTTGGCACGATCTCGACATTTTACAATTCCCATATGGCCTGTATGAATAAATTCCAACACCTTGAGTTGAAGACTCTTAGGAATGATTATGCGAGACCCTTTTAAAAGTAATTGTTCCGAATAGGAAATTTCATATCTATATTGATAGTATGGCAACAATTCAAATGGCAATTTAGATCTTTCAGGCCAAGAAGACAAAGAATATTCTTTTAGTTTTTTACAAATATATTCATTTTCTTGTTCTGTTTTTATTAAATTCAAAAAATAATCTTTAATTGGTAAATTATGAATAATTGACTGCACATATGCTGCAGTTTCTGCAGTTAGTTCTTTATTAGCTAACGTATCTGTTTGTAAAGGGGCCCGACTTAAAGTATCTGCTACAATTAAATTTTTTCCCGGCGTGTAGATTACAGTATACTTGTATCGCATTAAACGCATTCGAAATCTTTGCAAACGTGGCGTTAACTCATCTAAATTTTTAGTTTGCAGAATTTGTAGTAAAGGTTTATGGTCTGTTTCAAAAATTAGGTTAGGAACTCCTGAAATAAAATCATAAAAATATTCTGCTGCCCATGTAAGTGCAAGAGCTTCTTTCTCAATCTGAGCGTATCGTGTTTCAGCTGAGTTCAGAAGCCTAGATGTAAAAGCCACTATTTCCCGAGTATGATCTACATTTTCTTGAAATAGACATGCACCTATACCAAAACAACTTGAGTCTGCACTAACAATTATGGTTTTATTAGCATCAAAAAACGCTAGATTTGGAGGGCTCTCTAACTTTTGTTTTAAAGTGCTGAAAGCTTTATCTTGTGCTGGACCCCACAAAAAGTTAATATTTTTTTTTAGTAAGTGTGTTAATGGTTCAAGAATCTCAGATTTATTATGAATGTATTTTGCAGCAAAATTAATCATACCCAGCCATCTTGACAGCTCAGTCTTATTTTTTGGTTCAGGAAAATCACGGATAGCTTTAACCCTATCTGGATCAATTAATATCCCTTGCTCAGAGACCATATGACCCAAGTATTTAGCTGTTTTTGTTGCTATAGAGCATTTGTTTTTATTTAGTGTAATACCTTCCTTATGAAGTTTTGTTAGGACTGTGTTCAAAATATTGTCATGTTCCTCTATTGTCCTTGCATGAATAAGAATGTCATCTATATGGACAACACAGCCTTCAATGCCAGTTAAGATTTTTGAAAATCTCATAGTAAAATACTCTGGGGCACAAGATATACCAAATGGAAGCCTTTTAAAGAAAAATCTGCCAAAAGGTGTTATAAAAGTTGTTAACAACTGACTTTCCTTATTCAATTTTATTTGGTAAAACCCACTTGTGGTATCCAATTTTGAGAAGAATTTAGACCCTTTCAACTGTGCTAGTGTATGAGATATTTTCCCGAGAGGAAAATGTGACCGTAACACGTTTTCATTAAGTTTAGTATAGTCACCACAAAGCCGTACACAATCTCCCTTGTCCACACAAACAATTGGGCTGACCCAAGAAGTAGGATCTTCAATGGGTTCAATTATCCCTAATTTTAGCAATCTATCAATTTCAATTCTTAATTTTGGTAACAGAGGTAAAGGAACAGTTCTGGGAACGCTCTGTACATAAGGTTTAGCATCTGGCTTAATTCTAATTGACATTTCCATTTTAAATTCACCTATATCACTAAAAATACCAGGAAATGTTTTAGCAACAGACTCTAAATTAAATTTTGAAAACATATTAGTACTCTCAGATTGATTACAATGAACAACACTGCAACTGATTTGATTTACCTGTTTAAGCTTACAATTAGAAAAATTTAGAACATTAAACTTAATGATTGACTCTCTGCTTAATATAGGTTGTCTCAACTTCCTAATACAATATATTGTTTCATCATTTGTAAAACCGTCATAAGTAAATTTTATATGTAGCTTACCCACTGTGTCCAATTTATGATCGTCCGCTGCACCAATTGCATCACATGCCACAATTTTACCCACATATTCTGGAGGTAATTTTTCATAGGGAAAGCAGTTAACATCTGCTCCTGTATCCACAAAAAAAGGTACCTTAAATTTGTCATCCAATAAGATGTCTACATACCAACGATCCTTCTTGTCTAGGTACACTTGGCCAATAAAGGAATCTGTATGTACCACTTGATTTACTGAATCCCTTCCTTCGTCATCTGTACTACTGCTACTGGTGGACCTTGAACACTTAACAGCTCTGACAGCTTTCTTCCTGCACATCACACTCCAATGACCTCTACGTGAACAAGATCTGCATTCAGAGAACTTGGCTGGACATTTCTCCCTATTTTTACATGTAGGTATGCCACAGTATCCACATCTGTAACCTTCCTTAACTTTCTCATGAGTTGTTTCTTGTTTAGCAAAACTCTTACCTTGATGTCTTTTATCAGTACGCTCCCTGTAGTCCTGTTTAACTGCACTAACTGACTGCTCCTGTCTCATAATTCTATTTTGACTATCTTGAAGTTCAGCTTGGCGTGCTATTTGTATTGCCTTCTCTAGTGTCAAACCATCATTTAGTTGCATTCTTTCGCTCACCTTTTTATCAGCTATTCCGATAACTATCCTGTCACGAATTAACTCATCTTTAAGAGCTCCATAGCTACAGTGCTCTGCAAGAGTATGTAGACTTGAAATAAAGTTTCCCACAGGTTCTCCTGGCCTTTGTACCCTTGAATTAAATTGAAATCTCTCAAAGATTGTATTTCTTCGGGGAATAAAATGATTGTCGAAAATCTGCATTACATCTTGAAAGGATGCATTCTCCACTGGTTGATTTTGAAGTAAAATATCTTCTGCTTCATTTCCCATTAAATACAACAGTAGGTCTAATTTATCCTTGTCAGATTTTTGTCCAAATCCACTTACAGACATATATCTCTCTACTCTTTTCTTCCATTGGGGCCATGTCTGGGGCTGTGTAAAATCAAATTCGCTTGGAGCCGAAATGTTCGCAAACACTTCTTTATTTATTTGGATAGGTGCATCCATTTTAAGGATTTTAGGTCCCCTCTGATTTATAGGTTATGCATAAGATTTGCACTGTTGTCACGTTTGACCACTCTTTGCTTGTTTAATGTTAACAAAACAAAGCACCAGCTGCCACCATGTCGTGTTATCAAAGAGGGGTTACAAATAATAATCGTTACTTCACAACATCAGTTTATTCTCAACCCTCAAACATACATGCTTGCCCGAGCTTCGGCTACGTTCACATGACATCCCTGTCATCTGTGTTGCCTAACTCCGGCGCCTATATCTTAATCTAAGCTAACAACACACTTCCCACCTATAAATATATACTTAAATCATATGCCCATAGACGTATAGTATCCCACGATGCTCTTAAGTGTACGAACGACCTCAATGAGGAACTATTTCATGTTCAAATAACTTGAAGGAGGCCGTTTTACAACTAAAAATGAGGTTATGGTGGAAACTGCACGCAACTTTTTAGGAACTCTGGCAAATGACATTTCGGAGGGGTGAGGGGGAGAATTGTTATAAAAGAAGAATGAGAGAAAGAAAAGAGAGTATATTGAAAAATAACAGACTAAGGGTAAACAGAAATGAAAAAATTAATAAAAATCTTACTTCGGCTAAATTAATATCAAACACCCTTCTCGTAAAATTGATCACACTTAGCACTTACTTAATGTTCAAAGTAAATCAAAGTTAAGTTCCTGTTTAGTACATATTTTTATCTGTTTGTTAATAATTTTAACTTAGCACGTGTTTATTTACTTTTTTATTTTTTTTTTCTAATAATTGGCACGCTTTCGTTTCTTGTTATTTTAACAGAGTACCTGGTGACGAATCCCGACCATGTTCCAAGTTAGTATACACTTTTTATTTATGTTCGTTATGTTAATAAAAAAAAGTTTTTGATTTCCATAATATCTGCCTTTCATAAAAGACAAAATAATAACATTTTAGCAATTAAGTTATAAATAGGATATTAAAAATCTTTCTGCAGCACTGGCGAAAATCTGTGATCACCCAGCAAAGAGGCTTATTATGCCTCCTAAGTTCTGTAAGTAGGATTCGCTTAACTCATTCGTTGAGTGCAACGTTGAGCATTCGTTGAACTTCCAACACCGGCAGCTGTTTTCCTCTGAAAAGCCACTTAGAAGTCTTTAACTACCTTTTTTAGATGTGCCTTATCCAAAAACTTGGCAGGTGTTGATCGATAAGGTCGTAAGTCACTTTTATTATGCACTTCATCCACAATTCATCCTTCATCCTTCCATTCCAAGTATGAGGTATATCTTGTGTGTTCTTGCATCAAACTTTGCTTCACGGAGCCCCCTTCAGTTATTTTTTATGCGATTTTAATCAATTCTCTTTATATGTTTTTTCCATTTTATTTTTTATTGTTTTATTTTCTAAGACCCACATTAAAAAAACCCACTAAGATTGATCCTACTCTTCTTCACTTGTTTGAACTTGTCAAAAACAGGTTTCGAAATGTGGCAACCGTGTATGGATATTTTTAAACGAATTTACAATATTTTTCAACAATAATTACTGCAGATATGTGAGAATCGAAAAGCTTTTTTAATTATTAGTGTAAAAAACAACTATTGCTGCTTTTTGGCTTACGCTTTCTGGAAAAAAACTGCTTCTTTTGTATGACAACGTTGTCATATGTCAAAATTTTAAAAATTACAGCAATTACAAATATTACGTAGAAAATATAAATGTAATATCCTTTCAGTTCCTTAATTGTTTATTTTTAACAGGTGGTGGATCATATATGTCATAAGTAGTGTTTAGATTTACAGATTTAAAAGTTTATATTATTATTTAAATTATTAAATTGAGTGCAAACCAAACAAGGTTTTAATATTTTTCAGATAATCATAATCAGATAATAATTATTATTTCAGATAATAATTTCATGGAGCAGCAAGCGAACATATTCTTACAGAGATTGAGTCCCTATTGAGTTTCAACTATCTCTATTGAGCTGCAACACACATTAATATTTAGGACATTGATCACCAACTTCACTATTTGTGTCCTAATTTATTTATCCTTGTTTTTATCACAGGCTAGGGGCTATATATCTTTGGTTCTTAATCGTGAGACCTTTTTACCAAACCCTGTACTGTATCTAAACGGCATAAATAAGTTATATGCTCTTTCTTTTCTTGTAGGGTGTTTAAACATTTCTTGTGACTACAGAAATAAGAACTACAAAGATCTATCTATGTACGGGAATCCTATAGTTCCTTGCCACACCCGCAAGCATCAATGACATGAGTAACACCAAGTCATATGGTTCCATCTCTTGCCGTACTGCTCATCAATAGATACACAAACGTATTCTAGTTTAAGCGTCAGATTTTATACTGCTATAACTTTATTAGACCACTTACAGTGAAGTGAGTGCGCTTCACCTGTCTGGACCGCTTGGCTATCAGAACGACAATACAGTTTAAGCTCTCTAATCATTTGGATATTATTGCTCTTGTGATCTATCTCTCCGACGTCTGAGAGGGCAAATGGATATGAGAAGAGAAGTGATTGCTTGTAAAACGAACACTGGAGTTGTTATTAAGACTCTTAGTGTAGCCTGCTTTCAGACTCCTTGTTCAGGCGGCCGCCTAAGAGTCTAGATTTGTCTATCGTCCTATATTTGGATTGCCTTGAATCCTGTATGAAGACCATTTTATCCCAATATTGCTGAATCGGGTATACAATATCTTTTTTAATCATTAGTTTTAGAAATCACTGTTGTCTTCAAGCAGCTTTGTAACCTCCACCACAACAATATTTTGATGGGAATATGCATCCTCTGGGGTACAATGATGTTACATATCCGGATTGTGGAGCACAGTACTCACAGGACAAATCTCACCAAATGATTATTCAGTTATGGTGCAGTTTTCTGGTGATTTGCCGATTGAGCATGGTCTATGATTGGTGGTGCAGATGTGCGTTTATATCATAATCAATAAATCTACAATTAATGACATAGCTGCTTAAGTTCTCTGTTTATCTGCAGATATAATCTATAGGACTTTCCTTATTATCCCTTGCAGGATGAGAAATTTTCCGCTTTATTCTGCATGAAGTAATGAAGACAATAACCTGACAGATCATGCTCACATGATTTTGCCAATGTCAGCACCCTTATATCTCATATGGCTGAGATTTTTTATTTGGACCCTGTACAAGGATTTTCGAGATACATTAAGTTTCTCAGTGTTTTTTGTAAGAGAACGGAGTGTGTTTGCCATCCTGTGTAAATAGTTTTATTAATTTTTGGTCATTTTATAGTCCCTCGTTTTTGTTTGTATGTAATTTAATTGATTACCGATTGCTTGAGTATTGAAATAATTCCGAACTTTTAATGCAGATAGAAAGCTTAATATGACAAATTAGGTGACCTGTTGCTTATCCAGTGGACTTTTTAAGACAGGCAACTGTCATGAACATTTGGGCACGATACAGTATGCCTATATCTTACTTGCTAGTCTCTTCATTTCGTGACAGAGTAGTCTCTTTGACTTAAGTCCCTTCACCTCGACAAAGTGATATCTTTTTGGGTAGAATAATCATCCGAAATCTATAAGTAGCACAAATAAATTAACAAAAATAGATTAATATCGACTTATGTATATGTGATCCCATAGGAAATTTGTGTACACAGAAAAAGTGGAGCCAACTTCACAATAAAATAACACTATGGATACACAAGTTTATTTAAATTATTCTACTTTATTTACAGTGGTGTTTCTGTTTATTTAGGTATTGAACCACCAAAAGGATTCCGTCAAATCTACAAAGAACAGGGACCAGAAGCCTTCGCCAAAGCCGTTCGAAACCACAAAGGAGTTCTATTGATGGACACCACCTTCCGAGACGCCCATCAGTCTCTTCTAGCAACCCGTGTTAGAACCCACGATCTCCTAAAGATCTCACCGTTTGTCGCTCACAACTTCAACCAGTTGTACTCGCTGGAGAACTGGGGAGGAGCTACATTCGATGTCGCTTTAAGATTTCTACACGAGTGTCCGTGGGAGCGTCTTGAAGATATGAGAAAAATGATTCCTAATATTCCTTTCCAAATGTTGTTGAGAGGTGCCAATGCTGTAGGGTATACCAATTACCCGGACAATGTTGTTTATAAATTCTGTGATTTAGCTGTAAGTACCTTAGTTAACATATCAATTCTTTAGTATTTTTTATCAACGTTAAAATATATTATTAACAATTCTACTTTATATATATTTGTTGAGTATCATTTGTGTTCATTTTTAGGTTCAAACTGGTATGGACGTCTTCAGAGTATTCGACTCGCTTAACTATTTACCCAACTTAATCGTCGGCATGGATGCTGCTGGAAAGGCAGGAGGTATTGTCGAAGCTGCCATTTCCTACTCTGGCGATGTCAGTAATCCTAACAAGAAGAAATATGATCTGAAATATTATCTCAACATCGCTGATGAATTGGTGAAAGCCGGAACGCACGTATTGGCTATTAAGGATATGGCTGGTTTGTTGAAACCCAAAGCAGCTAAGTAAGATTTTATTACATCAACTAATACTGCGTGTTGTGGTATAATATATTCAAATTATATTAATATTAATTTGGTTAGTAATTATTAACCTAATTATATTAAGTGAATTCAAATAGAATAGTAAAAACGCATTACATATACAAATATTAATGTTATTTAACGCTTTGAAGCCCGATTTTTATTAAATTAAAAAAAAACAGAATTTTTGTGAAATTTATTTTAGTATATTCTTAAAACAAATTCATTTAAAATTAACAATGCTAATCCTGAAGTATATCCTGCAGGATGTGGTATGCTCAAGATACCAACAAGAACATAGCGTAACAAAAAATTTAATAAGAAATAAAAACCATAGCACTTCGTTCCTCCTATTGTTTTGCATGGAACGTTGCACAACAATTTTTGTCCTGTTTGAGACAAACTCCGACATTGCAAGGTGAACATTTTCACTGTGTTCTGCTAACATTTGCTGTCTTCTTGCAGTTGGTCCATATCAAAGTAGTTCTTTGGGGCATATGAGAAAACTTTGAATGGCGAATTTCTAAGGGAATATGCCTTTTGAATTTACTCACTGATTTTTCTGCTGATGCTCTTCCCCTTTTTAATTGTTCTGGAGCTCCAGTAAGGGCTCTTATTACAGAGAGCCGGAATTCTTTCAAAGAGATACTTTTGGATTGGCTTCTAAGTTGAAATAGAATGAATGCGTTTACAACGCAAGCATCCATAAAATAAAAAAAAATATTCTATGCCACCACTTGTGTGATTTGCGATTCACTTCATAAAGACTTTTTAGTTCAAATTCGTCAACATATCTCATATGTGACCTGTAGAGTACTACTATTTGTGAACATGACACCTCATTCAGAGTAGCGTCTTTTTGTCTTCTCTTTACAACTTCGTTTGTTGCTGGATTTTGGTGATTTGCTAAAAGAATCACACTTCTACGATCCATCCACTTCAATGCAGATAGTCCATCTGTTGAAATACGATAATCTGAATCTCCCCGATTCATTTGTTTGTCAGTTTTGAACTCTAGTAAATCCTTTCTTTTTTTTTAATGATTTCACTTGCCTAAATTCCGTCCGACAATAAAGATCTCTGAAGATCAATACTGTTGAAATAGTTGCCCCTTTACCAGTATATATCTGGATCTCGCACATGAATCGGCTTGAATCTGCTCTAACCCAAACTTTGTAGCCTTGTTTTATAGGTTTATTAGGCATATACTGCCGGATACTGCTTCGACCTTTAAATCGTATCATAGACTCATCAATCTCGTGAAACTCATGTGGATTCAGTGCTGCAAGAAACTTTTCCGTGAGTTTGGCCAGTAGAGGTCGCACTTTGTAAAGTTTGTCAAATCCGGAATCAGTTTTTTTGGCTGCATAAGTTTTTTTATTATCTATCAGATATAATTTGCCTAGTAACCTAGCAAATCTGTTACGTGACATAGCCGAACTGATGAAAGGATCTCGTAATTCATCACGTGACGACCAATAATCTCTGTAACTGAGCATTACCTCTATATATCCATTAATAAATTTATTCCAAAAAATGTTTTGACTTCGTCTTCTGTGGATGTAAATCCATATCCTCCTCAGTGTTTTTGAGCGTAATATAGATTGGTTTGAAATACAATTAGGTGAATTAGATGCTCGGGGAATAGTTCCAAAAACACATCTGTGGGGTTCTCTGCAGAATTTGGAATATTTGGACCTGTAGTTTTAATAAATTGATTTGTTTGTGTTATATTACTTTCATTTTGGGTCCAAAATATATAGAGTTATCTCGCTTTGCTAGTCGTATTGCTAGCGGTACTTCGTCTTCACCGTCCGATTCCGATTCTTGATTATTTGGAGTATTGGTTGTTTCGTCTTGATTGTTAACTTAGTCTTCAAACATGTTGTTCATATTTTCAATATCAAAGACATCCTCATTATTTGGTCGTCGAAATTCATCAACATCCAATTCATCTTCCAAGACGCTTTCAATATCAGAGACAATTGACTCATAGTCACTTGGAATTTCATCCAATAAGGCATCTACCTCGTTTTGGGACATATTTTTCAACTGCCTGAAGCTCCACATTTGATTTTGCATATTGTTAGAATTTATATAGGAAGTGCCTTGTGGTCGTGCCACAATACCATATAAAAGACAGTGATCTACAAAAAAAATTGAAATGTATTCATGCAAATAACAGTGCTTAGTGTGAAATAGACTTTAAAAATATCACTTACCCGTAATTTTTGCAATTAATAATAATTGAATAAAAAAGAAAAAAATTAAAATATGTCGCTCTGTCAACCAATTTTACACACTGGTATGACTGTTAAACCTTTAGGAAGTTTAAAAGAAATATTTGTAAAGGTGGTCACCGCAGTATACCGACAGTCGTCAAAGGGTTAAAACATCTATCAGAAGTCTACTTCGACCTTGCTAGCTTGCATAAATATTGTTAAGTATTCGATTTAACGATTCGTCATTGAATATGCTATTAAAAGTCGGACAGACAAGCGAACGGGTTCAATCATTGTTAATTATCTTTTGTCTTAGTTAAGCACATTTATTACGATTATTAAATAAGTATCTCATCGTCCGATTAGAATCTATATGTGATTATAGTGAATTGTAGAGAAATAAACGATGTAAGACAGTCTATTATATATTTTCGAACCACTGTACAATCCAGATAAGAGCAATGGAGATGTATCGACCTGCCTACACTACAAGAACATTTTTACTTTATTATGTGGCAATCCTACTTTATTGTAATGTTACCTACTACATTTTATGGGAATTTACTATAATTTTAATTGAAATTATTTTGACGTTTCGGTTTCCACTTGTGAAATGATTGATAGATAATAGAAATGCCGCCAAAAAACAGTTTCAGTTCTTTCTGTTCTCTCTCATAATACTCTGTCCTACATGGTCTATTGTATTTAATGGCAAAAATCCGTAATTATAATTGAAAATCCTATTATTTTGACGATTAGATTTCCCAAGTGAAAAATATTCTCGTCCCTTTTGTGCATCAATTCATATTATATTTTTTCAGGATGCTTGTGTCAGCTATTAGGGACAAATATCCTGATCTTCCAATTCACATCCATACGCATGACACCAGTGGTGCAGGAGTAGCTGCTATGCTCGCATGTGCCGAGGCTGGAGCAGATGTTATCGATGTTGCCGTTGATTCTATGTCTGGAATTACAAGTCAACCGAGTATGGGAGCGATTGTTGCCAGTTTACAGGTAAAAATTTCTAAATGTATTATTTTTAATGGATCAATTTATTAGGGAACTGTATATACAATGATACGGACTATTTTTATGTATCATATGGCATACATATTGTTTAAATAAATATATACACTTCATCTAATTTATATAACGATGCACGTCATCGGCGTCATAGCCTGTGGCGTCACATGATACCAACACAAAATATTTAGGGTGTAGGTGTGTTCTTTTTTAGAACCACTTTACCGAGTACACTGACATTACAGCCACTAGACATATTTTATTATATACGCGTAGAAATCATATTTAAAAATTTCTATTAATGTTAACTTGAAGAAATACACAATAATATGTTTCATTTAATTTGTATAAATGCATTATAAAGCGTTTTTATCAAGAACATTTGTTCGGAACACACTGTAACTGTAATCGAACGAAGGTAAAATTTTGGTATAAATTGGTAACACTTATTTGACAGTTGCGGTGTTGACACTTTTTGCACTTCATTATTTTGAATTTTAAAGTGAATATCTCTTGTTTTATATTTTTAACTATCTAATAAAATCTGTTCTTTTTAGAACAAAATTAGTGTGTTTTATTTCAAAAATGTCACGTAAGAATTTAAATAGTCGTTGTAAAGAGATGGTAATACTTTTGCAATAATTATGTAACTGTAATCGAACGAAGGTAAAATTTTGGCATAAATTGGTAACACTTATTTGACAGTTGCGGTGTTGACACTTTTTGCACTTCATTATTTTGAATTATTGAATTATGAAAATATTGAATTAAAGTGAATATCTCTTGTTTTATATTTTTAACTATCTAATAAAATCTGTTCTTTTTAGAACAAAATTAGTGTGTTTTATTTCAAAAATGTCACGTAAGAATTTAAATAGTCGTTGTAAAGAGATGGTAATACTTTTGCAATAATTATGTAATCTATTTGATTTAAAATGGAGTCAGGATTTTTTTTATACTTTGGCAACTATGTCAACTCCGATCTCTGACGTAGATAATGACGTAAGTCGTTATCTAAATTAGATGAAGTATATTTAATACACATCCTGTACATAACACACCCTTGAACGATGTCACATTTATTTTAAGCTTAATATTAAAATTTTTAATCAGCTCCATCACGTTTTCAAGAATTTATATATAAAACCATACAAACCGTGTCCAGCCTTCAATATTTAGTTTGTAGCTTCTCTTTTTACGTGATAAGAAGTTAGTGTTATCAGGTATATTCATTATTATCAAAATTATCACCAATGAATATTGTGTTAAATCAAAAGTAGTTGCACTCATTACATCTAAGAAACATTTAAATTGTTATGAAAGTAACAACTTTTGCAGAATGTTGAAATTAAACAGGGTTGCCAGACCGATTTATAAAATTCCCCCAACCTGAACTTCAAAATCCCCCAAAAATGACCTTTTTTAAAAAAAAATCCCCCAAAATTTTAAATGTATTTATTTATTTATTATTACATTTTGCAAGTTGGTTATATATGTTTTATGCATAGAATAACTTTTTTTATAGAACTTTTCATCTATTCTCATTTGTTTCGAGCTTCTGTCATTTAATCCGGGTATATTAATATTATACACAGATTATATAATATATGACAGAAGCTCGAATCGAAACAAATGACAATTGACATGGAACCTAACGTCTGACGTCATAATGGGTGGGAATTTTGAAAACATTTCCAAACAAAACAAATCTGCTGTATTTCTCTCATAAGAAGTTGGAAATGTTAATTTTTTAAATATTTTAAAGAATAAATAAGGACTTTCGCTTCTGAATATCCATTCTGTGCGATTGGTTTTCGTGTTCGTAAATTTGTGAGCAGTAAGAGTATCAAAGTATGTATTAAGATATTTACTGTCAAAGTTCATATTTTGAGGTTATATTGTGTTAGATTAAGTGGTTGTTTATCTGTTAGTGTTTCAAATACTTGTTTGTATGCTATTTGCCTTTTTGTACTACAAGAGAACCAATTGTGACATTCCTTAATTATAAAGTCCAAATGACGAGGTAGAAGTTTAAATGCATGCTCTGCTGCTAAATGCAGAGAATGGCAGACACACTTAATAACAACAAGTTCATTATTCTTAACCTTTAACAAAGAAGCTACAGAATTGTGTGCTCCAACCATAACATTTGCACCATCAACACCGATTCCTATCAGATTTTCTGATTTTAAACCATCTAGGTCTAGTTGCTTTGTCACTGCAGCTGAGATAGTTACGGCATCACCCTTTTCAATTTCGATAAGTTTATAGAATGTCGTAACGATCTTAGTTTGCTTTTTACTAAAATATTTTATCATGACACATAGCATTTTTGTTGAATCAACCGCAGTACTCTCATCTATAATCAATGAGTATTTACTACCTGCAATATCCAAAAGTAATTCGTTAAGTATGCAGGGAGCCAATACATTCAATATTAAAGATGTACATTTTGTTCTATGTAATTTTATTTCATTTAAAATTTCTGAGGATGTATCTAAATTTTTTAATAGTGATCCTAGATGGTCAATTGTTGAAACTGAGTAGTGCACGCATATAAATGCAGCAATTTTCAATTCTGCTATTTTTCTGCTGGAGGTCAAACCTTTTTTCATAAACTAAGTAATTTTTTTACTGGGGCCGGCCAAAGATAGTTTCTCATCCGCTTGATGTTTTTTACTTTTACCATGGAGTAATAAATCGTTTTTATGTGCAGCTAAAGTGCATTTACATTTCTTGCAAAATGCTTTTGTCTCATCTTCTTGTACAGGACCAATCCATCCTATATAGAATAATTAATTATTAATAACCCAAACCATAAAAATTGTATTAAACAGATTACCTTTAAGTTCAGTATCCGATTCCCAAGCAATGGTATTTTCGGGTATACTCCTTTCCTTTAGACATATTTTTAAATCAACACGCGTACAAACACTAATTTAAATAAATTATGCGTATTGAACACACCAGATATATAACCTTCAAACTTACACGAGGTATCACAGAAATATAACCCTCAAAATTAATTCTAGAATTTCTAGAAATAGAAAAGTAAATAAAGTTAAACAATAGGACAGGAAGGAGATACCATTTTCTGTGTTCTATCACAGAAAATGGTACACAAAAACAAAATGGTACGCTAAAAGCGCAAGAAAATCAAATGTTGTTGTGCTGCTGTTGAAGAAAACTGTAATGTAATGTACCAAATAAGTTTAATAGTTTGTACTAGATGGCAGAATCGACTGTAAATGAATTTATATTCAAAGATTTTTGTGAATCACAGTTTAACTTGAAATTCAAAATCGACGAGGCAATGGAATGTGCTCTTAAAATTATGCCCCAAAAAAACCCCATGTAAAAAATTTTCCTCCAAAAAATACCCCACTCAGTATATACCCCCAAAAAATCCCCCAAGCAAGAAAAAATACCCCAAATTTGGGGGAAAATACCCCAATCTGGCAACCCTGAAATTAAATATTTTATCTCTGAATAATGTCAAATGTCATATTCTTCTTTTATTTTAAGGTTATAAGGTATTGTTCTCAAGCTATTTTCTTGGGAAATTTTAATGCAAACTCAAAAATTAGCGATATAGGTGTGTGTGGTCGCATAATGGCCGTTTTTTGTTTTCCGCGTATCGATGTACCTACTCATGCAGACAATTCCATGTGAATCCCAAACCACAGTTATATCAGAATTCATGCTGACAGTTTTTGCCTTGCTTGTTAGTAGAAAACGTTTGTGTCAATTTTGAAACTTGTCTAGGTGTTAGGAGCATAATGCCTGATTCAAATTTCATTAGCGGTTATGAAACCCTACCACATTGTGTCAAAAAGTTCGTGAGAGATAACCACTTCATTTATTTTTTGACTAACTGATAGATAATTCATTTATCATGTTTTATATATTAAAAATAAAAAAATTACTTTAATTTTATTGATTTATTTCATTTTATAGGGTTCACAACACGATACGGGCATTGAATTACCCAAAGTTACCGAATATTCCGCCTATTGGGAGCAGACCAGAACGTTGTATGCTCCATTCGAATGTACTACGACGATGAAGAGTGGAAATGCTGATGTCTACAATAACGAAATACCTGGTGGACAATATACCAACTTACAGTTCCAAGCCTTCTCGCTAGGTAAGCAAATACGTCTTTATTTAATGTATGTATGACATTAAATATGTCACACGTTAAATGTCACATTTCACGTGTGACATTGACTCGACACAAATTCTATGCAGACATGTTGACACTTATATGTAACTTAAGGGCGAGCGCCCACCAAAGTGGCGTGGCAAGTAGCACGTAGCAAGTAGCACGCGTCTAGCATGTTTCTTAAAATGTAACCAATGAAAACAAATGATTAGAATGAATGACGTCACTGTCATTTTGGTGTACGCTGAATCATTCGTTTTCATTGGTTACATTTTAAGAAACATGCTAGACGCGTGCTACTTGCCACTTGCTACGTGCCACGACACTTTGGTGGGCGCTCTCACTAAGAATCCAAAAATGTGAAGTGTGTAATTTCATATTTTATATATTTGTATGTTAATTTTGGTTATATTTTTCAGGTTTGGGCGATTTCTTCGAGGACGTAAAGAAGGCCTACGCCGAAGCCAACCTCTTATTGGGCGACATAATCAAAGTAACGCCATCTTCCAAGGTAGTAGGAGATTTGGCGCAGTTTATGGTCCAAAATAAGCTTTCCCCTCAGGACGTTTTAGACAAAGCCGAAGAACTTTCATTCCCCAAATCCGTAATAGAATTCCTCCAAGGACACATTGGACAACCTTACGGGGGATTCCCAGAGCCTCTCAGATCTACCGTCCTCAGAGACATGCCTCGCATTGAAGGAAGGCCTGGTGAGAGTCTTCCACCGCTAGATTTTAAAACGCTAACAGCCGATTTAAAAGAAACTTTCCCAAATGCAACCGATAGAGATGTGATGTCTGCAGCTCTATATCCACAAGTCACAAATGAGTACTTGGCATTTAACGAGAAATTTGGGCCAGTAGATAAACTTCAGACTAGGATGTTCTTGGTAGGACCTAAAGTAGGAGAAGAATTCGAAGTGACTATCGAAAGAGGAAAAACTTTAGGCATTAAAACCCTAGCAGTAGCTGAAGATTTGACAGAAAACGGTGAGAGAGAAGTATTCTTTGAACTTAACGGTACTCTTCGATCAGTTTTGATCAGAGACAAGTCTGCAGGCGAAGAATTACACCTTCATCCTAAAGCTGAGAAAACCAACAAAAAGCAAGTAGGAGCTCCTATGCCAGGAACCGTAATTGATATTAGAATAAAGGCTGGTGACAAAGTAGAAAAAGGTACACCTTTAGTTATCCTTTCTGCCATGAAGATGGAAACCGTAGTCCAAAGTCCTGTAGCTGGAGTTGTCAAAACGATAGATGCTGCTATGGGAATGAAACTTGAAGCTGAAGATTTAATTATTACTTTAGAATAGGTACTACTTTCAGGAACGCTATTATACAGAGCCTGGTCATAATTTTAGTAACATTATAGTTGATTCTTTAAAAGAATATACTCATAAGAAACTTTCTGGCACTAAGTGCCTATTGGAGAGTGTAATATACGTCTTTGTCACCATATTTGTACTGATTAGGTACTCAAAATACTTGATTTTCTCAAGTGTTCTATGACGTTTAGTGCTTGGATCTTCTATCATACGTTACATCACAGAAATTGTTGTCCTATGCTATCACAAAATTGGCAAATAAGTGGTACATTTCGATGATCACTCTTTTCCAAGACCTACTTAAGATACAACTCTGCTAACCAACTGATCTAACAGGTTGATACCTCTCATGGTATTCGTAGGGTCCATAGTGATATATATGTATGTTTAATCATTATGTATATATGATTAATTATTTTGTTTCTGCTAGTATAGATCTCTGTAACATTCCCTATTTATTGTTGATGATATTGTAAACCTGAATGTTATAATTTTTCCTACTAATATTTTATGAGCTGACTGGAAATTTTGCTACACTTTTACTAACTAGAACACTACTGGAAATAAAATAATTTGACATTAACCAGTTGTCAAACGTCAAGTGTCAAATACCGCTGTTTAAATTTGTGGAATAACGGCTTTGATTTACAAGGAACGCAACTCATTAACAATTGAGAGGTAGCATTGAATACGACTTGAATAAAACAGACAGAAAAATAAAAGAATACAACATGGAATATGTTTGCCACAAATCTAAGCATCACAGGCTCTTTATTTTATGTTAAATATATATTTGCAGGCCATTGAAATCTACAAACTATTTTTTATAAGAACAAAATATTAAATATACTATATTTTTAAAAATACAAAGTATATAACGGTCGTTATGAAATATATTGTGTTATTTTGTACTATTTTAATGTATGTTTATTTGTTCGTTTTTATATTGCTGCAATTTCTTCTTGGTATAGAAAAACGTGTGTGTATTATTTTGTATGTGTCTTTCAAACACACTTTTAGGCTGGTTTTTGTAGACTTTTAAGCATAAAGTATGTCAAAAGTCATGTGTCAAACATCAAATGTGTTCAATTTACATAGAACACAACTCTGAACAATTAAGAAATAACATCAAATGCATTCGACCTTGATGGAGCACCAGGAAGAAAGAATAAAATAAGGCACGGAAACATCTTATAGTCGTTATAGATTATATTATATTTCAGACCTGTTTTTTAAATATTTTAAACCCTTTGTACAAGATTGCCGTTTGTACATTTTATCCTTATATGTGTAATGTTAGTTTATAAAAGTTAATCCGCACTGTTGTCTACACCTCCAAATATGTCAAAGGATGTATTCTTAACTGTTCAACCTAACCTAACATAACCTACCAATGGTAGTAAGGCGGAAAATCATAAACTAATGCTTTTCGGAAACTATACAAGCTTGCCTTACTCTCATCTTCATTGTGAATTCCTCTTTTCGTTGTATTAAGTTATAGAACATTATATATTTTATTGATAACTCTCATCTTTAACTCTAAATTCCAACTCCTGAAGATATCTTATCTTATTGCCAAGATATTTATTTTATCGTTTATTGCGTTGTCGAATGCATTGTCATAATCTAGGAAAGACATCTTTTCGTTGATCCAAGCCTATGTTCTTTAATTAAAACTGCATCAAGACAATGACATCACTTACAGTTATAAGTTTATAAATGCTCTTTCACTCGTATAAGCCATAAGTGTGATTATTTTTTCGCTCGAACCGGGAGTACCTACTTGTCACATTCTTGACATTTGATCTATATGGGAATCTATAATTGATAATATACAAAAAAATTTGAGTAAAAACCATATTAAACTCGAATTGTCATAAGAAAAAGTCGATACATATGAAGCGATGAAATCAATGCTGTCGTAAGCCAAAGCAAAAAGAACTTTGTCGTGGGTCAAATGAACTGTGTTGCTGTTCAAATTTAATGTTTTCATTAATCAAACTTAATTGTCTCGGTAATAAAACGAGCCAAATTGATATCTATTACGGGCTACAGTTTGATGGCTGATTAAATTTAACTTTATCGAAAGTCAAGTTCAAATTTGGTGAGAAAGCCTAATTTAACTTGATCGGCGACTAAATTTGTGTCAAAACGTAACTGTTTCTCCAGACAAAATTAACTTTGTCGCAGATAAAATTTAACTTGTCACTAGCCGCATTCATGCCTGAGCTGATTTTTACTGTGTACTGCGTTTGAATAATAATTTATAGAAGTGAGTCTGTATTCATTAATGCCGTATAGGCTGAAAGTGTTTTTAAAAGACTACATGAATATTTCTAGTGTCATTTTAAGACATTTTACTGAACTAACCACATTTTTGTATTCATAAAAACACAATATGCTCGAAAAAATATCTCGAAGAAGTTGCAACTACTATCTAATGTTAATAATCTCCAATGACATTACATATACTTGTTTAGGCTGTGTTGTTAAAATACTTTTAAACGTTATTGTTATTATTAAAAATTTGTTAATGATTTATTGATATGTACCATTTTTAAAATAATAATCTTACCATGATCAGGTTTGTATAATTTGTTACTCTCTATATTTAATATATTTTTTTACATAAAGATGTTTTTATTTACAATGAGATAACATGAACGCTGTAACAAATGAGGCTTTAAAAGGATCCGACCACAGCCGATAAACCGTTTCCCAACTCCTTCAATAGATTGTTAGAATTTGTGCAGTGTATTAGTATTTATTATTACTGTAATTTATGACGACCTTACATTGCAAATTGAACGTTGTCATCTTTAACGGCCAGTGCATTTTAATAATAACTATTCTCAAGGCTCACTGGACGCAATCTAGAATTATTTCTTATGATGTCTAATATGGTGAGATATCAAAAGATACTGCGTATGTCAAAGGACATTTGACGCATGTTATAAGATATTTTGTGCACGTCAAACACGATGGAACAAATCGTTAGTGTGCGTAACTCAATTTTTTGAAAACAGAAATTCTGTGTTAGCAAACGCCCTCTTTAACTAACAATACAAAAAGATTTAACTATAATACAAAAGTATCTTCAGAAAGGTCATACTTTCAGAGTAGAGTAGTGTACTTATCGCATGATGTTTTTAAAAACATTGAACGTAATATAAATTTTATCGTATCAATACGACCTGGAAAAAAAGTCTGAGATTCCAGGTATTTGACCCAAAGCCAATTAAATATACAAATTAAAATATAGTTTACAAAGTTAAACATTCTGAATTGAAATGGAAAACTATTCCTGTTAGATTACCTGCAAATACAACATTTTTAGATTTTGAATCTTTGTCTGCATTATACAGAGGTATAATTCCCATTAAGAAAGAAAAACGCAGCCTTGTGCCTATTTCATTTTATATTTTCTGATTTAAAATTTATTTTTTTAAGCATTCATTTTTCTGTTACAATTACCGATGTGTAATCCTTATGTTATGTAATATATTACAAGAATTTGGCATACCATCAAAATTAATAAGACTAGTGCAAATGACAATGACAGAAACAGAAGCACATGTATGTATTCAAGGACAGATCACTGATGCGTTTATGACAACGCAAGGACTGAAACAAGGTGACGGACTGGCTCCAACACTTTTTAATCTTGTTCTTGAATATGTAATTAGACGGTTGACGGTGAGCAGAAATAACATACTTACAAACAAATCTACCCAATTAGCAGCATACGCAGATGACATAAACATAATGAGCAGAACAAAGACTGCGGCAGAAGAAACCTACGTTCAGTTGAAACAGAGTTCAGAAGTTGTAGGGCTAACAATAAATACAAATAAAACAAAACTACTCATACAAACCAGATCAAATAGACAGGCGCAACAACAACAATTTATAGACGATATAGAATACGTGAATAGATTCACGTATTTAGGAATGGATCTGGTCGAAAATAATGAAGAAGAACCGGAAATAAATAGAAGGCTTATGCTGGCAAACAAAGCCTATTTCGCGATGGGCCACATATTCAAATCGCGAGACGTACACCGGAAAACAAAACTCCGGGTATATAAAACAATAATCCGACCCATAGTAAGTTATGGGTGTGAAACATGGGTTATAACACAGAAATCTACCAATGCATTAGACGTGTTTGAAAGAAAAATATTGCGTAGAATACTGGGTCCAATAAAGGAAAATAACAACTGGCGAATTAGATATAATAACGAAATATACGAACAATACACTGAACCAACACTAGCACAATACACTAGACTGCAGAGATTACGATGGGCAGGGCATGTGGCCCGCATGCATGAGAACAGAATCCCCAGAAAATTACTAAACGCAATAATGCAAGGAAAAAGACCTGTTGGAAGACCAAAAAAGAGATGGGAAGACGAGGTAGATGAGGATGCCAAAAATCTCCTAAAAACGCGTTCATGGAAAAGAACAGCAGTAAATAGAGATGTTTGGAGAGGTTTAATGAAGGAGGCCAAGGCCCGGCTTGGGCTGTAGTGCCATTGGATGGATGAAATCCTTATGTTACTGGTTTATTTGAATAAAAAAAATAAACTTTTTTCAGAAAAATGCTTATTTCCATTTTGCTTTCAAAATATTAGTTCGCAAATAGCTTATCTCCAATTTTATTTGTAACAAAAACAATATTTCATATAAAACCAAAAATAGAACATTCAAATCCTATGTGAGTTGACTAGTAGTTGTAAAAACTAATTTCTTGCCAATCGGAAACAAGTTTATTCATTTAAATTAGTTTTTTCGATATCCTTTAAAATTTTATAAAATGGAGTTACGAACTATGCGAATTACACTGACGAAATATTTCTGTAAACTGTACAGTCTTACACTTTTTAATAAATGGTAAATATGAGTAACAAAGACAACGATACCAAAACAATATCTCGAACTCTCTTGCAGAAGCTCTAGGTCAAGTGTTCCAATGATAATATAGATAAATATTTAAGATCTATAAACATTTTCTATAATCTGTAGATATTTACTTTTTACAGATAATGGCCAGAAATTATTTCATGATATTTGGTCTGTTACCGCGAAAGAAATTCTGTGCATGTCAAAGTGGATATGATGACTGTTGAAAACTTCTTCTGGGGACTGGTTGTTTTAAGGATATAAAGTTTGAGCTGTTTGAGTCATCTAGAGGATAGGAGAGTTTTCATGCCATTCGTTGTGTACATATTTGCCTTTCTAGTACCGTGCTCTTGAATTTATTTAAATAATTTATACAAATAGAAAGCAATAGTGATTTTAACTGCTAGTATCTTATACTGTTACAATGTTTATTTTGTATTGCATGTACATATTTTGCGCATGTCAAAGATGGAGCAACGATTAAAAGTGATCCGTGGACGGTTGTTGATTAGGGAGTGCTTCTCGAGAAAGGGTACGTTTCTATACCACTCATTGGGCGTGTAAATTGCGTTTTGAGTTCGGTCAATTAGTACTATTGAAAATCGAACTCGACTATTAATTTTTTGTATTCTGTTAATCTATATAAACAGGTTTTAATTTCTCAGATAGTTTTTAGGTTTAATTAAAACGCCAAAGTATCATTTCAATTATATTTTAATCATTAAAAACCAGACTATGTAATTTAATCAAAATTGTAACAATAAACAAAAACGATATATAACGAAAGCCGTCACGATACGTAAACTAACTTAAAATAAACGTGGTGAATGTAACCCGGTGGTTTGATGATCAAGTTCGGGATCGTGACTGGAACCAATAGGACCCCAATCGTGCAATCCCTGGGAATTGGCTAGTCGATGTGTCAAACGGTGTGCTATGGAAAATCCTCCGCTACCTTCGAGTTGCGTCAAAACGATAATCACTTGGCGGGTCAAAGGAGGCACTGAATCGACAGTTTTTAATGTTCCCCTGGTGGAAACCACGTTGTAGCTTTCCTAATAAAACAATAATGTTGCATTATGTACAAAACATTTACAGTTATAGTAAAATTTCGCAAGGAAGTGACTAGAAGAAGAAAGAACATACCTGACAATCACATTTGACATGAATCCATTTATTCTCGTGCCTATTTTCGACCATAACGACTAGGCCAGCCCAGCCTTTGGTTAAGTAATACGCTGTCATGCCTTCCCGACCTTCGTGTCGTTGTCCTCGAGCTAAAGTTAGCGATATAATAGCGTCTGCCAAAATATAACTAGGCGGCAGAATGTTTTCGGCAAACAATTTTTTAGAACTGTGGATCGCTAGGACATACCTGCAAATATATTATTTTTGTTAACAAACTTTAATATAAAAAATGTTCAATAAATTTTCTCGCTCGATGAGAGATGGCGCTATTAAGTTCTATGGTACTACTGGTTGGTGAACACGTGTGGAATTTCCTATGTATAGTTGTCAATTCATTTCTATAGTTACATACATTTTTATTTTTCAAAGTTGTAGCACCAAATTGATAAAAATGTTTAAGGACCATTAGGGTTCTTATTAAGCAATGTGAGCCATATTTTGGATGAAGTCTTGTGTTTCAGAAAGCTTTGTGCATAATGGATGTCGAATTCGCTAACAATGGAACAAAAATCATTGGAATGTGAGTTTTCTGCTACGATTAGAGCGTTTGGAAAGAATAAAAAGCGTTTTATCACTGTGGATGAGAATGAGGTCTATCAGATGGGTTCTAGATCAAAATAAAAGGCTGTGAACGCAGTATTTCAATTACGACGTGAGTTAAGGTTCAGAAATCGACCAAGAAAGTGTTAGCATCAATTTAAAAGAAAATAAACTCAGTAATAATTTAAGCTTTTCAACCAGTTAGATAGTTTACAACAATCCCTGTCACAAATCGCGTAAATCAGTGAATTAAAGCACGAATTCTTGCAACATCCACCATTTTCGCCAAATTTATCTCCCTTTCACTTCTTGCTCTTCATACATACATATCTAAACATATCTAAAAATTCATAGTGCCGAGTACCAATGTTTTTAACTCCGAATTCCATCAAGATGTATCGATTTTCTTGAAATTTTCACTGAAGTGGGAAGTATTGTGGAGGCATTAGTTGGATCTTTCGAGTTTCTATGAGCCCGAATGACTAACGGGGTAGAGACACCGAAATAACAGTTATATCGTTCTATTGATAGCGATTCAAAAACAAAAGTTTTGACAAACTTTTCCCTTCCTTTCCCATATCCCATATCAGTTGGCCCACTTATGGAATTTGCAGTTTAAGTCGATTACCATAAACAAATTTTACTCTGCATGTTTTTATAAGTTTTCATATTAATTAATATGACCTTTTTTTATTAATATTTATTAAAAAATTACCCTTATGGTTTTTATTTATTTTCAACAATAAAAAAAATTTCACTAAACCACGGTTATGCATTCACTTATATCACATATGTTGATTTTTTCATAATTACGTTAAATCCAGAGGTAGCTATCGAAAAATGACATCAAAACAATAATATTGTCAGATAATGTCAAATGTATTTTGTAGTATTGTAAAGCTTCTTGTCGTTTGTGGATTGTACTATGGGTTGAGGTAAAGTTTTCGATGAGAAAATTTGTTCAATCATTATTAGATTTTGTAATTCTGGAAAATCCAATTCAAAAATCACGAATATGTTGAAATTGTCACGCTATAGTGTAAGACATATAGTCGGAAGATACAAAACTACAGGTTCAGTCGTCATAAAATCTAGAAATGTACGAAAAAGTAAAATAACCGAAGCAGATCGAAGGGCATTAAGACGCGTTATAGTGAAAAACGACGAGCAAATTATATGAAGTTAAGCGTTTTATGGAGTGACGTTATTGGAAGACACGTTTCTAGATCAACATATCACCGAGAGGCCCACAAATTACGATTTGGTACTTACAAAGTAAGTTTTATCGTTGAAAAAATTAGTACGAATTGTTTTTAACAAATTTCCTTTTGTTTTAGGCTAAGGAAAAACCACTTTTAACATTACAACAAAAGAAACATAGACTAAGATGGTCAAAAGAGCATAAAGATTGAACTCAGTTGCAATGGGATTCATTACAATGCAGTGATGAGTCCAGATTTGAAGTGTGTGTTGGAGACAGTAGGAGTCGCGTCATTCGCACGAAAAATGAATGTTCCATCCCGACTGTCTGAAGAGAAAAGTCAAATTTCCTGTATATGTCATGATCTGTGTCAGCATGTCATCTAAATGTGTTGGAAAGTTACTTTTTAAGGATGGGATTGTAAACACGGACAAATATTTGAATATTTTAGAAGAATCTCTTACTGATTATGGAACACCGCTTAACATCAGCGGAAGATTTTGTCTTCCAACAGGACGGCGCAGGTTGTCAAACATAAAAAAAAGAGTTTAAAATGGATTGAAGACCATGGCATACCACTTCTGTAATGGATTTCTAACAACCCCGACTTGTCCCCGATAGAAACTTGGTGGCGCGAAGTGAAAAAAAAACTTTGAGAAAACATCCTGCTAATTCCATCAACGAATTGAAAAAAATTGCAAGAAATATGGGATTCGTTTACATTAGAATTTTGTCAGAACTTGGTAAAAACTATGTCAAAAAAAATTGTGAATGTCATTAAAAATAACGGGAATGTAACTCAGTGGTAAACTCACATTTTTTTTGTGAGCAACAACTCAAAAATGTTGTTCGACGGATTAAAAATTCTAAAATTTACGCTGAGCTTTTATTTTTGTTCTCTAATATTTAATTTTCTGATCAACCTAACGTTGGGCCAACTGATATGGGAAGGTGGTCGTATATGTCGTTTCAAAGAAAGCTAAAGTAGATGACTAGGTGTTCAAATTCTCTTAAAATGGTCGAAAGCCGAAGAAATTATTTCTAATGACCTACACGTTATGGAAAGCTTTTTTTAATGAAAAGTGCAATCTAATATTTCCAGCCCCCGTATTTATCTAAGCAACAAACAAACAATCAGAGAAAACAACATTAATTTAAAAAACTCTGTTTAACCATAAAAAACCTAGGTCTATAAGATCTAAACTATTTGAAGTACCAATAACCAATTTTATTAAAAATACTAACCAAAATTGACTAGGCTTCTAAAACTCACCAATAAAAATTTCTGGAAAAACTCTTTTAAGATTTTTTAGTAAATAAAAGATATTAAAAATGACAAAAATATATGCAAAATAGTATACCTGGGGTAGGCCGCAACATCTTCTAGACCGGTATGCCAATGGTTGAAGGCCAGAGGAACTACTACATATTCTCCGGCTTCTAACATTTTATTACATCCTACGAATCCTCTTACTTGACGTTTACTATGTTCCACTAAACTGCCTATTGTCGATCCGGCTCTTGCTCTAAAGAGCACTACACATAAATCTAATTGAGATCGTTGAGATTTTTCAGACTTTCTTTGACCCTCCTGAAAATGAAAGTAAATTAATATATATATATATAACATAATATATAAAAGAATAATAATTAGACAAAAAGAATAATTAACTCCATCTTTCCTCACTAGAGGTCTCTAGTAGCATACTCTGGTAATTATTTTAGCTATAATCGCCATAGTAGTCGCAGTCGGTGCGTTTTGATTTGGTTTTTTGGTTTGAGTCTTCTTACAAACTCTCTCTGATGATGGGTAGACCCAGAAACACGTGTTATAGAATGGTAAGAGACTCAAATTAAATTGAAACGCATCCGTCTTCATATATTTAAAAGAATAATAGTTAACATATTTCAGCGAGAAATGACAAGTTCACGCGTATAACAAAACCACGCTTACCAAAGACCAGCAATAAAAGACAGATATAAGTAACCACAGTAAATTTGTTTCTCTTAATTATGCAACCAATAATACACATATACACATATAATACACAATCCCTCCAGAATACTGACAGAGAATGTAGCGTAGAAGTAATTTTAAACTGTTTGTCCTCGTTTTAGTGTAGTGTTTGTACAATTTATGTTATTTTTTATGTTTCCACATTCTACGCTTGCCGGATAGTTCACATTTTGACGAAATGCCCCTGAAGATGCTATTTTAAGCGAAAGTACTTGGGCTAGATTTAATTAACTTGTGCTCGATAATAGCCTTATTTTCAAAGTTAATACACAATCCTTACCTGAAATAAAGTAAAATCCACTTCCGTAGGCTCTAAAATAGTTAGAAATATACACGATAAATGTTGTTGGCTAGCTAAAGGTGGCAGTATACCAGTTAACCTAATCTCGTTCCATCCGTTTCTAACTTTACAAATATCTATGCAGTCGAAATATTTCAATACATCCGTAAAAGCAATCCAGAACGTGCCATCTTGGCATTCTTCCGGCATCAGTTCTGCTCTCAATTCGGCAGTCCACATGGGGCATACTTCGGACCAGTCGCCTTTCCATACAAAGTGTCCTAAAAATATTGTAAATTTAAATTATATATATGATGATTTTCCGTTTTCCTTCAAGAAAACGAAAATATATAAAATGCAACAAAAAAAAGACTATTGCTCCAAATTCAACAGAGTTCTTATTTGGACACAAGAGAACCTATGTACTAAGTTTCAATACTCTTAAGAATGTTACGTCAAGAAAACGAAATGCTATATAAATACCAGAATAAGAACATTGACCCAAAATTCAATAGGATTCTTCCTTACATCACTATGTACCTCATTCCACGCCTACAGGACTTTTTTTAAAATCAATATATTGTAGTCAATTTATTTCTATAAGATTTTCGTCAAATGGTGCACTAGTTAAGAAATATTCAAAAATCAAAATTTCAACAGAACATTGTCATCATTAACCTATCATTTATTACTCACCCCAAGGATTTCTAAGTTTGAGTAATCTAATACCATTGATATCCCTTACATCTAAAAGTGAATAAGCATGTCTAGGTCGCAATCCCTTCGAATGGTACTCAACTTCGTCCACTTTCATATTGCCGCCTCCACACGAAGCTCCCATTAAGAACATCGCTTGCCTCGACGAAAGTAACCTACAAAGATATTTATTTAAAGTTTCTTTGAACCTACATAAAAATAAAAAGTAACATTGCATCTTTCAGAATAAATAGCGCATCTGTCCGTCAGAAGATTAGTGCGGCCACAACTACAACAGATGCAGAAAAACTAATAACGAACTCGAATTCAACTTCCTATTACAAAAATGCTACGCAACAACTAAAAATTCTACAAATAAACCAACCTTTTAATGAGGATAAGTAACTATCATATAGAGTTATCATTATTTATTTAAAAATTAATTTTATTTATTAAGAATTGAGATGTGTTTTCTTACTTGCTTTGTGTATTAAAATAAATACTAAAATTGTAGTTTCGCATTGAATTATTAAATATTAAAACCTCTGCTTCCGGTTACTTGTCAAAAAGTTGACGTTTTTAAATTCTCCAATTGTTTTAAGTCAACGTCAACTTTTTTTGACAATTAACCAGTGGCAAACATTTGAATATTTATTAATTAAATGCGAAACTACAACTATTTTAATATACCTATACTAATTTTGTTTGGATGTAAGATTATTTTGACGAATAAATTAAATAAATACTAAAATTCTAGTTTGGCATTTAATTAATAAAAATTTTAACGTTCGCCTTTGGATATTTGACAAAAAAATTGACATTTGTCAATTCTCTAGTTGTTTTTAGTTTGCAAAACCGTTTATAGCTCAATATTTAGTTTCTGTTTCTGCTCAGTTTAGTCAATTCTCTAGTTATTATTAGTTTGTAAATGAGTTTATAACCTGAATATTTAGTTTCTGTTTCTGCTGAGTTTAGTCGTTGTTGTTGTTTTTAGTTAGTTGTTCTTAGTTAATATTTAGTTTAATTATTATTTAACGAGACGTTTTAATTTTTATAAAGGCAGAATGGTACGTACTGTAGCCGACAAAGTAGCAGCTGTGTTAATAATTGGTGAATGTGGAAATAATTTCCATGCAGCGGAACGTCCTAATGAGAGGTACCCCGATCGCCCCGTCTTTTTCAAGACAAGGTACAATTATACCGAGGGTCCGGCGCAAGTTAAGGTGTTTTAACCCTTAATTATCACCCGAGGCGACAAAACGAGATATCACTTGCCATAAGGTCCCATTTAAAATTATCTGTCACAGTGGTGCTGTAACGTCATCTGTCACTATTACGTCGCCTGTTATGGACTAGTTGAGAAGCATACGTCTGTTTATTACCTCCCTCCAAATTTCACTATTATAACAATAACCGTTCAAAATATACAAGGGGGAACAGACTTTTGACTAGCACTGTATATTGTAGTATTCATTTACATGTGAGTCATGATGGTTCAAATGACTCAATAAAAATGTCCCATTGGCTTGTAGTCTATATCTCAATAAATATGATCAATCAAGTCTCTTTTACATTTGTCCTATCTGATGTTCTCGTTGTATATTTTATATTAAGACAAGACCGATCCTACAACTGAATGAATGAGAGTCAACGCCGTTAAACCATTGAGCCTTAAGTTCACTATTTTTGATCAACTCATGAAAAATACCACCGCGAAATAAATACTACAGAAATATATCAATCACCTTCCTATTTAAACAAAATTATGAATAGTAAAATAATACATACTGTGCCCAAATGAGATCAACATCAAGTTCTTCCTCTGCCGGCGCTGGAATAGATGATGCTTGCAACGGTATACTTTCACAAGGCGCCCCCGTCAACGTTGCCAAGCCTTCGATGGCTCTACCAGAAACTAAAGCTTCATAACAACCGTGTATTTTCGCTACAGCTTTTTCTATTAACGGAACCCATAGTTGTTTTCTCTTAGCCTGAAATTAAATAAGTATATTTTTCGAAACCATTTTCTATCGTAACTCTATAATATGCTTTCTCAAGATCAATGACAGTTTGTTTCTTTACTCCTATAGTTTTCCATCAAATTCATTAGAATGAAAATTGCATATGTTGTTTACTCAATTTCATGTTCCAGTACATGTTTTCTACTATTTTTGCCCTGACTAGACTCTTTAGCATTCACCACTTGATTTTTTGTGGTAGTCTCCGATATTTTGGTTTACTTTTGCATTTTACTTCGATGTCCACCACAAACTACTTATTTCGACGGCTCACAATCTCGCTAACTGTTATCTTACATTCCTATATTTACGCAGATCTTCTTTTCTTAGTACGATAATAAGTATGGTTGTTAAAATATGGAAAACATTTAAAAAAATGTTCTAAAATATCCGCGATTAATTTTGTAAGATCTTGTCACATTCTTGAGATAATCGTGTCAGTTATTTTAATAATTTAACTATAGAATAATAAACTTTTTTTAGTTTATAAATAAGGCGCTAAAGACCAAATCCACGTTTAACCTAAGTTGGTCCTTCGAGCCGGATTCTTTTTCTTTAAATGTTATGCCATCCTAGAACACTGATAACTAAGTACTCACTCTCCCTTCGTTGCCCTCGCAACTTTTGATAATGTCGTCATCTAAATCAGTCGCAAACAAAAAGTATGTGGCTGCTGTAAAGGTCCTGCTTAACATTTTATCCTACCTAAATGGAAAGAATAGATAGCTTAGAACCTTAAACCGGGATGAGACATAAACATTTACAAGTTAAACACTTAAGCGTACCTAAAATGTAGTTTTTTGTTAACTGAGTCAATACGTTAACGACTGAATTTGTCACTTTATGGCTTAAATACCTTCATACGGCGAATCGTCCATGTACGACTCTAATTCGCATTAACAAAACGTCTAAAAATAATATTTTCACTAGATCTTTTTAACAAGTTGGATTTATACTTTTATGATTTTAAACGAGAATAAAGAAATTTCTTACCTGAGAATAAAATAAATGCCCCCTTTTGTCACAAGGAAAATAATCATCTACTAGAACAGTAATCCAGTGCCCGTCCTTACACAATCTAACTTGATAAACGCCTTGTGCACAAAACTCTCTCGTTATCAAGACAGCTCTCACCAAATCTTCCCTCTCGGCTAATACAGCGAGAGCGCTCAACAACCAACAGTTACCCAAAACGCCTAAAACCATTAAATCAAAACAGGTTTAAATATATATCCGCTATGCTATTCGTTATGTTACTATTTAGTGTTTTCCCAAAAGCACAAATAATGATTTTACATCAGTTCAATGTGACGTCATTCTGTCAATTGTTTTTGAGGTTAGGTCTCAACAAAACGTGATACAATTTACAAAATGATTTTCATATTAATTCCATGTCCGAATCATTTCAAATTAAATATCAGATTATTTTTATTGTCTAAAAGAGTATTGCAAAATAAAAGTTGATGAATTAATTCGCCAGAAATTTAAGAACAAAGTTAAAAGAAAATTAATTTTCTATATGGCTTTCGAATGAAGTCTGACTAATATATTGCCATAAGACGTATCAAAAAATACGTTCGGAAAATTAAAAGTTATGAATATAACGTCAAAAATTTGACATATCTAGAATCAAGACTTATAGCCAACTTCACAAATTACATCTTGACGTCACACTTTATGAGACATGACATGTAAATAACGAAATATACAAGAATATCGCTATGCATGAATTACTGTACATAAAGAAAGTATTAGAAACCATTTTATTTATTTAGCACAGTGTGAGAATATAATAAATATAAACACTTCTGTAAATAGGGATTAACTTCTTACCTTGAGAGATATCCGAGGGTTGTGGTTTCCGAAAAACAGCCCACGGCAAGTCCTTTTCGTCATCTACGACAATATCTCGCAATCGTTTCCATTTCACTGCATGGGAATCTTTAATTTCAGATGGATTGTAATATAGGCTACTTGGCATAGGTGGAAATTCGTCGTCTAAATAACTTTGTTTCTTCAACTTGCAATATTTGACTATGTAGTTCCAATGTTTGTTACTCATTTCTTGCTGTGTCAATCGAGGTGGTTCTTTCGGATTACTAGAATTTATATCTTTTCTCATCTTTTGACACATATCACAGATTATATAAGATTTAGTATTTTCAAATGTACAAACCAGACATTGCCATGGTTCATAAGGCCCTGAAGTGATTGAATCTGAAAATAATTATTTTTTCGTGAAATACTGATCAAAGAAAATATTAAAAGAGATTTATCGGTGATCCCCCCTAGCAGTGTCCATTAAAATGAGGAGTAAACGAATGAGGAAGCGAATGACAAAATTGAGAATCAGGTAGACAAGACGGAAGATGCGTATGAAAGAAAGAGGAAAAGAAACAGAGGAGACGAATGAGGAAGCCAATAAGGGGAAGAATAAAAATAACAGGAAGCAGGCAGATGGGAGGAGGATACGGTAGAAGACAATAATCGATATTGGTAAAAACTAAAAGAGATTTTAAAATAAAAAAATTACCTTATCAGTGATTCCCCCAAACAGAATGAAGAATTAAATACAGAAGCAAATGAGTTTAAGGGGAAACAGTCAGATGAGAATAATGTAGCTAAAAAAACAAGGAGACAGTGTTGGGGGAAATAGACAGAAGGAAAGAAGAAAAAGTTTAGTCCAAGAAGTTTCAAAGTTCCCAAGTAGTTTCAAAGCAAAGCGGAGAGATAAAAAGGAGAAGCTAATAAGGAGACAAATGACAATATTGAGAAGCAGGCAGTTGAAAAGAACATAGGTATGACAGGAATGCCGAAAATAATGAGAGGAGGCGAATGCGGAGAAAAAAATAGGAAGCAGGCAGGTGGGAGGGAAATAAGGTAGAAGGCAATAATTGATATTGGTTAAAAAAATTACCTTGTTACCAGTGATTACCCAGAGTCTAACTTTTGATTCCCCAAAGAGTTTCAAAGCCAAGGAAGAAAAGTAGAAAATAAATAGATGAGACGAATAAGTAGAAGAATAAAACCTTACCAATGATTTTCCCAAACGAAAAAGAGGAGACAAAAGAAACGAAGGAAATATGTGAGAAGGAGCGGTATGAAGCAGCAAATAAGGAAGTAAATGGGGATAATAAGAGGAATCAGACAAGTAGGCACGAATATATACATATAGAATATATATTGAGGGGAAAGAGAAAAAGAAGTCGAGGGGTGGTGGATTTGGAGGAAGAGTAAAAAGAACGAGGTAAATAATTCTCATGGTTTGAGAACACAAAACGAGATTTTAGAATAGGAAAAAATGAATTAAAAACCTTACCCGTGATTGTGACAAGTCTCAATTCAAATAAGGAAGAAAGGGAGAATAGGCAAGTAAATGAACTGATGACCAAGGGAAATAATAAGAAGCAGGTATAGGTAAGTAGAGAATTCTACTTACCTATATCTAAGGGAATTCGCACGTAATGGGAAAGTAGAAAATAAGTAAAGGATGCGGTTGATGGAGGAGGATAAAACGGAGAAAATAATAATTGACATTGGCCAAAAACACCCGAAATAAGTAAGCAATCATTCTTCCAAGCTATTTCAATGCCAAAGAGTAGGAGTAGGAGGAAAAAAGGTGTAGATGAAGCGCTTAAGGGGACGGATGAGAAAGTTAATGAGGTAGGTGAAGAGAAATATGGAGATGAAGCCAAAGCAGAAAGTAAAGCGGACAAAAGGGCGGTGAATGAGTAAAATGAGAAAGAGTAGGTGGATGTGAGTGGAAGAACAGAGTAGAGGGAAGAGAGAAGGAGGTAGCAAGAGAAGCTTACAATATAAGAAAACTTTGTTTTATAACTTAAAACACTATTAACAGAGTTGTTACATACTTACTGTGATCCAAATCTGTAAGTAAATTAACCTTGCTCCTTTCCGATTTAACGACAGTTATACTTCGAGTACTTTGCACCTTCGAACTGGTCGCACCCCTAACGACGTTCCTCTTAGATCTATCGTGGCGAGGAGATGGACTCCTAGAAGACATAGTTTCTGGATATTTGTCGGTCTTGCACGCTTTGCACACTAAGTTGTTAAGCGAGTTTTTCAAGGTGCATTTCGAGCAAGACCAGAACTCTCCCTTTTTCAAGGTCATGTCGTGGTTCAGGGTGATGGATCTGAGCTTGGAGCCGTAGCAGGCTTCGCAAACGAGAGATCGCTCACTGTTGACCAAGGTGCATTTTTTGCAAGTCCATTTTTGATCTTCTGTGGGACTATCGCCATCTGAAATTATTGAGAAACTTTTAACACCCGAAGAAGACACCGTGTGGTAAAACAGGTCATGTATACAGTGGAAGTTTTATTGAAATATTGTTAAATTTGATTGTTTATATTTTAAGTAAAATAAAAAGCAAAATACAAACACTATCGATTAGGAACAAAATGTTTTTTAATCTATCGAAATAAAAGTAGAGACATTGAGAAAAGAGGTGTATTTTTCATTAAAAATTCATTTCTAATAGATTATCTAGAACATGTATATTTATAGAACAACTTATATATCACGCATATAGGACATCACTTGACACTCGGTAATAACCGAGTGTCTTATAATTTTGCATAGCATAATTATATAGTTATATAAAACTATACAATATCAGAGTTTTCTTATAATAAAATATAATATTAATTTACCTGGTAAAATTTGAAAATCGTCTTCTAGTTCTTGATCAAGAGTAGCAATTGGTACTTGAATCTTTGAGTCACTCCAATTAATTGGTCTAAAAATAAAAATGATTAAAAATATTTTGTCATATTATGACAAACTAACAAATTTTGACATTAATCTAACTTTTGACAGATGCGTTACCTGACAACGAATGGTTGTCGATTGACATATGTCTTTAAACGTTTGACGTATGTCAAAATTTCAAGCAAAAACACCAACTAATTTTGGTGATAATCCTCTATCTTTTCTCCTTCGTAAGGATGTAGTGGCGTCATGTAATTAGTTTGACTATTTATGTCCAATTATCTCTCTCCTGTGCGCGTTGTTTTGATTTGGAGAATGAGTAATCAGTCATGTTCTTTATTTGATCCGGTCATCGTACTGGAGATCTTCCTCTGGATTTTTATCCGCTAAGTTACCTTCAACTATCATTCGCTCCATGCCTTCTCTTCTTCTGCTTGGTTGCTTCTGATTCTATTGATGATCACCACTTTGGTTTCCTGCATATTTATTTTCAAACCATGTTCCGTACTCACCGTTACTAGCCTATTCATAATTTGTTTCAGGTCTTCTGGTGATGACGCCAATATAACAGTGTCATCAGAACTTGACGAATATGTTCACTATATATATTCAATAGAATAGGGGATATTATGCATTCCTGTAGAACTCCAGATTTTAATTTGAAGTTTTTTTCGAAACCACGTTATTAACTCTTACATTAATAGTATTATTTACATATAGTTTTTGTAATAAATAGATTAGATGTTCTGGCGTACCCATTTCTCTAAGTATATGCCACATTTTATCCCATTTTACGGTATCGAAGGCCTTGGAATAGTCAACAAAGCCTAAATATGTTTCTACCTGGGACTAATCCGCATTTTTCTTGGGGAATTTGTGGTAAGAGAATTGATTTTAGTCTTTCATTTGATGATGGTTAGAAGTAGTTTGTTCGCGTGTGATATCAATGCTACTGTACGGTAATTACTGCAATCTGTCGGTGAACCTTTTTTATATATGGGAATAAACGTGAGTTTACCCCAGTTATTTGGCCAATTTCAGGTATTCCGGATCTCATTGCAAATTCTAAGCATTACTTCCATCTATAATTCTCCCATTTCTTTGATTGTTTCAGCTGTTATTTCATCTTCTCCTTCTGCTTTTCTTTTTGCTGATTTTAGCTTTTTAATTGCCGCCTTAATTTCTGATTTCAATATTTGAGGTTCTTTTTCATAACATCTTTTCTCTGTATTATTGTTTGGATCGTTGTTAGAGAATAAGTATTTCGCAATATTGTTTTTGCACCCCTGCGATACCGTCTGAATTTTTTATGGTATTTATTATCTTTATTCTCTAGATTCTTGGCGGTCAGCATGTTCCTCCAGTTGTACACATATGTTTTTAATATAATTATTTTTGTCCCTTCTGCAGAAGTGTTTTATAGTTGAATTTATGGTGCATACCTCTATTTCTTTTGGTTTTGAATTTGATGTGCCCTTTCTAAGTTTTCGTCTTTCTTCTACGAGATTGAGTCTTTTCAGTCATCCAATGTTTTTTCCTAGCTGTTTTGTCTTTGGGATTAGTATTGTAGATGGCTTCAGTGATCAATTTCTTTGTGTATTCCCTTTGTGTATTTTAGTGATATATGGTTCCATATCTACTCGGCGGAGATAAAAGAAAAGTCAAAGCATTGGAGAAAAAACTTTTTGACTCGCAAAAATTTTTTTTCATCAAAGCACTCACTTACAAGACAGTCTGAATTTATAAAACTTGGGATAAAATATTTGACCTTCCACTGTATTGGCCAGATTTAGCCTCGCCTGATCAATTTCTGTTCCTAAATTTAAAAGAATGACGGAGATGGCCAATTTGAAACAAACGACAATTCACATTATATTGAGGATTCACGTTTCGTGTGGAATAAAAAAGTTGGAATAGTGTCTTATCAAGTATATTGCACGAAAAGGAGACCATGATAAAAATTAATTAATTAAAAGATTCTTTTGGGAATAACAGCTAACAGCTTTTGGAGGCTTAACCTGACCCGAACCCCACAATTACATTTAGGAAAACTCAAAACGATTACACGAAATTACTTTCATTTCCGAAATATTAAATTAAATCCCAAAACGTTGAACTTAGTAGCCTTCACTTTAACCAAAAAGCACAAACACAAATTCGCGTTGAAGAACCGTAACTTAGGCAACCAACTTTGTCGCAACATACAGGGTGGTGAATCGTCAAACGGGCCATAGGAAACTCAATGAGAAATTGTAAATTGTTCAATTCCTGCTTCCCTAATTATTTTACACCAAAAGTCATGGGAAACTATTTGTAGAGGACTCAAATATGTATCGAAACCAATTGTTAAAATTGTTCTATGACTTAAACGTATTCCAAAATTTTGCTAAAATATAATACATTTTTCAGGCCACCCCTAAAAGTCAGCCAGACGCCGTGAAAAGAATGTGTATTACGTGTTGCGTTTTGTCATATTGACGTTTCTAATATTTGACAATATTTAAATCAACTATATTATATTTATCTATGATTTAAATGGCCAAATTTTGTGATTTATTATTTAAAAAGAAAAATTAAGTTATTATTAGGAATAAAGATCACAGTAACAGTATATTGGAATTCATTGAATTGTTGTATAAACTTAAACTTAACATGGAATTTTTATTATTGAGTTAATGCCTCGACAACTAAGATCATTGGCATCTAACATGGAATTAAATTTTACTGTATTAGAATATCTTACGTTAAATAAAGATCCGGTAGTGACAGGAAAAGGTTCGCGCTATTGCCTGAATACAACATTATGCGATTTTTCGTCAACTGAGTACATTTCATTATATTGATCGATTTGTAAACAATATAATTTATTGTTCACAAAGTAATATTTTTTGTTCAGTAGTAGTAGTATTTAGTAAAATTCGTTGTTTATAATTTAATCACAAAATAAAAAAAATTGCCAATTCAAAATGTCAAACATCTGCCATCAATATGATAAAACACACACGTTATAATATATTCTTGTATTACGTGTGGCCTAACTTTTAGGGGTGGTCTGAAAAATCTATTATATTTTTGCAAAATTTTGAAGTACATTTGATTCGTAGAACGGTTTTAACAATTGTTTTAATTCAGAATTTTAGTCCTCTACAAATAGTTTTTTATGACTTTTGATCTAAAATAATTAGGGAAGCAGCAGTTCAACAATTTAAAATTTACCATTGAGTTTCCTATGACCCGTTTGACGATTCACCACCCGGTATATAAAATATATATTAAGAGATCGTAAAACACACAAACGAAAAAGTAAATATGGCAATTAAGCGGATTAGAGATGGGAAATCACCAGGACCTAATGAGGTGCGTGGTGAAATTTTAAAGCTATTAGAGGCATACCAAACCACATCTCTTACGAATCTATTTAACAAGAACGAGACTGGTTACATACCAAAAAACTGGCTACTATCAGTATTCATTCCACAACCTAAAAAAGCCAACGCTAGAAAATGTGACATATATTATATTTGATTAGTCATATTAGACATATTTGATTAGTCATGTACTTAAAGTACTCCTTACTATCATTCACTCGCGCATATACACCAAATTAGAAAGAACATCTGAGTGAAGTTTAATTTGGATTCAGAACAGGATTCGGAAGCAGTGAAGCACTTTTTGGTTAGTAAGTTCTAATACAGAGAGCCATAGATGTCAACTGCGATGTGTATGCATGTTTCATTGATTTCGAGAAGGCATTTGATAAAGTCCCACATGGGAAATTAATCGATATCGTAAAAACATCAGGACTCCAACAAAAAGCAACAGTGCGATTAGAAAATGAACTGTCAGAGATCTTCACAGATGAAAAAGGAGTTAGACAGGGTTGCATATCGTTGCATATGTCATTATTTAACATATACTCTGAAAACATCTTTAGAGAGGTCTTAGACTAATCAGAAGATGAGATTGGAGAAACATATAACAAATACGGCCTAAAACGAAATTGCAAGAAGACAAAAATAATGATAATTAGTAAGAACACCAACATAAATGCCCAAATTACAATAGGCGATACACTATTACAAAGAGTGGAAGAAATATGCTATTTGAGCTGCAATATTTCCCAAGGATACTTGGGATTACAGCTACGAAATAAAAACTCGTATTGAAAAAGCCGTTCTTCGTTCTACGTAGAACGTAGAAATAAGACGTAGAACGAAGATTGTGGATATTGTGGACAAAATTACAAAAATGAAATGGCGCTGGGCAGGTCACGTAGCCCGATATAATGACAACAGGTGGACACGGATAATTCTAGAATGGAGACCAAGGACGACAACAAGAAGCATGGGAGGACCTCAAAAAAGAAGGGTAGATGACATAAGAGCAGTGGCAGGCAAACACTGGATTAGATTGCGCAAGATAGAGAAAGATGGAAGCAATTGGGAGAGACCTACATTCAGGAGTGGATGGAAAATGGTTGACAAAGAAGATTGAAAAGCCAGAAGTTCTTTCAACAGCCAAAGGAAGATTATCTGCAACTTATCTTTAAGTATCAATATACCCATAAGAATTCTTAGATGTTATGTGTTTAGTGTCCTCCTCTATGGAGTAGAAAGCTGGAGCCTTACAGAAGATACCATAAAACATTTAGAGGCATTTGAAATGTGGTGCTACCGACGTATGTTGAGGGTCTCGTATATACACCACACAAGTGACATAACTATTCTCCAGAGGTTAAGAAAAGACAAAGAAATTATTAACACCGTAAAGATCAGTAAATTGGCTTACTTCGGCCACATCATGCGTAATAATAACTACCGACTTCTACAGTTGATTCTACAAAACAAGATTGAGAGAAAGAGAGTCCCTGGACGTAGACGTATATTCTGGCTGGCCAATCTTAGGAAATGGACTGGTCTAACGTCAACTGATCTATTTCGAGCTGCTGTGAATAGAATAAAATGGATCAATGTGGTCGCTAACATCTCGAGAAGATAGTCACATTTAGAAGAAAACACACAATGCTTTCTCTCTCAAATACTGACTACAATGACTGTGCATACAGTGATTCCCAGTATCTAGAGTCTGTGACCTGTGAAACTATTCATTAATACTAATAAGAAACTTACTTGTTTGAAGAACAGTTCATGGTGATATTCCTATCTTCCGTGACAGTTACAGTACAAGGCTGACTCAACGATGGCGGCGTTCTCCAACTTTTACAAATATCACATTTCTCGACGCTAAAACCGTTGTATGCGAATGAACACTGCCTGCAAGTCCACCGTCTTTCGTTCAACACCCAGCTAGACTTCGTTCCTGTAGATTCCCTCATCAGTTGCATACTAAAAAATTATGAATGAGGTACGAAATTTTGAATACACTGTATAAGTAAATACTTACATTTTGTTGTGCTTGTCGGCATCAAATTCGATATTTCTTTTCTGGGCATTAATAATGGTCTGATTTTCATAAAAATGTTTATCCTTGTCCGGTTCTGAGATTCCTATATAAGTGAAAAGAGTCCCTTTATCCTTAGAAGTAGTATCACAAATGTTCCTGCTGTTATAATTCTTGCCGCAAACGCTATTCAGATTATCAAATAAGGAGGAATGTTGAGAAGATTGAATATCAGTCATTGAGGTGCTGACCTTCGGAAAGCTACCCAGTGTAGCTTCGAGACTTCTATTTAAGTTAGGCATGTGTAGATTGTGAGCTGATGGCAGTTCAGAGAGAGATCGTCGGTAGTACGGTTTATGACTTTCTGAATGAAGAGATTCGTTATCCGCCCAATTATTTACCTGAAAGAAGAAACAAGTTAAAAACCGAATAAAATAACTAATTTGGCATTAGGTATGTATACAAGGGCGACGCGAAAAGTTCTCAACTAGTATTAGCGTGGTACTATGAGACATCTGGTACTGTATAATAGAGGTTCTCAAAGTGGGTGACGCGGCACCCTAGGGTGCCTCAAGCATTTGCCAAGGGTGACGTGGAACGCCGCTGCGCCACTGTTCAATCGAAACATGTTGACTATATGTACTTGTGTATTCTCGATCCTCCTCCTATATCCTTTATCCTTCGTAAGGATGTGGTGACGTTATGCTATTTGACGAATGGTTGCTATCCATTCTTCTCTCTCTTGGGCGCGGTGTTCTGTGTCAGACAGAGAGTAACCGGTAGCGCACTTTATTTGGTTATTTGGTTCTTGGAGTTCTTTTACCATCTACCTTGCCTTCAACCACCAACCTCTCCATGCCATCCATTCGTCTGGTGATGTGTCCAAAGTACCTCAATATATTTTGGTTGATGATTGTGGTATTCTCGATGACGACCGAAAAACAAACAGCCGAATTCGACCAACGGGACTGCTACCTGCATTCAGTCCACAGTTTAATTATTGCAGCCGATAGATGAGTTTTGTAAAAATTAGAGTTAGATTTCAAAGTGGAAGTTTTAAATATCACTGCAGAAGAAAAGTGACGACGTATTAATATAATATACACTGATCTATAAATACTGATGTATAAATATCTAAGCATCACATTATCTAGCTACGGAAAGCTCGAAACTGAAGTGGAAGATCAAGTGAATAGAGTAAACAGAGCCGCAGGCTGCCTGAATGAAGCAATATGGAGAAACAAAAATATCGGGAAAGAAATGAAATGCAGAATTTGCAAAATAGTCATTAGACCAATAATGACATACGCAGCAGAAACAAGACCTTTCACAGAGAGGACAAAAAAGGATGTTAGAAACAGCAGAGATGAAAACACTTTAAAAAATTGATGATAAGACATGATGGGATAAAGCTAGAAGTACAGATATACGACGTAGATGCAAGGTGGAGAACATCAAGAACTGGGTAAGAAATAGAAGAGTAGAATGGAACGATCATATAAGCCGAATGATAACAAATAGAGTAGTGAAGACGGGAAAAGACAGTTCCCCAATAGGAAGACGATCAGTAGGAAGACCACGAAAACGATATCTTACTGCAGGCACATTGAAATACAGACAGAGTAATGTCTATAAAAAAAGAAGAAGAATATTATGTACTTTTGTTTCTATTTTTGTCATAAAATATGTCTTGCTCTATTACGGTTGGAGTCATCATAATAGAAGTAGTAGAAATGAATTTTCTAAGGAGAGCGTGTGATGTATCCAAAAAAGATCATATCAGGAATGAAGATATTAGGAGAACAAATACTGTATATTCCAGTGTAGACAGAATTGAAATGAGACAAATAGTGTAGTATGTGTACGTGAAGCGAATTAATGAAGATAGATGGCCAAAGAAAGCTTTAAATTACATACCACAACAAAGAAGTAGAAGGGAAGGCCTTCGGTTGCCTGGGAATAGGCAAATAGAAGGAAATAAAAGGATGAAAATAGAAGAATAACTTCTTATGTGTAAAGAGCTGAAAAGTTATGCCACTGGCGAAGAAATTTTCAAGGCCATCCACGACTATAAAAAAAATTATGTAGAGTGTAGTAAATGTGTGGATATTTGAAGTAGGGATGTGTAGTTCACCATCGAAATAGTTCAAATGAATGATTCTTTCAACTGAACTAATTGAACTAGTTTCATTAATTTTCATAGAACTAGTTCAGTGCAAACGATTTGCATTATAAATTGTGTCTCAACTTCTAAAGAAGAAAAAATGAATGAATGAGATCATATATTTCGAATAGAACGGGTCGAATTATAGTCCCTGATAAAATCAAGGGGAGTAGAAGCAGGCTATTTCTTAAGATGTATAACTGCTTTCTCTTCATCTTCCCCTGCTTGTCCTACTAGCGAAACTGATTTTGATGTTGAAGGTTGAGGTTATTGAAATGTATTTTCTGATTTTTCGGGTCCTTTTCCTATGTATCTTTCAACATTGAGATATTTGAGATTGATAGCAGGGTGTTTTATTCTTAAATGTCTTGATAAATTGCCCAGTGAACCACTTGCAATACTAACATCACATGAACAGTAATTACATTTAGCAAATTTTTGATTTTTATCATTTTTCTCGAAATGATTCCATAAAAAACTTCTATCTTCTGTTACTCATCTGTAGGGATTGATTAAGAAAATAAATTATTATAAAGAAAAACGAACTAATCATATAATAATTTAAAACATTTAAACCTAAACATACGATCAAAAGAAATGGTTCCGAATCTGAACTACTTGTACACCGTACGGTTGTGAAAGACTGACTGAAAACCGAAGAAAACGGGCGGCCGGCGCCGAGCTTGTGCGATGATTGAGACGAGACATCTGGCAACCAGTTATGTTAGGGTTGGATTTCGGTCCTACAAATAGTTCTTCACTGAACTAGTTCATTTTTGTGAAATAGTTCTCTTGAACTAGTTCGTCTAAAAGAACTAATAAGCACACCTCTAATTTGCAGTGATGGAGCGGCTGCAAATGGTTGGTAAAATTAGAGGGATGGTGTCTAGAATAAAGGTAGTGACAGAAAATGGCTCCAGCAGTCATTGTCTCTTACATCGCCATTCTTTGGGAACTAAAAAGATATTGCAAGATTAGAAAGACGTATTGGATGGTTCTGTGAAAATAAGCACGCCTTTTAAATATCACCGCTGAAGATACGGGTATGGATCACTTCAATCTTTTGCTCCACACAGAGGTCCGAAGGGAACAATTTTAGGAAGACTATTTGAACTAAAAGATACACTAATTATCATTTACAGAGGAGTCTTTCATCCAAGAATTAAAAGATTACCTTTCAGACATCTTCGAAATAATAAATAAAACCATCACGTCGCCTCAAAGCAAAGGAGAAGAACAATTAGATAAAATCAAAGTCTTGCTAAAAAAATTTCATTTTTCAAATCATGTGTTGGAAAGGGGAACCTCACGATTTTCTCTTGATTACAGGAATTTGTTATAACAAATGAAATCAATCCTTATATAGCGGGATGATGGACCCGTTTTCGTGCTACCCAAAAAATAAACCTGTCGGAATGACAAAAGAAATTTTTTCAAAATCTACTTGAGATCAGCGAAGATGGCAGTTGAAAACTCAAATACCGTTAAGGAAGCCAACAAGAGTTCTAGATGCAGGTATATTCAGAAAATAATATTCTTGGCAAAGTTGCCAGTGAAAAAACTTGTATATGAAAATGAAAACATCAAAACAGTTTCATTCATCACATTCAGTAAAGATATTTGAATATCAAAAGTACTGTATTTTATTGATCTGAAATAAAGTTTATATTGAAATCAAATGAGCCTCAGAATTGTATTCTTTTCAATTTTTGTCGTTTCCCAAATCGTCTCGAAATATTTTTAGCCCTACAAGAGTGTCGCGACTAAAAAAGTTTGAGAGCCACTGCTGTATACTACAGAATTAATAACTGGTTTTAATGACCTGTACTTGGAAATAGGACTGGAATCCTTAAGGGTGCAGAAAAAGGTGTTGAATAATGACAAAGTAAAAGGTATATGTGGAGGAAGAGGTTAGTAGAGTCGGAGAGAAGAAATAAGAGTTGAGATTGCTCAAAATTACTAACAAAAATGTATGTAGGTTAGGTATATATATGATAACTAATATTGGGTAGCAGGTAGTTACTTTTTTAATTTCTCGGTAAACGATAGACTTCAGAGATGCGACCCTCTCCACGTGAGCGATATTTTTTTTTTAATTCATCGGAGCTTTGTTTCAAATTCAAAAGAACCATTTGAAAGATACGAGTTAAAAGTTGGACATTTTTTTAACGATTCCCTTAAAAATGAGCCGTTCATGAAGTGCCAAAGATAAAAGGTTTAAAAGAGAAGCGATTTTACTATTTCAAACATCTACCATAATTGATTATATTGTCTCAGATGTTTTTCCAGCAAGACCTAATCATGACTTCTTCTTCCTTTGCCCTATCCGTTTCGGACGTTGGCTATTAACAAGGCTATTTTGACTTTGTTTACGGCACCTCTGAACAGTTCGGTCGATGTTAGTCCGAACCATTGTCGCAGGTTAATCATGACTACTCCACCAGAAATGCAAGCTTTGATGTGTATTTACCGATACCGTCCAACGAATTAGTAAAGAAATCTATATTATATTTGGCAAAAAAATTATACAACCATCTCCCTTTACAACTTAAATCTACAACTTGTTTCCTTAAGTTCCGTAATTTGACAAAAGCTAAGAGTTTCTTAACGAAAAACGAAGAAATTACAGTACGTTTAGGTAAAACCAACAAAGTATTTTTATATATATTTGGGTATCACACGCAGCAGCTTAAACTTATTCGTAAACTAGTTAGTAAGGTTTTATTATGCAATTTGCAATTAAGTGAAATTTTGCAATGTTTTGTATATTTTATTACGTTTTATTTTGTGATATTGACGATTTATGTAATTTTAGTAAATTTTAATTGTTATTGTTATTTTTTGACTTTTTGTAAGTTTTGTCCATAAAATTGTACAATTTTCAGTGACAATAAAGCACATTTCTATTCTATTCTAATCTAAAATTGAATTCATAAAACAAAATTTATTAAAGTCGCAATATCTCCGGTTTTATCAAACAAAAAATGATGTTATTTTTTCATTTGGAACACCTCGTGGCGCACCTCATTTATTTAACCGAGTAAATTGTTTAAACAATTTAAAATAAAAATTTATTTTTCAAAATTTTACTTTTTTCTTATTATTATTAGTAGAAAATGTTATGAAATGATAAGCAACAGAAATATTTATGTAACAATAAAGTTTACAAAAAACTAAATAAATAAAACTCAAATAAAAAAATAGTTTTTTTTATTTGAAAATCAAATCTATACGAATCTATACAAATTTAAAAATTGGAACGTGGAACGTAAGAAGTATTTTAAGCATCAACTGTGCTTACTGACTAAAAAAACAATAATTTCATTTTATTATAGCAGTGGCGCCTATAGACAAAGTGGAGAACTTTTCTTATTGCCATCGGGTCTAAGAAATAACAATATGAACATATATGCTAAATGACATATACAATAAATCAAATATTCATACAAAATTCATGCTTACACACAGAATAAAATGTTTGGTCCAGTATATATCTACCATAACAACAAAGCATTGCAAAATATAAAAAAAATTGCCAATGCTAGGTTCTTGCTTAAAAAACGTTTAAACAGGCATATTAAATATACTAAAATAAAAGCTAAGACAATTGGGGATAGATTTATAAATTTGATACAGGAAAAATTTTTCCTGGCTTGTTAGAATTTTTTCGAAATAAATCTCTTATTGCTAAATATGGCCATATTTAGTCAACCTTTCAACTGGCTAGAGAAAAAATCCAATGTGGGGGTTACTAGATGACGAACAGATGAAAAAGTACTCGTATTTTTACCCTGCATTTTTTTAACAATAATTTATGGTCACAATTTGGTTTTTTGTCTATAAGTTTTTTCCTTATATTTTACATAAACAATATTTATATAATTTTTTTTTATATCAAGACTATCTTTATTTTCCCGTTTTTTAAATTAAAATTGATAAATAACTTATGGAGCTATTTGCAAAAAATCAGTTTTTTTGCACTAATTTATAACTTTTATTAATTGTTTTTATTAACAAAATAAAATTTTATTAATACATTTGAACATCGAGGAATTACCCACTTTTAAATTTGTGCGAAATTTCCCACCGATTGGTCAAATAATTTTAAAAATTATGTAATTTATTTATCCCTCCAGACTAACTATTGAACTTGCTCTATTAATGATGCTAGACACATTTAGCAAATTTCATAGGATTCTTTAAGACTTAAACTATTTCAAAAGTTAAATGCATATTGCGTTTTCATCTAAATTATTTACAAAATAAACGTTTGAAAAAGAGCATGTTTTTTTTACTTATAAACAATTGTAATAACTCCTATATTTTTCAAGCTACATATCGATACATTTTTGGCAAAGTAACGTAAGTCACCAAAAACGATTTGTAGAAAAAACAATTTTTTAATTCAACGTGGTTAAACTTATTTAAATTATGACTGAAAAAACTTGTTCTACTTGTCCTAAAAGTAATTCTAGGCTTACTACACTTTGGCAGTACCTTTTTAAACAATAATAGTGTTAGTTTAATTGAAACACATGATTTTCGCCAAAAATGTCACTTACGTTACTTTGCCAAAAATGTATCGATATGTACTTGTACGTACAACCATTTGATAGCTGGTAAAAAAAACTAAAAAAAACCTTCTATGACCAATAGGAACGAAGTTTGGGACTATTTTTAAAAAATCATATCTCCATTGTTTATAAACATTCAGAAATAAAATTTGCACAAATTTTGAATGAAAGTCTAAACTTTATATTGAAACTTATATCTATAAAATTCATCCAATTTTGCGAAACTTACAGCCCTTCGAAACGAAGGTACTTTCGACAGATCGACATTGAAAAGTGGAGGGGATAACTGTTTCAGCTCCGTTTTTTTTTTCGAGATCGGAACTTAAAATTGAAACACGTAGGAAAAGTTTACATTATCTCGGCTTCCATTGCAGCTAGAAGCCTCTTTTTTTAATCTGGGGCAGCTCATCAAAATATGAATAACTACATAGTTTTTACTGGTCGGGAAATATGGGAAACCTCGGAAAAATTGAGGAATGATGTAAAATATAAGCGAAAAAGTTTTAGACAAAAAATCAAGTTGTGACCATAAATTATTGTTAAAAAAAAACGCAAGGTAAAAATACAAGTACTTTTTCATCTATTCGTCATCTAGTAACCCCCACCTATGTCTTAAAAGCTTCAGATATATGCGAAACATTTTTCGACCTTTTTTTTTAACCAGACTGGCTATATGTTTGGCGCATGGTATGAATGGGATTGAAAAAGATATTATAAAATCTTTTCCTCTTATTAATGAAGTTGAATCTGGGTTTCTGGGAAGAGTAGGAGAGGAATACAAAAGAAGACTTGGGGTCTTCTACCGCTTAGGTAGGGACTCCAGGATGTTGGTAAAGGGGATCCAAGTAGGATGTTGGTAAAGGGGATTTATATTGATATGACTCAAGATATAAACTTATGGAGAAATGTAATTTGGGAAGCTAAAGCATAAAGATAAAGAGAATGATTATGGTGATGATCTATATACATTTTCTGTTCCGTGTTTAATTCCGTGTTATTCAAAAACTCTGACCTATCGTTTTTAAACTGCTGTTACAATTTTTCTGAAATGTTATGGAGAATATTTACCTACAGAAATGGCATAATTAGAATAAATGTAACTGAGGACGCAACCAGTTTAATTAAAGCATAAAGTTACATCAGGGAAACATAATATCTCCAAAAGTGTATTATTAGTCGTTCAAGAAGATCTTCACGAAACTAAACGGTTGGAAGAACCATTTAAAAGGAAAATATAAGCGACCATGAAACACAAAAGAAGAAGAGAAAGAGCAAAGATGACATGATCCGACACGAAGACTAGAATACAGTATAATAGATACAATATATATTTAAATACTTACCAATTATAAAACAGAACAAAAACTTGTACCAAAACAATTGTATATACACTTAACATCTATTTAAACGAAACTACTTAATAACTGAAATAAGATTCCATAATAGTAAAGACTCTGAAGAAAAAACTGTTTATCCAAGATAAAAAACTCGACAACAAACTTGTCAAAGGTCATTACGTATTATATGAAGAGGTCGTTATTATTATTAGACCGTTTTTATTAAAAGGACGAACTATAATAATTATTATAATTTACTTCTGTCCTACAAGATTTCTTAATAATTTATTGATATGAATATATTAATGAGCATTTTAGTCGGGTCAATGAAGTCTAAAATTCTTCGTATTTATGTCTGTTTGATTGTGACTTGTTGAAATTTATGTTCTTTCAAATATTTAGCATTAAAAAACATTTCGTACAAAAATATGAACAGAAGAAGATAATATTCATAAGATTATTACCTATAGCTCAGAAAATTGGCAATTAAACACAAGGGGGGGGGGAGATAAACAAACATCATGCATTATTTTATGATACCAAGGTATTCTTACCTCCGTTGTGACAGGTATTTTGGAAACACTGAAAGATATATAAGAAATTCCACAGTAGGTATATTCCATGTATCACTATAAGCTAATGATCGAAAACTGTGACATCAACGGCCGATGTAGCAAAGTAGAGTATGGGTCGCTTGGGCCACCCCCCTCCACTCCCACTCTGACGTCACGAGAATTTGACGATGACTTGATACTGACATAACGCTGACTCGACGCTGACATGACGCTGACTCGACGCTGACATGACGCTGACTCAACGCTGACATGACGCCGACTCAACGCTGACATGACGATGACATTTCAGCGTCGATATCTTGCGACATCAGAGTGGGAGTGGAGGGGGGTGGCCCAAGCGACCCATACTCTACTTAGCAATCCTAGTACAGCAAAGCCAGGCTCTGATTAAAGCAAGTCAAGCAAGGACAAACTAATGAAAAAAATGATTACAATGCATGGAAAGATTAATCTGAAACCTTTAAAAGTCTGCACGATAGGATTACCCAAATGCAAAAACTGATGCAGGAAACGCAAATCAATTGGCGAAGCACAAACAAGAAAAAGAGTCCCAGACAGGGAAGATGCGGTACCGAGGGAATATGAAACAGATGAAGATTAATTAGCAATTGAGATAGAACTAAAAAATACCTATCTATACCTTTTTTTATCAATGCCAACTTTTAAACAAAAAATTATCTTACACAACCCTTACATTCTTAGTATTAGAAAGGCTCTTCTTCTTCTTAAAGTGCCTATCCGTTCCGGATGTTGGCGATCATCACGGTTATCTTTATTTTGTTCACTGCAGCGCGGAACAGTTCAGTGGTAGTCGTGTTATACCACTTTCGTAAATTTTGAAGCCAGGAAATGCATCTTCTTCCCGGTCCTCTCTTACCATTTACCTTCCCTTCGAGAATCAGCTGGAGAAGGCCGTAACGTTCTTGATTTCTCATTACATGTCCATTACGTGACGTGAGACGTGAACGCTCAACCATCCAAGAATGCCACAGAATAGTAAATATAATAATTAAAACCACTCTCGAAGAGAAAAAGTTCTACGCTGGAGTGTTTCTAGATATACAACAAGCATTTGATAGGTATGATATAAAAGTGTCCTGTACAAATTGAAATTACACCTAACAGACCAACTCTACTTTATACTAAAATCGTATCTTCCTGACTTACTTCCAAGTCAAAATTTAAGGGTAGCTTTTTGGGCGCATTTTTGTATCTGATATTTATAGTAGACGTTCCAACTAGAGATTGCAATTGCTGGATCCAGCAAACCATGATGGATCCAACAGCGCGGATCCGCAAACGTGTCAAATTCGAAATAGGTTACTTCATGTCTTCATTAGCCTTTTTATTCAAAGCCGTGAGTCGGCAAGTTGCCATTCTATCGCGCTAGCAGGTAGGACGTGCCACAAGTGCGATTGAACTATCGCGATAGTTGACTTTCTGCTCTCGCCAGTAAAACTGTTTTCACGCCTAATAAGTGCCTCTCTCAATCTGCTGTACTGTCGTATTTGTTGTTTGGAAACTCAATGGTAAATAATTTGACTAAATATCTAGTAATTTAGCATAATTTATCATTAGAACATCACTTGATGATTTATGTAAGTTAATTGAATAAGGACCGCCAATAGTAAAAACTTCCTTCTTAACTATAAACACCGATCTTATCACAGTGCGAGCGCGATCTTTTACAAAAATATTTATTTTTGCCCATTTCACAGCAATTTTTCGCCAACAGCCTTTTTCTTGCGGTGGACATGATATCTAGGTCTAGCTTCATCTCAAATCAAAAAGTCAAAAATTTTCTTGTAGTTTATAGCTCTGGCTAGTGAATACACGAAGCAATTAAAGAAAAAACGAAATTTGAAGGTACATAAGTTTAAACACATTTTCGACCCCAATTTTTACTAATTTTTTCAAATTTGACCATTGTCAAAGTATTTTTTTGTATAAAACAAAAACGACTTGACCTAATGAAGATTCCTTCGTTTATTCACTAGCCAGAGGTACAAACTACAAGAAAATTTTTAATTTTTTGATTTCAGATGAAGCTAGACCTAGATATTATGTCCACCGCAATAAAAAGGCTGTTGGCGAAAAATTACTGTGAAATTAACAAAAATAAATATTTTTAGCTGCAATTCTTTTTCAGAGTACCTTAAGTACTATACTTTTATATGTCTTAATTACTAATAAAAATAATTTTTAGTTTTTGAGATATATATTTTTTTAAAAAGTCGTTTTTTTATATACCCTCACGACCTATGTAACCCCTTAATTTTTAGTTTTTTCTTCAATCAAAACATTCAACAAATATAATTCGTCCAGATAAACAAAATAGTCTATAAAGGGCTGCCAGTGGTCATGCTTCTTCGCTCACACTAAGACTAAGGCTCACACATATATCAGGCGTTCTTATTTTCTCATTCACGTTCACGTTAAGATAGCCGTTGTCATTTACAGTTTGTTTCTTTATCTGGACGAGTTATACCTACACCTTATTTCACAGACGTTTTTTTTTCTTTTCAGATTTAATGCTGCTCCAGTTACTCCAATATTAATTAAAATGTCTCTTGAAAATGACAAAAAAATATGTGGGACTTTTTTAATGAACATCCCATTAGTTAAGGACATAAAGAACCACTCAATAAAATATTAGAATCGCGCCACGGATCACAACAACGAACTGATAAATAATTTATTCACCCAACCACTTGCCGAAAGAAGATTAAAGAGAGTATAGCCAGAAGACCTACCGCAATAATACTTAGAGAACTGTCACTGGACGGTACCTAACTCACGTTAATTTACTTACAGACTATTTACTTATTACTCTGTGTATAGAGTAGATTGTAAACATGCAATGTAACAATAAAAAAAACTTGCATTCTTACTTTATGGATTTCCCTCGTATATTCGACAGTTTTTAAATTTTATGCAAATAATGTCTACTAGAGATAATTCGTTATTAGAATTGTCATATTTTCATATATTGTGCCAAAATAAGTATATTTTTAGAAAACAATAAAAAACTTACGCGTCCATTAAAAAAAAACAATATCACCGACTGGAGATATATTGAATTATAAATGAGAACCTCAATCCTTCGTTTATTAATCTCCGATATGACCTGAGAATAATAAATGTCTCAATGGATCTATTAAAGAACTCAAATTAAAATATCGATAATATCGCCGTTCAAACTATAATCGTACAGTTCCAATTACTGCTATCTCTGGTATTGTTCATGTCACAAAAAGAGCTTTGTGTAATATTTACAAACAAAAAACTCGATTGCAGAGAGTAATTTTCCTTGTTTTTACTTCTAAAAGTCATTATGTTTTATTAGGCCATCGGAGAAGATTTACTGCGCTTAAAATATAGATTTGAAGCTATTTTCTTGTGGCATATTATGTGCAATTATTATTTTTGTTGGGAATAAGCCACGATTTAAGTTTAAAATAAGTTTATTTTATTTGTTTTTTATTTATACATGAGAGAATTTGATAGATCTCAAATATGTAAACACGCGAGGGAAAATGAACATAGGGTTCAATGGAAAGATTCAAGTATAGTCCTAAAAGAAACAGATCTTACCTTTTATCTATTTATCTTACAGATACAGCAACATAATTTGACGTGAAAAGATGGGTACATTTTATTCTACGAATAAATGTCTATCCTCCAGATAACTATCTGTCAGATAGGACACTATTTATCTGGAGGTGAAAAGACTTGTTTACTATTTTAAAAATTTAATTTTTAATTCTTTTGAAAGTTTGTTAATTCTAAAATATTAGCTGCGAATTTGGTGAACGACAAAAAATATAATACAAAACTCGAGTTTTCAACCAAATAAATTGTCAAACTAGAATTACGCAGGTTTTTGTACGCAGATCGATGTCATAAGATGACTTGACACAAAAGTTCAGCTATTCTCCAAAAGTAACTTATATTAAAATTTGTTATGAAACAGACAAAAATATCATACTATTGTTGCCCTAGGCTTAAATAGTAGGAAACCAGAAAAAATATTGAGTGGAGTGATTGAGTAGATAGAAATTGATTGGATCCTCTTTCACATGGAATTCTTCTTCTTCATCCTCTTCATCGCATCCATTCTGCTATGTGGTTATTCCATTCTTTTTTTTCTATTTTGTGACCATACATTTATACACAGTACGTTACATTTTCTTCTAATGTCTTCACTTCTCTTTCGATGTCTCAGCGTATTTCCTGTAATTTATCTCAGTACTCTCATCTCATATGAATAGTTCAACTGTTATCAGGCTAAATAACACAGAATCACGGAGCCTAAATATTCCAACACCCACTGCTAAGACGTCACCCATAAAACAAGTAACCATAAAAAAAATGGACACCTTAAAGAATTTAATGACAACAACACAAATATTATTCAAATACAGCAAGTTAGAGCTGCAGTACATGAAGCAGAAATTGTGCAGAAAATGACCGCGATATTGAATTTTAAATCAGTAGATGAAGAAACAGGATGGCAAAAGAAAGAAAGTTGCAGAAATAAACAATTTGTTATTGGGACAAGCTACAGCAATGACAAAGTAACAACAGTTCCCAAGTCTGTATCCTTACATATAATCTGATTAACACCAGATACCAAATTAGAAGATCTAGAATCAATGATAAAACAACATTTTCCAGAAGCAAAATGCGAAAATCATCGATCAAAACATCCAGAGGTTTATGTATCTTTTTAGGTAACTGTTAACCAGCCAAATTTCAGAAGGGCTTGGCAAAGAAGAGACATCTGGCTCAGTGGATCTGGCTCTTGGTTTCTAAGGTTAATAGTTACATATATATCCTACACACACACACACATATATATATATATATATATATAAATATATATATATATAATATATATATATATATATATATATATACATATATATACAGTGTGAAAATAAAATTGTTTGTCCTTATTTTAGAAAATAATAAAAAACGTTGAGATACCTTAACTTTTAAATTTAAATGTACACTTTTTAGGCATAAATTTGAATGTACAGGGTGATCAATGCAAGTCTGGCATAGTGCATAATCTGTATTTTAAATGAAACACCCTTTATATTTTCATGTTGTTAAAAGCTCCTTAACAACCTGATTTCAACGAACTATATCATGTAGGGTCTATTATGAATAATACAAGGTGAAATTTTAAAATTAGGTATTTTCTTCAGGACAATGAATTCATAGAATACCCGAGGATTGGATTACATTAAAATAAATGCTCAACATGTTCTCCACCTTGTTGTTGGCAATAACACAGTCTCCTATAAAACTCGTTCCGAACTTTGTTTAAAGTTTAAGGTGAAATATTCCGTATTTCTGTTGTTTATCCTTACTTTTTGAGGTCTTCAATGATAGTTGATCGTGTTGCATATACTTTGTTCTTGAGATATCCCCCACAAAAAAATTAAAAGGCGTAAGATCTGGCGACCTAGCTGGCCGCTCACTAGTCCCCTTCATCAAATCCACTTATTGAAGAAGATTTCATTCAAGTAATTTCTCACCATTAAAGCATAATGGGATGTTGTACCGTCCTGCTGGAACCAGACAGTTTCATGCGGTAGGGTCGGATCTATTGGATTGGGATATAAGTTAGCCAACTAAGGAAGAACATCGTCTCTTAGCATGTTTAAATATTTTCCCGCTGTCAAATTATCATCTATAAATATAGGACCAATAATATGATCTCCTATAATACCTGCCCAAATATTCAACTTTTGAGAATACTGAGTGTGTGTCTCACGCATCCAATGAGGATTCTCCGCTGACCAATATCTACAGTTTTGTCAGTTTACCTCTCCGTTCAATGTAAATTTTGATTCATCAGAAAATGAATTGTGCCTCTGTGCATTTGTTAATTTTTCCCTCATTCTTTTGCAGAAATCCATTCTACGATCCGGGTGACTCACATAATTTTGACGTGCAATTTGACGTGAACTTGACGTTGGATTCTCTGCGACACTTAACAAAATATCCACTTTCACTTCATCTTCAATGAAGTTCGATTTTCTTTTTAATGGTTTGACATATCCAAGTTCTCTGAATTGTGCATAAATTTTAGACACAGTACCTTGTGAAATATTAGGCAACTGAGGATACCTCTGATTAAATAAGTTTGCTACTTCAACTTGACTTCTACAATTCTCCCCGTAACCGATCATCATTAAAATCTCAATTCGGTGGGCCTTAGTTAAATATTTCATTTTTATTTCTGCAAGAAATTAGTTTTTAATTAAGAATTTATTATTGTAATGTAAAATGTCAACAGCATGTCAACTAATTGATAACAATTCGCATTATTTACCGATTTAGTTTAATTAGCAGACTATCTATACAGTTTTTACCTATTCACGACAAAAAAGGTTACTAAACAGAAATTTTCCTCAATATACAGTGTAGAGTAGAAGTTTATTGTATGTATTTAGCTAATTGAAAATAATACCATAACACGTGAAAAATTATTAATTTCAAAATTTCACCTTGTATTATTCATTATAGACCCTACATGATATAGTTCATTGAAATCACGTTAATAGTATATTACATAACGAGAGTTGTAAGAAGCTTATTACATGCGAATAAAAAGTTGCGCGCGAGCCGCGTAGCGGCGAGCGCAGTAATTTTACAAGCATGTAATAAGCTTACAACTCAAGTTGCGTACTATACTTTTTCTACGATTATTTTCGTTTAAAAAAATAAAAATTAAATTACCACTATATTTACACTGACAGATTATTAATTATTAATCTGTCAAAATAACGTCTGTTAATTCGTTTCCATGGTAACTCGACCAACTGACTTACGAGGCTTATGTGATATTACACATTTTTTATAAAACTGAAGCGTAATTTTTTTTATTACGTGCTAGTCATTACGGGTCAGTATCTGTTATGATGCATTTACTTAGCATCCAAATAGTAGGTAATATACAATTTACTAGTAAGAGAGTAGAAAAAAGTATTTTAAAAACATAAAAATATACAGGGCGTTTCATTAAAAATAAGGATTAGGGACTATGCCAGACTTGCGTGGATCACCCTGTACATTTAAACCTATGTTTAAAAAGCGCACATTTAAATTTAAAAGTTAACGTGTCCCAGAGTTTTTGATTATTTTTTATAATAAGGACACAAACAATTTTATTCCATAAGTGGTATATCCATTTCTAGCTACATATAAATATCTATACCATCAATTCTTTTTTTTTTTTTTAACAAATACTCTAAATCTAAAAGTTATAATGTTAATTGAAATCATTTCCCCGAACAAACTCTCTAATATTCCCGAAAACTAACGAAATTTTCGGAGATATCAGTTTAAATCTTTACGTAAAGCCGACAAAATAAAAAACATTCAATGCCAACTAACCGAATCGATTTTGCTTAAGCCTTGGTGATATTTGTTTAATAGTGTTCCTGTACATTAACAAAACATGTCACAGATCGACCTTTATATGAAATAAAAAACGAACTCCCACGTGGACACTTTTAAACCGAACATATTATCGTCAGCCGTTTCATAAAACTGAAAGTAATGGTGTCATTATTGATCCAGAGGATTAAAAGTGTTTTTATTTGATTTTATTTTTAGTGGGATGTATGGATGACATATATATATATATATATATATATATATATATATATATATATATATATAAATGTTTACAAATGGTTTATAGCATCTATTTGTTTTTTAATCATCATCATCAAGACTTTCCATTCTTCGTACAATGATTGCCACTCTATTCTGATTCCTTTATTGCGGATGATCTTTCTACATTCTTTTATTTTTACAGGTTGTTGTATGCATTGATTTTAGTTACATTTTCTCATTTTTTTTATTCTTACATAGTTCTATGCACCTTTGTTGCTTAGGTCTCTCTTTCAGTATGTCTAACCAACTACAGATCACTAAAGAAAAAAAAGCTGGAACAACTTATTCGCTGTGTGCAAGTACTTGGAGGGAATACAAAAAAAAAAAGGATCGTGCGCGTGAAGAGGCGAAACCTTGCATTTTTATTAGCACATTTCATAAGTGCTATCATTGAAGAAAATGGGATTTCCCAAATATTGTATTATAAATTGTAAAGTAGTATTTGTAGTCTATATGTAGTCTATTAGTAGTAATTGTAGTCTATTTAACAAAAAATAGTTTGTAAGTTATTCAATTTGTTTATCCGGACAGCGATTATTTAAACGACTGTACAGGGTGTCCAAAATTGGTATATTTTACAGGGTATATCAAAAACTAGAGGAGATAGAAAAAAAGTAGTTAAGATGTCATGACTTCTTTTTTCGTTAAAATAACGATTACCTAATCAAATCATCAATCGCTCCCCACATTAGCGAGATACAGAGCGATTATTGAAAAACGTCAAAAACGACAGGGTTTTTTTTTAATGGCAATCGGGCTAAGTGCCCATCCAGCCAGCAGCAAATGTGTAATAACGTTCATTTAATAACCTAATCTAACTAAACTAAATACACTACAATTCTGGAAATTAAAAGAAGAATTATAATGGGAGAGGAACTAGGATTACTTTTCGCACCTAGGGGTCATTCAAGGTGACTCACAGACAGTAAGTGTGGACCACGGAAAGAATAGGTAAAAAGGTAAAATACTTGGCGATTTAACAGAGGTAGCTCGATAAAATAATTGGCGATTTAACAGAGGTAACGAGCTTAACACCTACACACCTACACTAAAGTTTTAAGTTACACATTTTAATAAACTTAAGAATAATTTTATATACCTTGTACGTATTTAATGATATCAAATAAAGTAGATTGAAAGGGGGGTTAATTTTTGCAATATTAAACTATTAATAAGTTCCTGTCTTTGTATTTCAAATTTACTACAAGCATAAAAAATGTGATCTAAGTCGCAAACCACGTTGCAAGTTTCACAAAGTTCGGTGTTGACTACACCGATTTTATATGTGTTGAGGGTAGCTTGCATGTCCGAATTTCAGCCTACATATGGTGACAATATCATTTCTTGTAAAATCATAATCTTGGTGCCACAAATCTGTCGGAATACTTGGATGTAATAGTGTGTATCGTGTGAGGTTATTAGAGCAATAGTTTTTCCAATGCAATTCCCATTTTGCCTTAAAATTACTCTTAGATATCATTAAATATTCTTGAGCAGCTGTATTGTTGTTGATATGCTCTCCAGTTGTAACCCTTTCTTTGGCTAAGGAGTCTGCAACTTCATTGCCAAGAAGTCCTATATGAGCTTTTACCCAAGTGAATTTTAATTCGTATTGACTTTTTTTTAATTTATGAATTTTTACTTTTAATTCTCTAATAAAAGATTTGTATCAGTAGCCATCACATTAACTGGGTTAGCGATGCATTTAAGAACAGATAATGAGTCACTCAAAAATTTATTTTTTTCAACTTGTTTTTTTTTTTCGACATAATCGCAGGCTTTAATAATACCAATCGCTTCTGCAGAAAAAATGGAAGTATTATTATTCAGTTTGAATTTTTCTTGAACGTTTGTTGATGGTATATAGAATGCACATCCCGTACCATTATTTTGTTTTGATGCATCGGTATATATTTCCAGAAAATCTGATATATTTGATATGCAGGCGCTTAATATATTTTTACTTATCAACAAATTTTCATTGTATACAGGAATATTAATATCTAGTGGTTCCAACATGTCAAAGAACTCAGATTTTTCGACTGAAATAGTTCTTTTTAAATCACTATTATAACTACTTGTATTTCTAACGACAGGGTTAAATTATATTCTTTGCCTATTAAGATAAGTTTTAAAAAACTTTATTAAAACTTTTGATAGATATATTATGGAAGCGTTCAGTAGCGTACGAGAAATTTGTTTAGGAGGAATTACTAAAGAAATATGATACCAACTTTTATATGTTTTTTTATATGGGACACCCTATATATTTTGACATTTTTCGTTTGCATTTTTAATTCTCTTTCAGCTGACATGACATTATATATCTATTTTCAGTCGTTGGAGCTACTCTGAAAATAAATTCTTTCATTTGACATTGCGTTTCTTCTTCTTTATGTACAGTCTTCTACCGAAGGTTGGCGACCATCAAACGATAGGTTTCTCTGTTTTGTGCCTCATGTATTATGTTCGCGCTTCTGGTATTTGTAACCATTCTCTCAAGTTTCTCAGCCAGGATCTTCTCTCTGCCCAAACCTCTTCTACCTTCAATCTTGCCTTCTACGATAAGCTGTAGCAGACTGTACTGATAATTACGGAACACAGGGCCCAGGTATGACGCTTTCCTCCTTTTAACAGTTGTTAACAATTCCACCTCTTTACCCATTCGTCTTAATAGTCACCTCTGTGTTGGTCACTCTGTCTGTCCAAGGTATTCTCAGTATGCGTCGATACAGCCACATTTGTAGAGCCGCTAACTTCTTTATAGTTGCTGCTGTTAACGTCCACCATTCTGCTCCGTAAAGTACCGTAGAGAGTACGTAGCATTTAGTGGCGCGCCATCGGTGGTTAACGCTTAGGTTGCGGTTGCTTAAGAGCTTTCTCATTTTGATGAATTTAGATCTTACTATTTCAATTCGGATCTTGATTTCTACGTCTGAATCCCACCTATCATTCCACACACATCGCGTTTGACAAATGCAAATAAATTCTTTATTTGATATGTAAAATACCGCCTGTATGAGATCAGATTTTTTAGAATGGAACTTTAAATTTTAGCGCATTGAAAAATTTTGCAATATCTCCGTTTCTATGGCATGCAGAAGCTTGAATAATTGTAGTAGCTTGGTAAAATATTAAGAACTGTGCTATTTTCACCTCCTGGAAATATATGAAACTCCCGAAAAAATCAAATACACTGGGATCCAAAATTAACCGGACACTCAGATTTTTCCTAAAAACTGGCGTTTAACAAAATTTAAGATGTTCCCAATTGAGTATTTAATAATAAACAAAATTTAAAAGTTAAATTTATTACAACTCAAGAATGTTACAAAAAAAAACAATAAACAATTCAAAAAATTTGGAAAACTGCAAGGAAACAATTTTGTTTTTAATATAAATATTTTTTTATGGAAAACTATATTTAGTAGAGTTTATTACCTCCACGAGTACTAATTACGACTCTCATTCGATCAAGCATACTTTGGATTAAGGCAGCAAAGTCTGCTTGCTCTCGTCACGAACTGCTTGCTCCAAATCATTCATGGTTGTAAACACCACGGTTACGTCGGAAACATCGTCACAGAATATCCCATGCATGCTCTTTTGGATTTAAGTCTGCACTCCTTGGAGTCCATGGTAAAAACGAATCCCAACTATCATCCCAGTAATCCCGTGTTACTCTTGCGATGTGCGGACGAGCATTATCTTGCATCTGACGAAAGTGTTCTCCAACAAATGGGGCAAATGGCACTCCATAATCTTTCAAACATTGCTGAATATACCGTTGAACGTTCAAATTGCTCCCTTGAATCGCAACAAGTTTTTGGTATGAGCCTCTAGTGAAATACCTGCCCACACTATTATATCACCTCCACCAAATTAAGCTCTTGAAGTAAAACAACATTGCTGCATTCATATTTTAATTTAAATAAACACATTTGGAGTATTAATTTATACATTAATTATTCAATTTTAAATATGTCTTAAGAAATATTAGAATGATTCAATATCTTTTCTATCAAAAAAAATATTTATTTATTTTTCCGGGATTTCCCATTTTTGCGAGAGGTGAAAGTAGACCAGTTCTTATTATTTTCTCGAGCTACACCCGTTTAAAAAATAAATGTTCTGCGTGTCATAGAATTCGAGATATTGCAATTTTTTCCAGCAAGCTTTAATTTGAACTCCCATTCTAAAAAACCGGAGCTCCGGAAGTTCTCCACTTCACTTTAAAGTAGCGATATTTTTTACACCTTCCCTGTATATGCCGTCTATAAATTTGATCATAAAACTAGATTTTCACTTTAATCTATTTAATTTTCAGCTATTAATGTTAATAAACAATGGAAATGTGATTTTAAGAAAAAATGCTATATTGGTACCTATTGAACCAATATATTTCTTTTCTGTGAACCTACTTATAAGCGTATGGCACAAAAAATATCAAAGTTAGTATAAACGTTTATAAGCTAAAAACTCAGCCCTTTTTCAAACGGATTTTTTAATTTTGATAAAATATTGGTGTTAACTTGGGCTTCCTGGCGGGGCAGGAGACCTTAAAAACTAAATTTTTTAATTTTCTTCGCACAGTATATTGGCACAGTATATTTTCGCACAGTATACATCTTGGAGTTGCGATTTTATCAATTTTGTGATAGCAAATCTGTTTTCCAGACAAATTTTCTGACCTTGTAGTGAAAATAGCCTCTGCTGCATTTTTCTTTCATTTTGGGCTAAATACTTTCCCTGGTTCAATATTTTTCTTTATGCTTCCTACACTAGCTTCAGAAACCTATAATCTTCTTGATATTTCTCGGTTTCAAACTATTTTGGCATTCACGAGGGCCTTTACTTTAGTGTTTTTACATGGTGAAAGATTGCATGTTTTATTCAGTTTTGCCATATGTAACAAATAAATACAAATATGAAATATATAATAAATTTCCTTAATAAAAATCCATTTCATGTATGTTAGTATGTGAAAGTACTGTATATAAGGTCATATAAAACAATAAATTATTAAAAAATAGGAGTGCTTCTAATAACTTGGCCGGGGACTGGCCAGAATTTGGTGTTGTGGTACTTAACAAACCCCCAGTCCATGAATTACTTTAAAAGTTATTCAGTTTGTTGCTATACTCCAGTCGTCAGAGACGAAAATGCCACTGAACCTCTAAAAATCATATGAACAAGCTGAATTTTGCAGGGAATATTAATTTTGGTATCCCAAAAAAGTTGTCAAAAAAGTTTACCACTTTTACCCACCGGACTTCTCCCTAAAACCTCCCATAAAGAGGGGTAAAAACGCAAAGAAATTGATTTACACAGAATCTGTACACCGTAGAAACAAATGTAGCTGAGATAATTTTAAACAAAAATGTTTATAAGTATTTTTTGGTTAGAATGAACGTTTTCTTAGAAACAACGCTTGAAGCGACCTTCGATTTTGCACGTCAGTTAAACGCGCGAAATCAATGTTCAATAAAATTTGTATCAGGTCGGCAGTAAAAATTTGATAGCTTTTGATTCAAGTGACCTATCGACAAAAATCAACATGCGTTTTAAAGGTAGAGTTTAGCTTTTGTATGCAGTTTTTGTATTTTGCCGTAAATAAACTCAGACTTTATACAGGTACTAAATAAATAAACGTAGCGCGATTTTTGCCATTTTTTATGATTCTCACGAGATCAATACAATCTATTTCTTTCAATGACTGTTTTAACAGCAAATGTGAGACATTTGAAATATGCTTAAAAAACGTTGGATTTAAACTTTCTCACAACAAACGATCTAAAACATGTGAAACTTTTTTCTCAATTACATTAGCACGTTTTTCAAAAGAAAAAAAACTACTGCAATAATCTACACCCAAAACAGTCTTCTTAAATGCATTTTCCGTGACGTGTGATCGTTTATAATGTAAAACATTAAATTCTGTTTTTTATTCATATTTCAAATGCCTCATATTTGTCACAATTTAAAATTAAAATTTTATGTCATAGGTTTTAAAGATTGATCTCTAGAAATTAAATGTTTCCTACACCTGGTCAATGAAAGTGATCAATTTTATTGATCTCACGAGAATCGTAAAAAAATGACAAAAATCGCGCCACATTAAAAACTGAGTTTATTCTTGGCAAAATACAAAAACTGCATACAGAAGCTGCACTATTTGCCTTTAAAACGCATCTTGACTTTTGTCGATAGGACCTTTGGATCAAAAGATATTGAATTTTTACCATCCAGCTGATACAAATTTTATTGAACATTGATTTCCCACGTGTAGCTGACATGTGACAAAAATGCTTATAAGCATTTTTGTTTAAAATTATCTCAGCTACATTTTTTGTTTGAAATATTTTTTTCTGATGTGTACAAATTCTTGGTAAATCGAATTTTTCACGTTTTTACCCCTCTGCGAGGGGAGTTTTAGGGGGAAGCCCGGGGGAACAGTGGTAAACTTTTTTGCATTTTTTTGGGTTTCCAAAGTTAATATTCTCTGCAAAATTCAGCTTTTTTATATGATTTTTAGGGGTCAGCTCCCTGACAATTGAACTACTCATTATTTTCTGACTAATGTTGATAGAACAAAAGATCTCTATGATAAACGAATAACTTTTAAACTATTTGATAGAACGATCTGGAAATTTGAGTGTTTGTTAAGTACTACAAGACCCAACTTTAGATGCAGCATCAAAGCAATATTTATTTAGTTTTCAGTTTCCAGAGCAACAAATTAATTTTGCCACTTTTAGAATGCATAATTTTGAAGATTTTTGAATGTGTTTAAAGACAAAAGTGTTCAATCACACATTAACCCCTTAATTTATAATCTCACATTATTCTTAACTTCTCAATCTTTTATAGTATCACCATGTATGTGGAACATTGTAAAACCATATTGTATAATATTTTAATAATTAATTAATTTACCTACTAAATAAACTAAATAAATTGCTGAATAATATATTTTCTAATTGAACTTCCTAAGTGTCGCAATTAAGGAATAGATTAAATTGTAATGTACGCAAATAGTTCAAAGTGTGGTATGATAGAAAACAATAACCTCGGTGCTGAGGTATGAATTATTTGTGAGATTATAAATTGGGGATTTGAGCTCATTTGAGCACAGTCTATCATAAGCAGTTACCTAACGAACATCATATTGTGTAATTATCAGTACCTGTCAATAAATGAACACTTTTACTGCACAACTTCAACCTTTTATTATACCTATCATCGTCGATCGACAAGAAGCGGACACAGGGACATTTACAAACCAATTCAAACTTCATAACTATGTTCGAATCTTTCCAAAGTTTAGAGTTTTATTTAAAATAAGTAGTTTAAAAAGTAAAATATCCAAAAAGCTTATTTCTTGCACTTAATTATTAATAACTAAAAAACAACATTGCATTATCTGCAGGAAAGATGAAAGGTTTTTATATAATTAGATACTTTGATTAGTCAAAAGTCCCAAATATGTTAAGGTTTTATTTATTTCCATGAAGGCATAAAATAGATAAAGTAGGATCGTTTTAGCCTGTCGCATAATTAATAAAAGTGTCTGTTCAGATCTGCCTCAGGTAGTCAGCAGTTCCATTTTGTTAGCGCTGATTTATCCTCAAGTACTATAACCAACCAGTAGGAGGTTCGGTACCACAAAGCAGGTAGAAAAGGAAAAGCATAACAGAGTGGCTGTAACTAGAGTCATAAATTATTTTTCTTCACTATAGGCCATTCAACTCAAACTGTAGTCAGTAATGAAGCTATGATGTGGGATGTGTCTATATTAAGAAATAAATATCTATATATCAAGGAATTTTTACTTTTCTTTAGCATATTGTGCTGTAAAATAGCATGCAATAAAAAGCACTATCACTTTTGGAGCAATTTCCAATTCTAACTATTAAGTACGGGGCATGCAAGAGAAATTTTTCTTTAAACCAATGAACTCACAAACACAAAAAAGAAATAAAAATATAATGGCAAATATATGAAATCCAAAACTTTAAATTGCATTACTATGGATACAATTATGGCCTTCCTACAGGTGGTCATATAGAATTTGTTTTGAAAATTTTTTTGGAATGTCTAATTCATATTTTTGCCAAAAATTATGATTTTCATAAGAGCATTCTTAGAAACTAAAAGAATGTGTCATCTAACAATAACTAGTGCTCACTTTAAAATATATTACCTTAATAATGACACTAGGTTTTAAATTGCTATTCAAATCAGGTGAATATGGAGATTCACAAGCCTCACACACTGTTAAATTAGCACTGTTTAATAATGTACATTGTTTGCATGTCCAAGTAGTAGCTGGAACTAAATTTTTAACTGTCCATATATAATTAGTAGGTGGACCAACTTCATTAATGCCACTAGCAGTTGTTCTTATGTCTTTTTGTTGTCCATCTACTAAAGAATTGCAGGCTTTTTGGGCCACTGAACAGCTCACACTCTTTATAAGTGAGAGTGATTTATTTCTTTGGCATTTGCATATTAATAGCTTATCATAACTTAAATTGTCAAAATTTCTGTATGTTAAAGAACAAACTTTGCAAGGTGATGCTGTGTTATTCATGATTTTTAACCGTGAATTACATATTATGCATTTCAAGACTATTGTTGTAAAATAAGTGTCACAAACTGTACAATAAGTGACAAATGATAAAGTTGGTAAACTGAAGTATTTTTTTAAACAGCTTAAAGAAGTCTTATTAAATGACGAAGGGGTCAGTAAAACTGTGTATTCATCGATAGGGGTATTATTCACAGCACTGAAAAAATACTTAAATTATTGATCTTCAATATAAAGACAATAGTATGGCCTACCTTTGAACAATTTCCTTTTTTGGAGTATTTAATCGTCGAATAACAGTACACTCTTGATTTTTGTCGAAATTATAAATGACCGACGATAAATCCGAGTCATCAAAGAGCTCCCTTAGCGTCCCACATCTAATACATTTTATTCTTTCAGTTGGATTGATCAAACTACAGATAGTACAATGCCATTGTAGAACAGATGCAATCGCACCCATGGTAAATGGTACATGGCTAAAAGACCCATGAATCTAGCGAGAAATAAATAACTTTCAAGTTTTGATCAGCTGATATTTTTGAAAATACGATCAAAGCAGTGACTAAATATGGATTAGACGTCGATTCGATATAAACAAACGAAATGTACCACACGCATGTCAAAGCTCTTTCTCTTTTCACCTTTCCTGTTTAAAATTGACATTTGCATAATATATATAATGTCATTTTAGCCACAACAAACTATTCATACAACTCTATTAAATTTAAAATTACTTATACATTTTCAATAAAAACTGCGAATTTTGGATTAAAAACATAAAAGCAACGTATATAACTAGGGATATCTAAAATTGTAGTTTATAAATAACGAGTACCAATAACCGAAATCTCATAATTATTATTATTGAAAAATATAAATATTAACTATATTTATAATCTCTCGATAAATTATAAATTAGTTCTATATATAAAATAACTTCAAAAGTATTTTACAAATTTAATTTCTAATGATCTGTGATTTTATATGGGACAGGCATGGCTGTCAGTCAACAGATAATTTTTAATTTTATATTGGCTGCCCTGATAAAAACGACAAATAAAAGTTTAAAATTTAGTTTTAATATAGGGTAAAATTTAAACCAGAAATAATTTAATTTAATAGTTGTCGGTAATAAAATAAAACAATAAAATGGATAAAAGTGTAGATGTTGAAATTATACTCACTGAATACAAGTCTGTATCACATTACATTTCTTAAAACAATAATTTATTTACTTTATTTTTTAGTAGTAATACAACCAAGAAATCAATAGTTGCCATAGTGGAAAACTATTTGAAAAATAAGATTTTTCGTCCAAATAGTGTAATCAATTTTGAACGAGAAAATACAAACATTCTTCATGGTGTTGTTAAAACAATTATAATAGGAGAGATTGAAGGTTATGTAAGTTTCCAAAGGAGTACTAATATTTTTAAGTAAGACTGCAATATTGAACAATATCCTTTAATATAATTGTATAACATAGAGTAAAATATTTATGGACCCTTTCTTTCTACAAGTTTATAAAGTTCCTTACCAAAGATCTTTTATTGAATTAACAGATTTCAGTTTTTTTTATTGTAAAAAGAGCTTATACTGGTTCTTTTATTTTTATGTATAGAGAAAATTATTTAGCAATATTTATTGGAAATCAGAGATACACAGTCTTATTATCATATTTGGCTTGACAATTCTCTGTGGATCCTGGTCTGCTGTAAAATTTGTCGCCATTCTGTTCAGTTTCTGGCAACATCTTGCCATGTTCTGATCTCTAGTATCCCTACGTCGGTCTCAAATCAGACACCTTACATTAACTAAATCTCAAATATTGTTTATAAATATAGGTATAAGTTTTTCATAAATTTTTTGTAGTGTTAATCAATTACATTGTTTTATTTAATTTTAGATAATCTTTTACATTAATAGTGCAAAGAATATTTCAAAATATATTTTGGTCACTACTTGTACACCAAGAATGTGTCTGTTACTTTTGTTTTTAATTTAGAACAGTAATAGGAATATTAAGAACAAATTGTACTGTCATACATTTCTCTGGGAACAAATGATAATATAACACTTTTACAAGTGTTATAAATTTTCAGCATTTGTTTTATTATTTTTAGATTTCCAAAAATTTAATTGAATCAATGATCAGTATCATAATTTTCTTAATTTTTCAGTTCAACCAGAAATTAAAAAAAAAAACAATTTTACCTTATTTTGTTTTAGGATAAGTCCTTTGTAGATTTTAACAACTTAAATATCAATTGGTTTGTTTATAAACTAGACAGTGAAGGGCCTCTATTACAAAATGAAGAGGATGGTGAAGAAGAAATTACTATATCTACACAATTAATGCTTCCATCTGAATCTCTCTTTAATTTATGGGAAAATTTGTATTATGATCATAGTATTAAACAGAATGTAAGTTAATTTTGAGTATTGGTTGAGGATATATTATATATAGATGTAATTTTTTATTATATTTGTCTTCTTTTATATATATTGATATCATGAAATACCTAATCAAATATGTTTTAGCTCTTAAAATATGCTCAAACCATGATGGAGTTCTCAGATAAAGGAGTAGATCAAAACATAATTAGCTGCAACAGAGTCATTTTACTCCATGGTCCTCCAGGTACTGGAAAAACTTCACTTTGTAAAGCACTAGCACAGAAACTTACAATTCGAATGGGAAAGAGATTTGGATCTGGAGTTTTGATTGAAATTAATAGTCATAGCTTATTTTCGAAGTGGTTTTCAGAGGTAAGTTTCATATTTATGAAAAATGTATGTATTTAGATTAGAATTATTATATTTTTTTAATGATGCTTTCAAATGATGATAAATACTTGATTTTTTTGAGAACTGTGACTTTATTTGTTGCTCTAGTTCAATTATTCAATCAATAAACCCAAAGTACTGCCATGTGTAGGCTTATTTTAATTCCATTCCATAATTAATTACACTTAAAACACTTATAATATCTACAATACATTTATAATGTTATTATTATTATTACTGGGTTTTCCTGATCTTTCTTTTCCCAGCTACTGTATTGTGTATCAAATGTCTGATGTTCCATTCTGTTCTTCGTTTTTCTGCCTCTTGTATTGCTTATCTTATTTTAATTTGATTGTCAATTTTGTTTTTGCCTGTGCTCTGGCTCCATATATTTTTTTGCTTGTCTTTCTTAAATTAATATTGTAGATATGTCTGATCCATTCTTCTCACTTATAATAGTTTCTATTGGTTTCACTTTGCTATTAGCGTCGTGTTTTGTATTCTATATCTTCTTGTGATTACTTCAATCTTTTGTAAAAATATTATCTCAGTAGCTGATAAACTTAGGTATCCCTTTATTTCCAAAGAATAATATTTTTAATGTATCAAATAGTTTTCTCGCTTGTCCATTGTTCTGGTTTATTTATTTGTCTATCTTTCTATTGGTTTGTTGTATGTATATTTTTATGAATATCAATTACAGTAGAGTCTCACAAATGTCTTAAACGGCTTAATGTGGACCCAAAGGCAGCTGAGTTAATTAAAATGAGTTATCGACAATAATAGGTTTTAATACAACAAAGGTGCTCTCATAGACACACACAGGATTCTTAGATGACAGAGAAACAGGATGAAACAGTTTCAACAGCTTTAAGTTCATATATGTGACTCATTTTTGGTTTATCATCCTTGCTCGCCTCTACTTTATTGGAATCACCAATACTTTCTTGTTTCTCTCCTTTTCCTTTTAGAATATCAACAATTTCCTCATTCACTCTGTTAATTATCTATCATTTGCATCTTCACAACCAGGGGTCACAATCCTATTCATCATGTTTTCTGGAAGCTGGTTTTCCGCGTTGTCTAGTAGTTTTCTCTAGGAACGCTTCACCATAATAATACTTAATTGACTCTATGACTCTGCAACACATCCCATAAGTATTTTTTAAAGTTTTGCACCAAACTTTGATCACCTTCAACAGCAACCTTTTTATTGTTGTTTTTATATAAAGGTTTAATAATTTCTGTCCATATTATTTTCTGCTCATTTTTCTTCCAACGTTGCCAAACATCATTTAAATATCAACCTAACCTAACTTAATCTAATCTCGTCCTTTCTTACCTCTTCGAAAGCTTTTTTGGATCAACGAAACACAGATGGATCTCTTGTCCTTTTCGCAGTAGTTTCCTTCCTGTATGTCCCAGTATAAAAATCAGATCTTGGTACTCCTTCCTTTTCTATTTCAAATTTTTTCCATACTCTTTTGTCAATTATCATAGTAAAGGTTTGTTGTGTATGCCTGTCAACGTAAGTCTTCTATAGTTTGAGCAACTATTTGCATATTTCTTCTTAAACACTGGTACTATTATTTCGGTGGTCCAATCCTTTGACATTTCTTTTATTCCGACTACTTCCCCTTAGATATTTCTTCATTTCAGACATATTCTCGTCCTGTCGTGGTACTTTACCCATCTGATGGCAATCGTTATATCAACATTTTTATTAAGAGATTTAAACATTTGCATAAAAAGGAAATATTCTAGCGATATATTAACTGAACTAATATTAAAATGTTTCTTTATTTCCAGAGCGGAAAGTTAGTCAATAAGATGTTTACCAAAATAAATGATTTTATAGAAAATAAGGATAATCTCGTCTGTGTTTTAATGGATGAGGTCGAATCTCTGGCTCACGCTAGAAATCAGTGTGTATCAGGTAAGTTGTAATGTAATAAAATTTATGTTGTTACTATTTTTATATTTGTTTTTTATTAATAATATACCGACTTAAAGTGGTAACGTTAACAACATGTAATTGTCCGATTATCCCGCATATGTACCTATTAAAAACCGGGTCACTATCACTACGACGAGCTTTCGACATCCTCTCTGATGTCTTCTTCACGGCTTCCAAGGTCTCAGTCTCATGAGCCCCCAGACACTACTATACTGATCACTAATCAATGCATTAGTGCACAATGTACAAACACCAAACTCTTCCAAAGAGGATTTTTCCTGCAATGAGGGAGGAACCTCTGAAAAAATTAAGGAAATATTATGCAAAAACGAAGGACCTGTTAACCAGTCTAATTTTGATAAAAAAGCGGCCTCGCGAAGGCGCATGCATATCGAATCTCGAAATAATGCCAAGAATAATTTTGACTATGAGACTGGATATATGAAATGTGATTTGCGACGAACGATTTGAATCTCGAGGGTGAACTTTTAATCCAGTCTAATACGATTTGAGAATCTAACCAAGCATATACATGTTGAAATATTATATGCATCCACGACTGTAACACAAACGACATAAATTTTACCAAATGAACAGCAGCTAACAATAATTCCAATTTGTGTTGTATAATTCGAAGATACAGAAAAACATTGAGAACTCTAATCATAGTAGGTCTATTTGTTTGTTTCAGGTACTGAGCCGTCTGATTCAATCCGTGTGGTGAACGCTCTTCTTACACAAATAGATCGAATAAAACAACATTCAAACGTATTAATATTCGCAACTTCCAACATGACTGAATCCATAGACTTAGCTTTTATCGACAGAGCGGATATAAAGCAACATTTGGGGAATCCCTCGAAATATGCTATATACAAAGTTTACTACTCCTGCATTAACGAATTGATAAAGGTACTATTTTTTATATATCGTAAGTTTATATCGTAATAATACATTTTTTCAGGCGCAAATAGTTAAAGGCGATACTCTAGAATCAACAGATTACCTCATAAGTACCGAAGATAAGCAATATTCTCCAGAACTGACGAAATTGTTGGATCTGTGCGAAAAAAGTGTGGGTTTGAGCGGAAGATCTCTCAGAAAAATACCGTTTATGGCTCACGCTTTGTTTTTGGAAGGCGGTCAAATACAACTAGGAGACTTTTTGAACGCGATGGAGAGAGCTGTCCACAAAGAAATTTTAGAAAGAACATATTTCGAAAAAATAAAACACACATAAGTGTTAGATATTATATTTAATAATGATTTATTTATTAGGTTCATTTGTATATAAAAACATATAATAAAATATAACTTGTTCGTTGTATGCATTATTTCCTTTAAAGTGACAAGTGGCAAAGAACATCAGTGATATTTCAACGTCGCAACAGTGCACAAACTGTTTAGAAACACACTAAGGATAATTTTAACTTATTTACATCATATTTTCAATGAAATAATACTATAGAAAAAAATATAGTACTCAAAGAACAATAATTCACATTTAATATCATTGATAAACTATTAGGCAAATTTTATTTAATATACGGAGTGCAAATGATAGTCAGAAACTGTTGGTTTTATCAAAGAATATAGATGCATATGCGTATTGGTATTGTTGAAACCGAAGAACAGAAAAAAATATTCTCTATATTAGCGTTTGGCACTTTATTATTAAATTGTGAAATACAAAACTGACTACAATCTAAGCTTCTACATAAGAAGCCTAACCTCTGATTCTGTCGCTTGGCGGGAACCATTCCTTCTACTTCTGTCATATTTCTTAAAGCTAAGTTTACACGAAGTATTTCTTAAGATACTACAATACCTCCACTCTAAAGATCCAAACGATCAGAAGCTTTGATAAGTCTTTTTGACAGTACTGGCAAAACATTAGCTTTATCTAAAGTTTCTTCCTAGACACTTTCATTAACTGTATCACTATTATCTGGTTCCTCATTACTGACACTGTTATCTCCCACATGAATCATTGATGATCTAATATCGCCAATACAATCAGATACGATTAATTCAGGTGTCTTATTATCATAAAGAGGCGTCATAGGATTAGATCCTTCAAACTCATCTAAACTTAATTTATTTTCAACAGTTTAGTTTAAACCTCCTAACTCATTGAATTTTCCTTCCAATATCTGATCGACATGACGCTTCCAAAATATATTTTCATTAAAAATTTCACAAATGTAATGCCTATCTCCTAAAACCTCTTTATAACTCCTTATACCCATTTCCTCTTATTAGGATACCTCTTACTAACATTCTATCCCCTTTTACAAATTTTTCTTCTCTTTTCATTTTTATATGTAACAATTTCTGAGCTTTATTTTCCAATATCAAATCAAAACGGTTTCTAATCTTACGTTTGAAAATACCATCTGAAGGTGTAACACCTGTGGAAACATGTATGGAGTTTCTATAGTAAAATAAATATCTTTGTAATGCAACTTCCAATGACATGTTATCACCAGTGTCCTTAATAATCTTTGCAACACTACTCTTTAATGCCTTAACTGCATTTTCAGCAAAACCATTTGTTTGGGGGTGATACGTTGGAGAAGTTATGTAATTAATTAAATCATTAGACAAATATTGTGAAAATTCCACCGAAGTGAATTGAGGTCCGTTTTCTGTACAAACTTTCTTTGGTATACCAAACCTAGCAAATACTTCCCTAAATTTACTTATAGTTGCCAAGGAATCTGTCACATTTATTATGAATGCTTCTGGCCATTTTGAATAAGAATCTAATAATAAATTAATATCATATCCTTTTATCCAAAAAATCGGCATGAACACTTTCAAAGAAATTATTTCCCTTGCCACATGGTATAACTGTTGTCTGAATAGGTTCTGCTCTTAAAGCACAACAAACTCTGCAATTATTAATAATTTTTTCAATATACCTATCTATAATGGCTACCAATAATATGCTCGAGCGTTTGACTTCATTTTCGTTTTCATTCATTTGAAATTCCCTCATGGGTACTGTGTAACTCATTAAGCAATTGCATTCTTAATTTTATAGGAACCACTACTTGATAACCCCACATTACTATCCCCTGTTCCACTGTGAATTCATTCCTAAGTTTAAAAAAAGGCTTTAACAATTCCTCAGAACACTTTTCAGGGAACCCTATACGAATTAAATTCACTACCTTACCCATTAACGGATCTCTCCAACCTTAGTGAGTCAATAGGTGTAACATATTCTAAAAAATTCAAATATTTGCTTTGTTCATCCATAGACATTTCTTCCTTTTCCACTAGTAAACGGCTTAATGCATCTGCCTTCACATTATCCTTTACCTTAATATACTTTATAATATAATCAAACCCAGATAAAAAATATACATCTTGCTGTACTGTACTATAACCTAACTCGTTACTAACTGTTTTCGTTAGTAGCATCGAGTTAGAATGTTAGTAGCCTTGAAATATAACTAATTGGTCTTTCACAGCCATCAGACATCACGTGCAAAAGCACTGCACCTAATCCATATTCACTGCTATCATACACTCGCCTTAGTTTTTTAAATGGGTCAAAATGAATTAGAATTCTATCAGACACTAAATGTCCCTTTGCAGCCTCGAAGGTCTCATTGCATTCCTTTGTCCACTAAAATTTTGTATCCTTTTTGGTTAATTCATATAAAGGTTTTAAAATGTGTGACAAATTTAAAATAAACCTCGAATAATAATTTGTCATTCCTGCAAAAGCTCTTACCTCTAATATGTTTAGGTACTGGAATCTTTACTATTGCTTTCACTTTTCTTTAACTCTTGCTACCCTTACTACTTTGAAAAAAACTACATTTACTACTATTTAATCTAAAAGCTAAGTTAACACAAAGTATTTCTATGATACTACAGGTATTATTTTCAGGTTTGCAATTTGTAATTTTTATTAATATCACAAAGTTTCGTGTAATTTAAATAAACATAAAATGCTGTAAATAAACAAATTTATTTTATTTCATGCTTTTCATGCATTTAATGCTAAAACAATGAAAAAGTAGTTGTAAAGAAGCTGCCTGTTCATTAATTCAGTATCTTGGAAACAAGCATATGGAAATGGTGGACCATAGGCAGCAGTAACTGCTGTGAGGTAAATAATATAACAATGATATTTGAAAATATGAAATTGTTATCTTTTATGTTGTAGCAGCATTAGACTTCAATTTAATACTTCTACTATGAGCACCATTTATCAATCTAGCAGACTAACAGACTCTTATCATCCAAAAAAACGTTCCTACTTCAAAGGAAATTAACTATCACAAATTTGGACGTAATTTCTCGATCTATCAATGAAAAAGTGTATTTCCCCACGGCGTTTTTAGCATTTTTCACTTTAATAATTTTAATAACAGGTTATATTTGACCACCACCTACTTTATTCCATTAAGGAAGCTTATGCTTAGGGATCAAAAAAAAGTATTTTAAGGAATTAGATTCCAAGAATAGTATTCTGCAATGAATCAAAAATAGTTTATTAGCAAAAAAGTCAATAAAAGCCTTCATACTATCCTTCACCTGGGTTTTCGATGTTCTGTTTACACATTGTTAATTTTTTTACATAACAAGTACTCTTATAAAAACTACAGCAACATTTTCTATCTCCAGTCCAGCTCACTGACTATAAACTGTTGTGTCTATGCTGTAAAGTTACAACCCTGTATATTCCTTACTGCAGAGGAGTTGCCAACATGCAAAATTGGGTATCAGAGTATATACCACAAAGTAGGAGGGCTATGTAGATATTCTTTAAGATATATATTTTAATTAAAAAGAGTACATACATAAATAAAATATAAATAAATTTCATGTTTAACTGCCACTGCAGTCAATTATATTTGTTGCTTCAGAAGGTGTTATTTCATATTTTACCTGAAAAATAAAAAGTATTTATAATTAAAATATTTAAAAATCTATAGTGCATACAAAAAGTAAAAAAATCAAGGGCTGATCCAAGTCTTATACAGCTGCTGGTTTGTTTCAAAACTGTAATTATAATTAATGTTAAATCTACAGTTTGTTTTCACAATTTAAAATGAAATACTCACAGATTCCGAGCTGGAATCTTGTCTTAATTGGATGACAGCCAAAATCACTCTTAAGCCACTCTTATCTATATTGGAGATGGTTGAGATGGGCATAAGAAGCAGCCTTACTTTTTGTTTATTTTCTCGGAATGTCTGTATTTCTTGAATTTCACAAATGTTTCTAGTATAAAAGTGGAGATTTTTCAACAGAATATTAAAAAAAAGGAATGTATGGTACCCTGTAGTGTTATTTGACTAAAGAATGAAAGAAAAGACAAGTTCTAATGTATCTTGAATGCTTGTTAATTCAGGTTTTGCCAGAACGACCAGTTTTGCTAGAACAAGAAGTTTTGCTGATATATATTATCACAGGAACATGGAATGGAATATAGACTAGAGTAATAGTCAGTAATACTATGCTTTTATTTCTTTACCTATTTGGTCTTTTAGTGTTACAGCAGATTACAGATAAGCAGATGAACCATGTCCAAATTTATATCGCCAAAAACTAAACAACAAAAAACTGCTGTAGAGCTTGTGATGGATTGTGCTTGCAGAAAAATAATAAAAGTTTTATATTGTGTGAAATATTTCATTGATAATGTTAATTAATTGTATTAAAAAGCAAATATTAATCCTTTAATAAGAATTCATATATCTTCTATACAAAAATAAAACAAACATAATGCAAATTAATAATCTTTAAAACTAAACACTTACTGTTGTTAGTTTTTCTATAACATAAATAGCAGTCTTTGTGTGCATGGTTATATTTCCTACTCTTACTTTGGATGGTCCCTTGGCCAATGCCATGAATATAATTATTTGATCTTGGCTATACTCATCCACACAAGCACCTGCCTTAATAGATCGCTGCAATTCTTCAGCAGCCCTTCTTCCAGTATCCTGAAGACTTTCACTTCTTTTACCAAGTGCAGATGATCCTAGGATACAATTTGTGCTTGTGTTCGCAACCAATCTATAAACATATTTTTCATATAAATGGAAGATTTTAGACGACATTATACACTTTTTTGGCTCCAGAATTAGATTAATTGACTATATAGCTAAAAAAGACTCAAAGAACAAAAATTGCACATAAAGTATCATTATTCACTGTTGCTCATTACAGGAAAAGAAATTTGATATACATAATATATTTAATACTTACATAATACCTGAACAGCTATCTGGTGCTATATTAGGGTCCTCTTTATACCTTTCAATATTGACAGAAGCAATTTTCTTTAATTCATTTGCAGCACTGTCCGCCATTTGGTGAGAGAGTCTTTCTGGCAAATTACCTGCAACGAAGCTCCAGCCGAAGATGTCTGTCACAGATCCTTGTGTTGTCATTTCAATAGGATTTAATTTTTCCACTGGGTTTATATTAACAATAACTTCTCCACCCCCTTTAGGAAAATACCCTCTTCTTTTTAGATCGAGATCAAATGTTGCTCCAAATTTCTCTAAAATAGGTCTAAATACCTCAGTTAGATAATCAATCTGAGGTGCCATTTCTGTGTTGGTACCTCCTCGGAGAAGAAGAGTTGTAGGAGTTTTTGCAAAGATAACGCATGGCAAAGACACTTGAAGTAATAGGCTGATACTGCCAGCAGTTTTTACTTGTGCCCTGTAGGAGCCCCCTTTGATTTCTTCTGGCCAAAATTCAATTTCAGTTGAACCCAAATGCACACCTTTTACTTTTGCTGAACAAATATCTCTTAAAAGTTCCACTCCTAAAACCAAATACTACTTATAAATGATGTTGGATACATTATTCATATTATAAACCATTCTAAGCAAAAAATATACTAAACAATGATATAAATAAATAAAAAAGAATACTACAAGAATTAGAAAAATGTTTCACTTTGCTAGATAAAGATATACTATTATAGATAAAGATATATAGAAACAAGATACATATATAGAAATATAAATGAATTATGATAGAAATGTTGAAATGTAAAAATTATGATAGAAAAGTCACAAAAATATACGTTATTCAAAACACAATAAGCAATATGCTAAAAATACATTTTAAATGTAGACAAATAAACATTAAATAAATTAGAGAAATCACTAGGAATTAGCTATACAAAGACCAAAAGAAGATGAAGATAATCAGAATAAAAAATTGGAGCAAACAAGAATATAATTCAAAACAAAATCATATAAAAAATTGATGTTACATAGGCTAATCTTCCAGTACATTCTTAGAATAGAATTTCTGTTCTTTTAAGTATAATTAATTTAAAATAATGAAAAAATAGTAAAAATAGCTAAATTTTATTCCTTAAATACGTAAGATGCTCACTAATATAATTGGGACTATTGTTCGTAATAGGACAACACTGTGTCCATAATGAATTAACAAGAGAAGACTTTTTCTCCTACACACTGAAAATAATATTTAACAGACAAATCAACCTTTTAAGTGCTGCTCCATTAATCCCGGCTTACTTCTCCCTCCTCTAATATTGGTTATACGAACTGGTATTCGTTTTAAGGCACTTAATGTTAGTGCAATTCTCAAAATTTGTCCACCCTAAAACATAATATATATTTTTTATCGTTGTTCAGGATAACATTTATAGATTCACTTACACCTTCCAATAACGAACCATCAATTTCTTGAATCATATTTAAAATATATTTTTAAATTACTGGAAAAACAGTTTCAAAATAATTAATCTGTAAATATTATTCCACCGGCAGTTATATAGGTTAGGATTGTTGAGTTGATGATATTGATTTATTCTGTTAACTATACTAGCAAAGAATATAGACGCAATTTTTTCATCAATTTAGTAAATAGTTTACTTCTATCAAATATTTAGCGAGTTATTTATTTGTTACTTTATAAATTTTCCGCCTATGTTTTTAATCACAGTATATAGCCCTTTAGTAAGGTAAGTCCCATAGAAAGATTTCGGTGAGTTTCTAGCGCCAAATGCGGACGGGCCGAAACTAATTTTATTTGGCGGTAAATTTAAAACGTAAATTTTGAATTTTAGGTGGCAAAATTCAAAATATAGTCATAAAATAACAAAATATCAGACAGAGAGAGTATGTATTATGGTATTATACGGGAAAGTTTTTATTTATTATTTTATGACTATATCTTATTATTACCATTCACCAGTCCATAACATTAACAAACCAAAGTCCTGAAAACAACAAAATAAAACACAGATATCCTGACACTTGTTTATTTGTATAATTTTCTTTGGTAAAGTATTGGCAACAAATGAATATCGTCCTCCTCATTCCTTAAGTCCTCGTCAGGGTGTGGGTAGGGACAGTTTAAATTGGTTTAAATATTGTTAGTTTTGCTGTCTCCACTGGTTGCGATCCTGTACCAGATGGACAACTTCATGCAGGGATTTTTAATATTGATAAACAAATATAGATGGCTCTATATTAAGTAGTACTGGTTTGTTATAAGTTTGATATCTTCTAAAATACTCCTTAAAGGACCATTTGTAGATAATAAACTGTAAACTCTAGCATTTCTGCGATCTTACTCTTCAGGATCGTTACAAATTAGTATGTAACTATTGCTCAGCAGTAGAAGGTCCATGAAATCCTATAATAATGAAATATTAAAATTAAGAATGTATAACTTTCTTTATAAAATAAGGCAACTTTTCGGAATGCAATTATAAAAGAAATGATAATGATTTTAAAATATATACATAGTACCTAAAGATCCATGTTGGTTAAGATTTTTAACTACAAAAGCACAATGTTCAAAATAGTATTAAATTTGCATTTATACTAACAAAAGTTTGGTATAATGAGGTGCTGTTCTTACCTGGTGCTTATAAAAATAAACGCCTAATCCTCAGAATGTTTAATAGCCCTTCGTCCAACTTTAACCAACTTTCACCCATCCACAAAAAATATTATTTTTTTCGATTCGGAGTACTATACTATTTTTCTAATCATTGCCATACTGTATACTGTTTTTATCTTCTTATTTCTAAAATTTGGGATACAATATTTTTATGAAACTATTGCTATTTACAATTTGCGGCGTGGATTACAATGTTGCAATTAGCAAATTTTTTTGTGGATACTCAAAATTGTTTAAAAATAAGTTATTGTAAATTTAAATTATGATTATAGTAGAATTTTCTACAATCTTTGTTTTTTTTTGGAAAACATTGTATAGTATATAAATTATTATTTGGATAATATGTAGAACTAGTGAAACCTTGGCAACAACACTTACATCAACATCATACGGCTCTTGCTGTCACACCTCCACAACAGAATAATTAACAATCAGAATGCCTACTCTCCATGGAAAATTAAGTACGCGCATCTCCTTCGCGCGGACGTTCCGCCATGTTTTAGAGGGAACCAGTGTTGTTTATGTGGTGTACATAGAAAAATTAACCCGGTTTAATTGACTTACGGCAATCATAGACATACTATACAATTATATTAACATTATTAAATATAATAACATAAATATAATATAATTAAACATAAATATAAACAATTCCATAACCTCACAAATCATATGTCTGTGTTATGTGTTTCCTTCTAAAACATGGCGCGCGTGCTGAAAAACTTCAAAGGCGGCATCTGAGAGTGGGCATTCTGATTGTTTATTATTCTGTGCCGCCACCTAACGTGACTAGTAGCGCCGTCGACATTACGAACGGTTGGCCCCTACAATTAACTTTCCCCACCTTTTCTATTTCACTTACACTACTATTTGAGGTATATCCTGTGGTTTTTTATTTTTAAAAAGAAATGTTGCTATCTTCACATCGATACTTGACGTTTTATTTGTTTACTCTCTTACATATCTCTGGTTTAGTGAAAACGTCAAAAGTGTGAAATGTTGTGATAAATTTAATTTAAATATTTTAAATGAACGTATCTCTATAGTTTTGATGATGGCAAAGTAAGTGATTTCTATTTTATACAATTGAACTGTCTAATTTGTTATTTAATTCAAACTTTTGTTGAACTAAAACTATTTACTAGAATAATTTTTGCATAAAAAAATATAATATAGACAATCATTTTATTATTTCACTCAGATACTATTATTACTTGTACAGTGTAAGTACACTAATACTTTTCACGTTATAAAAGAATATATATTTAGGAAACTTTCTTTAATTAAAAAATTATGTTAAATTAAAATAAGTATAAAGCCTTGAGAATATTAAGTTTAATAGAATATGGGGGATTTACTTTAATGAAAGCATATCCATTTGTATTGAATATATCTGAATTCATATTGAATCATGTGGTGAACATAAAAAAATTAAAAATTTTATTGCAAATGCTTTAGAATATTTTGATATGTTTACATATTTTAGGGAAATTCACATTCTGTTCATATATGATACTCAAAAATCACAAGAAGATGATGAAATTGGACCTATTTTGTACTTTCATCCAATGTGGGTGCCTCAAGAACAGAAAGCTGCTTTGTGTGGCCAAGTTGTGGGTACTATACAATGCATGAAGAATATATTTTCAAAGCCAGATGTGATTACATTGGTTAATGGAAAGTTTGTCATTATTGAACACAAACAATTCTTCTTTGTAAGTAATATATTTTACATTTGTTTTGTGTGCTTTTTCTTCACAACAGTTTTTAGTTTCTTCTGTATAGAATAAATCCTAGTTACATATACGAAATATATTAACAGCAAAGTTAAATTTTTGGTTTTTTAAGTGGATATAATATGATTTAATATAAATAGTTTTTTGATATATCTAGATTAACAATTTTTGTTTTTGTTTTGTTTTTGAAAGCTTAATTTTTTTTGTAGAATAATCCTATAGGACCTAGCAGAACAGATTTATGGACGGATTAGTTTGTGCTGTTATCATTTTTATTCATGATCTAGTATATATATATTATCTTCGCTTAAAAACCCTACATATTAAATATTTTAAATATAAGAAGTTCTTTTACATATCAACCTATTGAAAATGATAACTGATGGGTTTCCTTTAAAAATTATTGATGACTTTGTTTTTGTTTTCCACAGTTTGCAGTGTTTTCAAAATTAAAGCAAAGTTAATTTCTGATTACTTTAGTTCCTCACAGAGTAAAGATGGGCGTTATATAACGTATTTGGATAAATAACACTATTACCAACAAGTATTTGTTTTCTCAATAATAGGTTACAGCAAACTGCCTATTACTTTTGTCAAAGTGTGACTATAACGTTGGTATTCGCATCAGTATTCGATATGTTGACGTGACAACATCGAATAATGGGAATCGTTCTCTCAATCGGTAACAGGATAGGATGATCATTGTCACCGAATTTATAATGAGCTATGAGCTTTATGTTTTGCCACTTAAATAGCTGGGAATACCACCATAAGCATGTACGATTATTAAAACGGAGACTATGTTTATATAATTTATAATGTATAGTATAGTAGTTAAATCATCTATTTTTAAGTCTGTGTCAGATGTATAGGTTTAATGTTTATTTTTAACAACCATTAAATGTATGCAGAATGTTTATCACTCACTGTTGAAACAAAAATAAACTGTAAAAAGTATTCGTTTATTGAAAAATATATTATGATTACTACTCTGTGACACAGAGCGTGTTCAAAGATTATGGTGGGAAGTTATGGAAGAAGCTATGGGACAAAACTCAAAATATATCTAGCTCTTTGCTTAAAAAGATGTCACATGGAGACATATGCTCAACAGCATATGTCTCCATGTGAGAGATTGATAATGATCAGAGAATAGTTTGTCATGTGCTGCCATATAATGTTAGTTTAATTATACAAATTTGTTATTTCCAAAATATAAATTATTTTTTTTTTGTAGGTTATGGGCACTGATAAAAATACTCCAAGTACTTTTTTGCAATCTCGTGCCAAAAGTTTATATGCTGTGATAGAATTTTTCCATAAAGATATTTATTCGCTACAGTTGAATTATAATAGTAAATGTGATGTAGAAAAGTTACAGGATATTATCGACTCTTACTTAAAGATGCTATTAGTATCTGGTAAACTATTTACACCAAAGCCAGCTTTTGTATTACCTAAAGTATGTATATTTTTTATATGGTTAAGTATTGAAAGGGTTGTTAACTTGGATTAGGTTTATTTTATTATAATGGTTATTGATGTTGCTCTATCTTTATGTGAAACTTATTTGTGTCATAGTCTATCCAAAGTTTAAAACAATTTACTACTAATTACAGATTATCTAAAGCTTTTTCAGTAATTGATAATTATTTACACATAACATTTAAGCCTGCATATGAAAATACTCAGTTTTTGTTGTTTTTCTTATTTATTTTTCAACAAAATCCACCATTTCCTCAAGACACTTAATAAGATGCTTTTATGGATTTGTTTTATATATATATATATATATATATATATATATATATATATATATATATATATATATATACATCAATATTTAGGCGTCACACCCTTCCACTAGAGATTTATGGAGGAGGATCACCGGGCTGCAAGCCCTTATCTCTTGGCATACTGCTCCACCATAGGCTGATCAGACACCAGCATATTCTAGTCTAAGCCGCAGATTCATCTAGAATTTCAAACTGCTGCGTTAGCCTTTTTATTATTCTGTACACTGAGCTGGAGCTCGAACCCACATCCTCTGAACCATTCAACAGTGAAGCGAATGAGAAACAGCCGCTTAGCCTGCTTGGCTATCTGACTGATGGGATATGTTTTATCCATTCACAAAACTAATTGTGATTGACTTCAAAATAGTGTGAAGTTTTGGAAGAGAAAACTGTCACACAAGGCTAAATCTGGCAAATATGGTGGGTGATCGATCAGTTTGAATACCAATTGGTGTAATGTAATTTCTCATGATCCTATTACAGACTTTGTTGATGATTTTTGAGATAATAACTGTTTCTGGGACACCTCCATGTCTATTTTCAAACTTTACCATGATCAGGAACAAATTGAGCTTTCCAAAATGATATATTTCAAAACCCAGAGCAGTTTTTTCGTGTAATGCGATCTAACAATGTGAAACCACACTTGTATAATTTATATTTATATTTGCAGAGCTCTAATGACATATTTACTCAAGCTATACATATTTTGGAATGCTGTAGAAGTGGCAACTATGTACTAGGGGGCGTTGTTAGCTACCGCAATAGGTAAGTTTATGACTACCATTAACTAAATTATTTTTTGTTTTATTGACCAAATGCTATAAGGAGTCTTTCAATACGATGTGTGTACAAAAAGTCATTATTGTTGATCATTTGTTTTAGGTTAGTCGTAACACAACTTTGCTCAGCATTAACACAACTAGTATTACTAACAGAAGCATGCGGTGTTGTATGTTCCAATAAATTAATCAAACCATTATTCTCTTTACCACACGAAGTGCAGTTATATGAAGTGTATATTTCTGGTAACGAATATTCCAAGTTAGTTAAGCTTTCCCATGAAAATATATTTCAAAACCTTCGAGGTGGCATTACTAACAAGGTACTTAACACATTAATATTTATTCAAAGTTGATATTTGCGTTTTTGGCATGTATAATACTTTCATTATTAATTAACATGTTTTTTGACACCTCTATCACATATCACGATACCTGTAACACAGAACTAAATGTTTACAGCAATTGAAATGCATGACATATTTTGAAAGTAGTATTTTTTGTTTTGTTATTCCGTCATTGTTATTGTTATGTTTATTTATAAGTACCACCTTATATATCTCATATACAGTACTTGCCCCCAATGAAATGTCTCTAAATCATGCAGGAAATGATGCTGATAAAAAAGACATTCAGGCGTCAAATGATAAAGTCCAATGTAATAAAAATTATACTGAAATGATCACATCTCCTGAGGTAAAATGTTCCTGAAGCAAACAGAGCCTCCATTCTGATATCTAGGTGAGGATTATTTCAGGGAAAACAAACACCATTATAGGTTATAAAAAGTATGATTTATCATACTTTATATATATCTTCATTTTTTCTTCAGAGAGTTATCATCTAAAACAAATTGTTTAATCGATCCTTTCTCATTGTTCCGAGCGCTAAAATTTCATAATCATGGCGAGAATGTAAAACAAATCAAAACTTGAAAAGAAATTGAAAAGAAAGAACATACATAACACCGAGCGTAGATTTGAACAGGAAAAAAATGACCCTTTACTGCTGTTTGAAGATTTTTATTTGTAACGAGCTGCTTATTGTAACCAAATAGACATTAAAAATAATTTTTTTCAAGCCGTTTTATCTTTTTCAGAAGCCGAGAAAATTATCTCAGAAAGAAACATCAATCTTGTCTACAATTAAAAGAGAACAATCACTTCTGTTCACTTCGGTGCCCGAGGAACGACCTGTGCCAACGTTTGAGCCTAATTTTACCCCAACAACCAAGAAAAATCGACCTCGATTTTTGAATCTCGAAAATACCACTACCAGAAGCAGCACAAACAAACTGTTACGACAAACGAGTGATTACAACCTATCTAGCCAGATTGTTGTGTGTAGCACTCCACTGCAGGAACAGAAGAAGTTTGTTCACTTCAATCCATTATCTCTTTGTCATAATGAAAGTAAGCCGGATCTAGTTGAGTCTACTAATAAGACAGCTAGTAATGCAGAGGGAAAAACTACCAAACTAAACAAAAAAATTCACAACTATATATCCAAAAGATCACAGACGATTGCTGATCCTACATTTCCAGTATTAAAACGCGATGGAAAGCATATGTCCCTTTCGTTTTATGAAGAAAGCGAGAAGAAGGATGTTTTACAACAAAAATCGATAAATCGAAGCTGCCAAAGTATTCACAAAGAAGATTGTTTCAATTTTTCGCGCGAAAAAAGTAACTTGTTGCTGTACGAAAAAAGTGGGGAGTATAATTTTCCGGACTCGACGTTTATACCCAACAGACTGAAATCTCTGTCGTTTCTGAATTATAGTGCCAAAGGAAGTAAAATAGACAACCGGAAATCTGTTATTGCGAAGCCTAGTTTTTCGACTTAAAAAAAATACGAAGCAACCCGAAAAAAGTTGTAATAGCGGGAATCCGACAGAAAAATGCGTGCTGTTCCAGTGGCACGAAAATAACATAACCATTACGATTTTATTGAAGTTCGACATAATCGAAGACTCTGCCGCGATGAATTCATTGGTATGTATTTGTTTGGAAAAGTATTTTGTGCTTTCTTAAATATTTATTTTATTATTGTTAATAGTTTTAACATAAGTAAGTCTTTTTGACCGTACTAGCAAAACATTAGCTTTTCTAAAGATTCTTCCTCGAAATGTTATAAAACATTCAAATATTTAAAATAACCAAAATATTCGCTTTGTTCATCCATAGACATTTCTTCCTGTTCCACTGGTAAACGGCTTAATGCATCTGATCTCACATTATCCTTTCCTTTAATATACTTTATAGTATAATCAAAACCAGATAAAAATATACATCCTCTTTGCAAACGTGCTGCTGCCATCTTTGGCAAACTTTTAAACTCTCCAAATATTGTAATTAACGGTTTGTGGTCAGTTAAAATTTCAAAATGTCTTCCTGCTAAATATTCATATAACTTGTGAGCAGTCCAGTAAATGTATAATGCTTCTTTGTGTACCATACTATAACCTATCTCCGTTTTCGTTAGTAGCCTTGAAATATTGGTCTTTCAATACCATCAGACATCACGTGCAAAAGCACTGCACCTAATCCATATTCACTGCTATCACACACTAGTCTTAATTTTTTAAATGGGTCAAAATTAATTAAAATTCTATCAGACACTAAATGTTCCTTTGCAGCCTCGAATGCCTCATTGCATTTTTAGGTACTGGAATCTTTGCTATTGCTTTACTGCGCTACAACGCCTCGTTAGAGACTGTTCGATATGTACGTGCACCTTCAACAGACTCTTCCTAGCTGCCTTCTGTACGCCTTTGTTAAAACTGCAGTACCCCAGATAGGCGTCGAGTTGAGGATGATCGATTGTACAACATAATGAAGGACCCTCCTCTCAGTTTTTTGTCCTCCGATGTTGGGCATGATCTCCCAAAACCTGGCGAATCTCATCGCAGCTCTTTGAATCACCGCCTTCACCTGCTCCCCCCACCTTACGTTTTGATTCAGAGTCACACCTAAATATCTCACGCATGAAATCCATTTTTCATCCAAATCCTCGACTTGGTCGAGGCTGTAAACGGAAAATAAGGTCCTCCCTGTCTCGCGCCACTATCAGCATACCGAGGTCGTCCTCAAATGCGAAAGAGGTTACACCATGTCCACCACTCTTTTTTCTGCCACAATTTTCCTCTCTGGCAGATAGTCCGAGACCAAATTCATCAAGTACGTCGAACATCTTCTCTCTCGTAAAGCGTTGATTACCCCTTTCAATTTTAATGTGTTGATGCATTCCGGACGTCAAACAACAAGAGGATCGCCCACCTCTGGATAACCCCCACCTCGCGCAAGACGCGGAAGACTTCCATCACCGCACCCACCGTGCTCCTGTTCTTTCTGAAACCGTAATGCCTGGGTGACAGCCCGCCTGACTCTTTAATGGCTATGCCGATTCGTCCTCCTAAAAGTCTCTTGTAAATTTACCTATGCACGATGTCAATATTATATCTTGGTGTGACATGAATGAATTTTTATCACGAAATAATATGGTTATCAATTTTACTTACATTCTGAATTTCTGATCTTTTGTTCAATCACCTTTGGTTGTTCATACATTAAATTACATGTAAGAAATGTTTTGTTGTTACCCACCTATAATATGATTTCATTCTAGTGTACGATTTGCAAAAACCAACTGAGTAAATTAGAGAATAAAATGAGGGATTGCTTCGAGTTAAAGCAGACACAAGGAGGCGAACAGTACCAGTTTATTACGCTTGACTCAACTGGTCCCAGAACGTTCTGGAACGGCACTACTGAGGATTGGCGAGAGCTGTATTATTTTAACGATGAATTGTCTAATAATAGTATTACTGAAGTTTTGATAAGGTAAGAAACTTTTAAGTATTAGCGAAACGTTAACAGGGGAAGTTATTCCTTTTTATTGCTATATCCATTTTGTTGTACTGTTCTTTCTTCAGTTGTTCATTTAAGAATTAAACTTATTTCCTTAATATCTTGCATTAAAAAAGAAAAACAAACATTTCACCTTTTTATTTTTTATACACATTCCCAGAAAAACAGTGCGCCACTGACAAATTCGTGTCCATTCTACTTAACACTAAAAAGTGAATGACACTTCTAATGACGATGATTCTTACTTTGGGCTAATTCTCGCATATTTTAGTTGCAGCAGATGTTATTTCTGCATATTTTGTACAGTTGGAATTCTTGATCTTAATCGTATATCTAGCATTTCACAAATATGCGCAAATGGGAACAAATCAGGGTAATATGCAGGCTATTTATTGGTTGAAATTTCAAAATGGCTTAAAAATTTAAACAATTGAATAGAAGAATTAGTCCAGTAAGTGTGCCAAAAGATATGGCAAAGCGAAAATCAATGTTTTCTACAATGAAATTTGTAAAACATTGCATGATGCTTTCAAAAATAGATAAATGAGATAGGTATTCTGCCTTGATCCGGTTTTTTTTTCGATATTCCAGGATTTTTTTTAAACTTCGATTTTTATTTAAATGGTAATGATTCTGTGATACGGATTGCTTCCGATGATCGCTAAAGCTCTAGCAATGCTAAATCTCTAGCAATGCTAAATCAATCATTTGGATTTTTTATGCCAAATCAACTATTCAATTGATGGTAATAAACAAACTCAAAAATGCACTTTGTTATATTAATCTGACGTGAAGTGAGAAAAGTACGATTTTTGTTACTTTTCGCACATTCGGTGGGATACCTGTGTTGGGTAGTGAATGTAAATAGGAGATATATGTCGAGTAGCGAACTTTCAATGTTTTCACGTGATGTGAATCATGATTTGCTGATGGTCCTTTAATTTTCTTAATAATGTAAACAAAAACAGTTGACATTTGGTATTTGACAGCTGACAGTTGGAATTTGACTTATGGCGCATGATGTCATTACCTATGGTTTTGGTTTTGACTTGGCACAAGCCATCCATATTATCTTTCAACATAGTCTTCTTTTCGTTTAACTTTTTTCTCTTCCAAATAGCTCTGGCTCGTCCTTCTCAAAATATCTTGAAGTTTTGGCTCTTCGTTTGTTACAAAACGGCGTCCTTTGAGCATTTCTTTTAAGTTTCGAAACAATAAATGTCACAGGAAGCTAAATGTGTACAGTGTTGTGGGTGTTTTTCCCCAAATCGACATCGAAACGGTTGAATATAGTACTCATATTATCGTTTTTTTTGTTGTAAACGGCTTCGATTGTACTTTATCTCGACGTGTGGAAATGGACCCAATTTTCATCAGCAGTGATGTATATCGGCAAAAAAAAATGTGGCGAGACTTTGTTTTTGGAGCAAATGATAGCTGCTTCGTATCCTGTCTGTTATCATCGAGAATTTCTAGGGTACTGAGTTTTCTGGAGTACCTGTTAGTTAACCATAAAATACTGTTAAGATCAAGTTGCTTGCTTTGAATGACTATTACCAAATTAATTGTTGTTTCTCTTTGAAATTGTGACTGAATGGATCACATGACATGCGTCAAAATTGACAATTTATTCACAAGCAACGCCATCTATCTGGCTAGATTAATATTAAATCATCCTAATACAACAAATAAAAAAATAATAAAATATTTAGAGTTTAACTACTTTCTTTTAAATAGGCCGCTGCATTAATATACTTTCTATATTTTAGGTCCCTCGACACCTCATACTATGGTTACCATTGTGGTCCGAATAAGATTTTTTACGGTGAAACGACGATTTGTAATGGTGGGTTACCTCTACCGGCCGATCCTATGGGTGTACTGCAAGTAAAGGCAAAAAGAAGACTCGAAAGAGATTATGCTTTAATTTTATTTTAAATTTTTTCGGTTAGATGGTTTTTTAGGTGTAGGTTACTGTATTTCTTTCATTAGGAAGGTTTTAGGTCACTTAACATTGAAAGAATGGAAGATAAGAGATTTTTTTGTGTCATTGTCTAAAAAGTCTAGTAGGAAAGAACTAGCTAAGAAACATCTAGTGCGAAGAAAAGTTCTAGGACCATTGTGACTTTGAAAACAGAAGCATTTAACAATAAACGCAGTTAAATGCAAGGTCAAGGTGAAAAGTGCTGGGTCTCATCCATAGATAGTACTGCTAAATACCCAGTTTGTTAGGTTTGCCCATATTTTTTTTACTTTAAAAGAAACAACCGATCTAACAACATATTTGAATTTGCACAATATTTTGCGACTGGAAATCTTCTTGGCTTAATCCAAAAAGACGACAGTGCATATTTTGCAGACCAATAAGTAAATTGTTTTTAAGTACTATAGATATGTGTACTATGTACATTACATGAACTTTTCACCTTGTCCTCGTAAGTGACCTAAACTCTCTATTATTATGTTTCCATGACTGAAGTTACGATGGTATTACTCTTCTTATACAATGTATTAAGTGTTTGCATATCATTATGTAGTCGGACTGTATTTAATTCCCCTCGACACTCATATAGTCATTTAGAACCATCATAGTTCTTGACATTTGCATTTTATTTGACATTTAAAATATCTGCACCGGCATTATAAGCTTTAAACAACGAAAAGTATCCGTGCCAAAGTGTTTTTAATAGACTGTTTTTATTTACTTATATTTTCATAATAAAGGCACTATTAACCGAAGAAAAAGAAGAAAAACACCTGAATTTTCCCTCAATGTGAAGGCCACATTATCGAAGATCTTGAATATCGGTTAACTAGTAAAACGAAGAAGACTTATACGGGTAGATCTGATAGCGTTGTAATTAGGTCTACAGCTGCATATGAGATTTGAAAATCAGGAAGACCTTTGCAGAAGATTATAATTAGACATATATCGGGCCCTTTATTCTATGTTTTATCTTCACACCAAACTCAATTACACGCCTGATTCTAAGCCACAAAGCTATTTCTATGAAATTATTAGTAAAAATTTGTTTGTTTTTAAAAAATTTATCCCCTGTATGTGATAAGAGTTGTGTTAAATGTGTAATTTATTCAAAAAGTATGCCACGCTGGTGGTGACGTCACATAATTCTTTTGTTGAGGTTAGGTACACTAGTTAGGTAAATTTAATTTATTGGTGACTTTTTCTGAGAAATTATTTCAGATATTGTATTTCGCTAAATTATTAAGCTGATTCGAGTGAGTGAGTAAGGAGAATACACAAGAAAGAAGGTAAAGAATACCCCAACAATGATAGAGGTATAAATCTACTGAACACCGCACTTACCACAAAAGCCCTAACCAACAAAATCAATAAACTAACAACTTAATCAGATGAACAACAAGGATTCGGATCCGGAGGATCCTGCGTAGACGCCGTCTTTGTACTAAGACAAATCACAGAAAAGGCCATCGAGTACAATAAACCAGCATATCTATGCTTTATAGACTTGACAAAGGCTTTCGATCGCATCCAAGTCGAAGACGTCTTACATCTACTGTAAAAAAGAAACATACCAATCAATATTATACAAACCATCGAAAACAACTACTTCCATAATCGAATACAGGCAAAGATAAATGGAAAACTAACACAGTGTATACCAGTACAAAGCGGAGTCAGACAGTGTGACTCGTTAAGCCCACTTCTCTAATGAAATAATGGTCGAAATAATACAAGCAGGACGTAAAGGTCATGGTTACAGAATGGGGAACAAAGAAATCCAAATATTATGTAGTGGAGACTTTATAAGATGAACAACAAGGATTCGGATCTGGAAGATCCTGCTTAGATGCTGTATTTGTACTAAGACAAATTACAGAAAAGGCTACCGAGTGGAATAAACCAGCATATCAACGAATATCAGGGAAAAGTCTGTTGGATAGGGAGAGAAGCGAAAACATAAGAAGAACATGTAATATAGAAGGCATAAATGGATGGGTGACAAAACGGAAACAGGAGTGGAACAAACACAATATTAGAATGCCAGAGGATAAGATAGTACGAATAGCACGAGATAAGTCACCAAATGGACGAAGAAGTATTGGCAGACCAAGAAAAAGATGGTGCGATAATTTAAACAATTTAGGAGGCTAATATTGAAGAAGAAACAGGCTTTAAAGCCTACGTATAAGAATAAAGAAGAAGAAGAGTGAGTGAGCAAGTTTTTAAAAGCAAAACGAATGATTTGATAAGTAAACACACAAAACTGATAAACTTAACTGATTAGCCAGTTAGGATAATGGAACACAAGATATATAGTGAAAATGGACCGATATAGAAGAGACCAAAAAGATCCCTAGTAGCAGGAAAGAAGGAAAAACCTTGAAAAAAGAAAGAACCATCTTGTAAAAGTGCAACGACCAACTAAGAGGAGTGGATAGAAAGAAAAGTAAAAACGGAAACTAAACTAAAATCTTTCGAAACATTCCAGGATAACTGTGAAAGATTCCAGGCTACCCCGAGGTCTTCCAGAGAAACCGTTAGTTCCGATACAGTGAAGACTACTTTAAATTTCTCAAGAAACTTTAGCGACTACATCACCGGATATATTTTAGGACAGATTCTTTTGTATCCTTCCAAGAGAGTTATGAAATATTCCATACCGTCATAGAACCGTTTAAAGGGCTACTAAATCATGCTTGCCTGCCGTAAATTTGATTAGAGATTTCCAAAATATTTTAGAATAGTACTTACATATTGCAGATTTGCTGAGTCCTCAAATAGACACCAATAATATTCCAGAACAGTGCTGAAATATTTTAAAAGTCGAGAATGGTTCTGGGTTATCCCAAAAGTTCTCCTAAGCATCCTAAAACATTTATGGTTCTCAAGAGCAACGTAAAATATTACAAAACATTCTTTTAGACCTCCCTAAAGCATTCCATGATAATGCCATTATATGCAAGGTGGACCGAGATCTCTCCCATGGACGCCTGTAGGACTCCTCAATCAGTCCTGGTTATCCATATTCGCCTAAAACATATTTCTGGCTGTTAGAAGGTCATACAACTCGTACATCATTCCTTTTTTGTATTCATTTGGTTTAGTCCTAAACTAAAATGTTTCAGGTCAGTTCCGACACATTTAATGAATCCTGAGTTCTCTATAGACTTCTGAAATATACAGGAATATTCCTGGATTGTTTCATATAGTTATTAAAGATTCCAGACTTGTCTAAACCCTCCCGAATCCACCTAAAACATTTCAGGGAAGCCACGAAATATTCCAGGCTGCTCTAAAATTATTCAGAAACCCTCAAGATAGTCCAAAAACATTCAAGCTTTTCTAGTCTTCTCTAGAATTAATTGGCACATTCCAGGAAAATTATGAAATCTTTCAGTTTGTCCTGAAAACTCCACAGCCTCGTTTATCATTCTAGGAAACCTAAAGTACTTCAATTTCCCATGAAAGCTTACTAGGATCTGAAATATTTCTACTACGAATTTGTTTAGAGGCTCTAAATCATTACAGGACATTCCCAACATATATCAGCTTGTTCTGGGTCTTTCATATATCCCAGTAATAAATATTCCAGATAATTTGTGAATGATTCTTATGTAGTTTAGAGCGAAATATGCCAGGAAATTCCCGAAATGTTCCTGATTAGTCTAAATTTTTTTAGGAAATTTTAAAACATTTCAAAACCATCCAGAAACAATTTAGCTATGCTGTTTTTTTCCAGAGCCATGTGACACATTTTAGGACAGTTATGAAATCTTGCAGGCTATCGTAATGTGCTCCAGAGCATAGTTATCATTCTAGGACTCTACTGAAATATTTCAGTCTATCATAGAATTTCCCAGGGCTCCTGAATTATTTCTAACTACAAAAAGGGACCCCTAAACATTACAAGATAATCCCGACATGTTTTGAAGTGTTCTAGAGCTTCGTGTAGCATATTAGGACAGTTCTCAAATATTATAGACTATCTTAGAAATTTTAGAATCGTTCCCGTCTGCCCTGAATTGCTCTAGAGACGTTCTAAAATGCCGCAAACGGACAAAAAGAATTATAAAAGAGTGCTATGATGGTAAACATCGATAAAAGCTGTAAAAGAAGAACTAAATAATAAGAAAAAATAATTTTGTCAAGATTGTTATCAATCCAAAATGTTTCTGAAGAATTTAAAATAAACTGTGGAAAGTGTCTGAGAAATTCAGTCGATGTACCTAAACTCAAACAGACAACAATGTAACGTCACATCAATGGGGCATATTATCGTAAGTCTTGATATACATTCCCAAAAATATTTAGTCTTCAAAGAAGCGATATGTTTTTTATGTTATTTATAAACCTATTTTTATATATGTACGTATATTTTTGTCATGATTATCTAGTCCAATGTATGAAAACCAAAATTCTGGTGAGAGGCTAGAATAAAATAAATGTCTCTATTTCCTAATGAGGAGTCGAGCGAAAGAAGGGGACGAGTAACGTGTTTCGTAACCTCATCTTTCACTCTTCGATTCAAATGTGTTTTATTTCGCCTTTCGTATTCTTCTACCCAACATTGCTGAGAAGTAACATGCTCAGCACCACTTAATAATAACAATGAAAGTAAACTGGTACCTTTGAGATGAAAAATAGAGATTTAGATCGTACGTAGATGCATTTTCCTTTAATAGTTCTTTCGTTTGATTTTCTAATTAACGAATGATTGTCAATGCTCAGTTGTTGATTCGTCAGCAATTATTCGAAAATGCGAGCTAACTTTCAAATTACATTTAATAGATTCAGCGTCCTCAAATAGGTTTATCCATCAGATCTGCAGCTTGACGTACTTTACTATTAGCAGTGAGGTTATGAAGAGAGGGAGGGATAAGTAAGAATGAAAATAACACCAAAACATTTTCTACAGGAAATCACTGAGGAAAAATTCAATATAGAATCACTGTGGAACGACTCTACAAGAGAAATGTATCAAGGGAGGCTAGCACAGAAGATACAGCTAAAACAAGTAGAAAAAATCGATGATATAAATGCGAGCTGGGAGAAAATTAAAAACAACATTGGGGAAGCAGCAAGAGAAGCTCTAGGAAAACGCAAAGTCATACTGAACAAAAGAAACAACAACAATACAGTATGGTTAAGAAAAGAAATAAAAGAGAAATGTAAAGAGAAACGAGAGGCCTACACGAAGTACAAAATATTAAATACCCCAGAAAACATCTATAGAAGAATTCGAAATGAAACAAAGCAGTTGGTAAGAAGAAAAAAAAATTAACACTGGAAACAGATTACAAAAAGGATGGAAAGGGACTTCTACGGTACACAAAAACAAATATGGAGATTGATAAGAAAGCGACGGAAAGAAATGGCAGAATTGAAGGAATACAATAACATAGTAGCAAACGAATGGTAAAGATATCTGATGGAACTGTTTAAAGGAAAGGAAAATAATAAAATAGCCATAAATTTGCTCAAAAATAGAATGCCACCAGGACTAGATGGAATAACCAACGAGATTCTAAAACACGGAATAGAAAGTAAAACCCTAGAGATGACAAAACCGATAGAAATCAGTTTTCCGGAAGTAGAGATAGCCATAAATTCAGTCTAAAATAGAAAGTCACCAGGACCAGACGGAGTAACCAACGAGCTTCTAAAACACGGAGGAGAAATTATTGCCTTTAGATGAAAAAACTTATACAAAAATTAATATTGCGCTGCAAGATACCAGACGCATGGAGAAACAACATAATGATACCAATATTCAAGAAAAGAGATAAAGAAGATCCCAACAATTATAGAGGTATAAATCTACTGTCACCCCCCCTAATCTTACCGCAAAAGTCCTAACCAACAAAATCAATAAACTAACAACTTTATCATATAAACAACAAGGATTCAGATGCGGAAGATCCTGCGTAGACGCCGTATTTGTATTAAGACAAATCACAGACAAAGGCCATCGAGTACAATAAACCAGCATATCTATGCTTTATAGACCCGACAAAGGCTTTCCATCGCATCCAAGTCGAAAACGTCTTACATCTACTGTATAAAAGAAACATACCAATCAATATTATACAAACCATCGAAAACAACTACTTCCACCCAACACAGTGTATACCAGTACAAGGCGTTGTCAGACAGGGTGACTCGTTGAGCCCACTTCTTTTTAATATAATAATGGACGAAATAATACAAATAGTACGTAAAGGTCATGGTTACAGAATGGGGAACGAAGAAATCTAAATATTATGTAGTGGAGACTACGCTGCATTGATTGATGGGAAATGGGGAAATTGATGGGAAAATAATAAAGCAGGCAGATAGCACGAGATAAGTCCCCAAATAAACGAAGAAGTATTGTCAGACCAAGAAAAAGATTGTGCGATAATTTAAACAATTTAGAAGGCTAATATTGAAGAATTAACAGGCTTTAATGCCTGCATACAAGAAGGAAGAATAATAGGGAGGGATACTAATGTAAAAACAATAACATCATAAATGAGTTTATTTAGATATTTACTATTTTCTGTAACATTTTAGTTCATCGTACAAAAATTTTTTTAATTTTTATTTCTCAAATTAAATGTGAGCACTCTCTAGAGATAGTAACTAGATTTTCTACAATATTTAGTTTTCGCTTTTTGTTTTCTATATTATTTAGTTGTTTCACCAGCTCTGAAGGTCTAGCTACCACCTTCTCTAAGCTTTGAGGGTTGTTAGAAATGTCATTTTTGATTCCTCGGACGGTAAGCACTTTCCAAATGCCTCCAAAAGCAACGGTTCTTCTTCAACTGTGTTTTGAAAGTCTTCAAGAGAAACTTTTCCGTCTTTATCTTTATCTATTTTTCTCATGACTATATCTACCAAATCTTTAACGCTCTCATCAGGGTCTTCTTCTTGTGGATGTTTTATTAAACAGTTTCTGCAAAAAACTATTAGTATTAGAATTAGCAAATATGAGTAGACATTGTATTCAAACTTAACCTGTAATTAACTATTAGTTTCTACGATACTACTACGAGCTCCTTCCCACAGTTGGTCCAACGTTAGATTGATAAGAAAAGTAAATTTTAGAGAACAAAAATAAAAGCGCAGCGTAAATTTTAGAAGTTTTAATGCATCGAATAACATTTTTGAATGTCCTAATTATAGAAAATATTTTATAACGTAATAAAAACTATGTTTTTAAAGAGAATATTAATAAATTCAATTAATGCATAGAATATGTAATATTAACAAAAAAAAAACATGTGAAAGTTTACCACTGAGTTACATCCCTATATTTTTAATGACATCCACAATTCTTCGAGGCATAGTTTTTAAAAAGTTCTGACAAAATTCTAATGTAAACGAATCCCATATTTCTTGCAATTTTTCCTTCAATTTGTTGACGTACCTGGCAGGATGTTTTCTTAAAGCTTTTTTTATTTCGCGACACAAAGTCTATCCGGGACAAGTCTGGACTGTTAGAAATCCATTCCAGAAGTCGTACCCCATGGTCTTCAATCCATTTTAAACTCTTTTTTGAGATATGAAAACCAGCTCCGTCTGTTGGAAGACAAAATCTTCCGCTGATGTGAAACGGAGTTCCATAATCGGTAAAAGAGATTCTTCTAAAATATTCAAATATGTGTTTACAATTCATCGATTAAAGTGTAACTTTCCCACATCTTTAGAAGACATGCTGCCCCAGATCATGACGGATCCAGGAAATTTGACTTTTCTCTTCAGACAGTCGGGATGGAAAGCTTTTTTCCTACGAATGACGCGAGTCCTACTGTCTCCAACACACACTTCAAATCTGGACCATCACTCCATTGTATTAAATCACATTGCAACTGAATCCAATCTTTATGCTTTTTTGACCATCTTAATCTGTTTTTCGTTTGTTATAATGTTAAAAGAGGCTTTTCCTTAGCTTAAAATAAAATGAAATTTATTAAAAACAATTTATACTAATTTTTTCAACTATAAAACTTACTTTGTAAGTACCAAATTCTAATTTGTGAGCCTCTCGGTGACATGTTGATCTAGAAACGTGTCTTCCAATAACTTCACTCCATAAAACGCTTACCTCCATATAATTTTCTCGTCGATTTTTCACTATAATGCGTTTTATTGCCTTTCGATCTGATTCGGTTATTTTACTTTTTCGTACATTTCCAGGTTTTGTGACGACCGAACCTGTAGTTTTGTATCTTCTGATTATATTTCTTACACTATAGCATGACAATTACAACATATTCGCGATTTCCAAATTGGATTTTCCAGAGTTAAAAAATCTAATTATGGTTGAACAAATTTTCTTATCGATAACTTTACCTCGACCCATTGTACAATCCACCAACGGCAAAAAGCTTTACAATATTACAAAATACATTTGAGATTAACTGACAATATTATTGTTTTGATGTCATTATTCCATAGCCTACCTATGGATTTAACGTAACTGTGAAAAAATCAACGCATGTTGACAATAAGTGAATGCGTAGCCAGGGTTTAGTGAATTTTTTTATTGTTGAAAATAAATAAAAAACCATAAAGGTAATGATTTTAATAAATATTAATAAAAATGCCATATTAATTAATATGGGAACTTATAAAACCATGTAGAGTATAATTTGTTTATGGTAATCGACTTAAACTGCAAATTCCATAGGTGGGCCTACTGATATGGGGCGGGGTTTGTATATTACTCTTATACCTACCTTAGTAACTGAAACATTTCATCTTTGGTAATGAATCCATCTCCGTTTAAATCATAAACTGCAAAGCAATATTTAATTTGATCTTGAATCGTTCCCCTTAAAAAGAGGGACAATCCTTTAAACCAATTTTCTACAGTAATCAATCCACAGTTATGTTTATCCCAAACGCAAAAAATTCTGTCCATTAACATATGTTCCGTGACTATGTCGAATGTATTGTGAAGGACTTCTCTAAAGACTGTTCTGTCTATTCCCTGCAATTAAAAAATGTCTAAATGCTGTGAATACTTCTACGGCAACATGAAATGTTTCAAAAAAAGTACTTTTTTTTATTTTAAATTGAAGTGTCTCGGCAACTATGGGCCATTGACATTGGTACAAAGTTTATTACAATATGTTTATGTTTACATACATATACAATCTGTTTATATACAAATTAGGATACATTAACAACGTCTTAATATTATTACACTAAGTAGTAAAGGTGACGAGTCATTTTGGAAACGAATTATGGCACTGTACATGTTTGTAGAACCGAGTAGATCGCTTAAATTATTTTGAAAGTTCTAGTAGTCTCTTTGAGGTTGGTAGTGGACACATTCTAGTAATATGTGCTGGACTGTTAAGGACTCATTAACAGCGAGGATGTTTTTCAGAAGACATCAGATGTCCATGAGTAAGACGAGTGTGACCTATTCTGAGCTTCTGATAATAATTTTGTGTTTTCTGCTCATTTCAGACATGGTGATGGAGGTAACAGTTGGTTGAATTGTGCGTAGTTTTGTATTTTGCACGTTCCAGTGTGTTTGCCAAGTGCTTAGTACGTTGTTCTTAATAGTGGCCTTTAGATCTTGGTGAAGTTGTATGTTTTTCTTATTTTCTAAGGAGCAAGCCAGTTTGGCTGCATAATCAGCATTCTCATTTCCATTGATACCAACATGGGATGGTATCCATATGATAGTTACTGAAACACCATTTTTTGACTGCTGTTGGCAGATACTGTGGATGCACTGTAGGAGCGTTTTATATGCAGTATTGATGTATTTAGGCTAGAGAAAACAATGATCAATAACTGCAAATTACCGCGTGTCCGATCAAGAAAAGGCGATAATAATAAGACAAAACAGACCAGAAATTTTAATATCAAACAACACCAAGTTAAAATACCTGATATTGTAAAAGAAAACGGATAATTTCTCATAAAAAAGATTTCCAGTTGAAAATAGTTACATCTTCTACATATTATCTTATATCAATCGTTCTATTAATGTTCAAAAAGAAAAATATTAAAAATTTTTACCTCTGATACTGTTGGTGGTTTGCCAATAACTGTAGCAGGTTTTGCATTCTGAGCAACATCACCTTGTGGAGTTGTTTTATTAAAAGTGATCAACTTCTTATAAATTCTATATAGAGCTTCTATTTCCTTTCTAAAATAACCAAACACATTTTAATAATACTTCAGTTGTCAGAGATTTGACCTCTAAAAATCACACAGACAAGCTGTATCCACTGTATAATCACCCTACTCCCGGCTCCTTGCTAAAACTCCCCTCGCAGGGGAAAAATTGATTTACCAAGAATTTGTACGGCGTAGAAAAAAATTTTTCAAATAAAAAATATAGTTGAAATAATTTTGAACAAAAATGTTTATTAGCACTTTTTTCGTAGAATGAACCGTTCTCTCTGAAACAATGCTTGAGCGACCGGTGGTTTTCAATTTTAAATAAAATTTGTATTAACTCGACGGTGAAAATTCTATATCTTTTGATCAGACTGTCCTATCTATAAAAATCAAAATGCGTTTTAAATGTGAAGAGTGCAGCTTTTGTATGCAGTCTTTGTATTTTACCAAAATTAAAGTAATTTTTTATAAATCGGTTCAATAAATAAACGTTGCGCAGTTTTTAAAACATATGACATGAAATTTCGATTTTGAGTTTTAGCAACAAATATGAGATGTTTTAAACATTTTTCTTCAAAATTATATTGGCTAAATTTTTTATTCGAAACATTTTTTTCGGTGTACAAAGTCGTAGTAAGAGGATTTTTTCCTTTTTCCCCCTACAAGGTGTGGTTTTATGGGGAAGCCGGGGGTAGGAGTGGTAAACTTTATTGCATCCTATTTGGGGCCGCAAAATTAACAATCTCATTAAAATTCAGCTTGTTCGTAGGATTTTTAGAGAGTCTGTGGCATTTTCACATCTGAAAATAAAAATGCCACTGAATGCATTGAAAACCAGAACAAGTACAGATAAATTTGTTTGAAGTTTCAGTTTGACCAGGAACTTAATAATTATTCTATCAAATAGAATCGTGAAATAACTTAAAGTTAGTTTTGGACAATGTTTAATCCTCTAACCGTTATGACCGTCTATAGACGGTGTTCACTTTTTGCTAGTTAAATCCAGAATTGACAGTACCTATTGTTTAAATGGTATTGTTTGTTTTTAATTGGCCTTCCTGGTATACACTGATAAGCTTTTGAACATTCCTCGATTTCTCGTTTAGCAGATACAAGCAGGTGCTTGTAGCCCTTCGTCAAAATACGTGAATGATTATCAAAAACAAGTGGTATAAACTTCAAAATCGAAGAATATATACATGGAAAGCACCTAGAGATGATGGTGACATTATAATAAGAAACCAAATAGATTACATAATAAAAAATCAGAGATTCCGAAATGCTATAATATCGGCTAAAGTGTACAAGGAGCAGATATAACAAGTGACCAGAATCTAGTTCTAGCAAACATGAAACTCAAGTTAAAAAAGTTAAAAGCAACTGTTAAAACACCGAGAATCAATCTGAGAAAACTAAAAGAAACTGATAGATACCAACAAATCAAAGAACAAGTGCATAAAGAAGTTCAGGAAGTAGAAAGGCAAAAGCAATTGACAGCAACAGATAATTGGAGGAAAGTAGAGGAGATCTTGAGAAATATCACAAAACAAAAACCTCAAGACGACACATCATCTAAAAATAAACAATGGATCACACAAGAGATAAAAGAACTGATGACGGAAAGAACACAAGAATAAAAACGAACAACAGTACAAACAATTAATAAAATATTCAAACAAAAAATCAAAGAAGCTAAGGAACTGTGGCTATCAGAAAAGTGAAAAGAAATAGAAAGGAAATAAACAGATGGGAAGAATACATAAAAGAGCTATTCGAAGACGACGAGAAAATTGAAGTCATTGAACCAAGAGGAAGAAATGGGCCACCAATTACCAAAGACGAAATTGAGAAAGCGCTAAAATGTATAAAAAATGAAAAGGCCATGGGACCAGATAAAATACCTACAGAAATCTTAAGAATATTAACAAAAAATCATATGAGCACACTAATAGAATTATTTATTGGCATTTATTATACGGGAGAGATTTCGAAAGAATGGTTAATATCAATATTCATTCCAATACCCAAAAAATCAAACGCAACGAAGTGTGAAGAGCACAGGACAATTAGTAGTATTTAAAAACTTTTTTAAATACTGCCTACTTCCTTTTGTATTTTTTTTTTAAACTGTTAACGTTTAAAAAGTGTCCTGAGAAAACCTAAAATTTAAAAATAGTGCCTAAAATTAGGCGTCTAAAAAGTACCTCATATTAGGCGTCTTCTAACAGTTTTAACATCGCCAAATATGTGTTCAGATAACAAAGAAGTACAGGGAACATTTCTAAAAAATATAATTGTATTGTGAATTGCTTATATAAAAAAAATCAAATAAAACAGCTTATATATCAGGATCTCTAAAAGTGTGTTTAAAAACTGATGTGTTGGTAAAAAATTTGTAGGAGAAAACAATACGTACTATTGAAATTTTTTATCAATAAAACAATTTTTCTTCAAATATGCGTAGATTTTTCGACTTTATAAAAAAGTTTAACAAAATAACTTTTTACATAGCATTTAAAAAAATAATAAAATATCCTCTTATTGCGTCGTCAATTATAAAGAAAACTGAGAATATTTAGAAACTCGCTTACTTGTGTAATAACGTGTCCTTTTTTGCCGCCTCCATAATTTTCGGCGAACATTTACACACGTCCTTCTCGCTCATCTTCTTGCGCCCTCTGCTCTTCGCACCGGAACTTCCACTGGGCTGATTGGAAGTTTTGGGAGTTTTTGCAGCTGCTAGGAAGAGTGTAACACCCTTTATAACAAAAACTCCACCGCGCACGCTTAGTTTCTTTCCAGACGACGGAGTCGCCTGAGGTTGTTTATTAGACATAGCTGAAAGATATCAGTTGTTGAAAAAAATGCTTTCACTTTTCATGCAAATCGATTTTATAGGGTCTTTTTGTAGAACGATGCACTAGGTACGGTAAGTGATGGATAATGGATAGATTAACGAGGCAGGTGAAAAGGAAAATTTGTGTGTCAAAAGATTTCGCGCCAACTTTTGTAATATTTCCTTTTGTAAAGTTTTTGAATGTGATCTTATATAAAAATATAACGTAATAGAAGGGTTGCTACTTATGTTTTGGAACAGAAATGCAAACAAAAACATTTATACACATAAATAAAAAAAAACGTTATTTATTTATTTTTCATTTTAAACGATATGACTTCAAAGCAAGAATATTAAACGATTTTAGTGGATCTAAATAGGGTTCCGGTGTTGACTGGTGGAGGTTCTGGAACCAGAATATTCTTCGTCGTCCAGGATCACGTTTCCCTTCTATTTTTTCCTAAATAAAAACATCTGGTAATTCATATTTAGGATTTCTCATCACGTGGGCAAAGTACTCCAATTTTCTCCATTTTACGGTATTCAGAATCTATGTTTCCTTTATTAGATGCTGTAAAACTACTTCATTCGTCACTCTGTCCATAGGCTAAGGAAATAAGCAAAAAAAGTCCCCTGTTTGTGACACTGAACCAGCCAGGCAAACGAAACTTGTTGTATGGAACTCTGTTAGAAAACCTATATGCATGTCGATTCAATCGATTTTTTGCAATTAATTAGTAATTAACAAATTAAGGTCTAAACACGGTCTTTTTTCATCTATCAGCAAAAGTGAAGAATTGAAAACAAATTTAAGAGAATTGAACTTCAAAATGGCGTTTTTCAAATGTTTTTATCCTTATTTGTTGCTTAGAAAATTGTCAAAATAAGTCAGAAATTTTGGTTTTTTATAAATGTTTATAATTTTTTTAAAAATAAACTTGAGTCTTCATATTATACGGAATGTTGGCTATTCTTGAAAGTGTATACAAAAAAGTTACAGCCCTTTGAAGTTACAAAATAAAAATTGTTTTTTTGCATTATATCCTAAAGTACTGGACATTTTGTAATAAAAATGGTTTACACGTTACACGTTACACTCATAAACTTTTGAGTACGTTCAAATCAAATGAATCTTGTGGCATCATTAGTTTAACACATTATTTTTAAAACTTTTTTGCCTCATCACTTTTTCGAAAAACTAGTTTTTTCTTAGTTGGTCGTAAAGGCGCGTTTTCACGGGTCGATCTGAGTAGAACGATTTGGATCGTTCGACCATCATTCGATCTGTGCCGAAAGCAAAAAGGTTTACACGACAGTCGATGAATGTTGAATTAATTGTAATTAATAGAGAAAAAAATCACAAATTGTATTAAAATTATCTATATTTTTTAAATGTTAATATAATTTGGTACATTGATTTGTAAATGTAATATTTTCGAAGTAAAGTTTTACATAAATAAATAGTCTATTTATAAATGCACCCTTAAGATGGTATTTTCTTAGATAAAACTTTGAAAACAATTAGGACCAAATTAAATGTATCAGCTATAATGAAACTGTTGACATGATCTACGGACAACACTTATTTTTATCTAAATAATGATTTCTATAAACCAAATTTTGGGACTGTGCTTTAAATCCATTATTAGCTAATATATTGATGGAAGACTTCAAAACAACCATTCCTAATTAAAATTTAAAGTCCACAATATGTTGAAAATATGTAGATGATGTGTTGGATACATTTCTGATTGATATAAATAAAAGGTAAAATGTTGAGTCAATAAAATTTACAATGGAAAAGAAATAAAATAACTCCTTTTCTGGATGTTTTAATCTCAAAGTAAAATAGTGGATATGGGACTAATGTATACAAAAAACCAACACATTTGAAAATTGCCTGTTTTAATGACAATTTTAATAAATAATTATTTTCTAACATCTATTTTCTTAAAAAATTATTATTCCAGTTTTTCGACATCGATTCGGCGGGAATCGCCTATGAAAAGTAGATAGTCTTTCGACTTCCGTCGAATCGACTCACTCCGCCGAAAGACCAAGTCGATTTATGGTTTACATGTTCAATTTGCTTTCGATTTATTAGTCGACGGCCAGTCGATCCAAATCGTTCGACTCAGATCGACCCGTGAAAACGCGCCTTTAAATTACAATTAGTTTCTACGGATACAATAATTACAAACAGTTCCATCAATAATAGTCAATAATTTGAAGCTATCATTTATTGTGTGAATAAGGTTAGTATTAAAAATTTTGATATTACAATGACCTACACATTTCAGGAAATGGCAAATATGTATTTAACTTTGGGTAAGTTGGATCAGATTAAATTATGATTTCAATAAACTATCGGGAATATCGTAGGTGAATGCCAAGGAAATAGTGTAACAGCCCCAAGGCGTTATGCAGTAAAATACCCCAATCGAAATACACCCGAAAGATGATTATTTCTGACAATTGATCGTCGTTTACGGGAAACTGGTACATTCCAACCGCAAGTTGCTGGCAATAATAGTGGTCGTCCAATAATGGATCCAACTGATGAAGACATTTTAGAAATCATTGAATAAGTCTCTGGAACAAGTACAAGGGTAATAGCTGCTCAACTAAATGTTCCTCACGTAAGGGTTTAGAGGCATTTGAAGGATCAGCTGCTCAAACCCTATCACTTAACAACGGTTCAAGAGTTATTAGTTGAAGATTATCCTAAAAGGCTTGGATTTTGCGATTAGTTGTTAATGAAAAACACTCGAAATGTCAATTTTATTAGAAATATTTTTTTTACCGACGAGGCTACCTTCAGTAGAAATGGAATAACAAACCATCATAACGAGCACATTTGGGCCGACGAAAATCCTCACGCCAGAAAAACGACTCATCACCAAAGGACTTTCAAAGTTAATGTTTGGGCAGGAATTGTGGATAAAAATCTAATAGACCCAGTATTTTTTCCCAACAATTTAAATGGTAATAATTATTTGCAGTTCTTGGCAAATGATTTACAAGAGTAATTGGAAGAAGTGAATATTGCAATAAGGCAAAATATGTGGTTTCTACAAGATGGCGCTCCACCGCATTACAGTAATGAAGTCCGGGAATACCTTTGCAGGCAGTATCCTGGTCGGTGGTTTGGAAGGAGTCATGACGCACCTATTTCTTGGCCACCCAGAAGTCCAGGTCTTAACCCCATGGACTTTTGCTTTTGGGAATTTATGAAAGAGAAAGTATATTCTGTAACAATAGAGGACGAACAACAATTGAGGGTTAGAATAATTGAAGCTGCAAATCAATTTCGTTAGAAAAATATGATTTTTCGGCGCATTCGGTTTTCCCTATTAAAACGATACCGAATGTGTATTGAAGAAAATGAGGGTCATTTTGAACATTTATTGCAATATCATATTTATAGAGGTTATTAAGATTTTTTGTACTTGTTAATTTATTTAAGCCATTTATTTAGATGCACGTAATTCTTTAAAGGTTAATGAAAAGGGCCGTAACTCAATAAAAACTGTTTTTTGAAAAAAGTGATAACAAGCAAAAATTTTTTACAAATAATATGTTAAACTAATAATGTCACAAAATTCATTTGGTTTGAACGTGCTCAAAAGTTTGGAGGGATTTAGGGCTGCACACCCCCCTTAAAATTTTTCTGTGAGCTTTGATTTTGTTGTTTCTTTTTTATGAAAAATGGTTTCAGAACAAGAAAGTAATGTGTTCATTTTTATTACAAAATGTCAAGTAGTTTAGGAGATAATACAAAAAAAAATTATTTTGTAACTTCAAAGAGCTGTAACTTTTTTTGTGTACACTTTTGTACTAAATAAGTTGGATTCAATCAATTTATTTTTGTTCCCAGAATGCGAGATTTAATTTATGACATATCTTTTTGAAACACCCTGTATACACACATATTTCTTTAATAAACTTTGTAAATAATTTATTTATAAAGAGTTTATAAATAAACTATTTTTAAAAATAGTATTGGTTTATGTATTGCTTTGGAAATAAATATTCTCAAATAAACTAGGTTTTGTTTCTTGCTAAATCTAACCTAACCTAAATGACCAATGGGAAGGCCACGTGGTTGAGAAACCCGGTCCATTAGAAAGAGATGCAGGGACTGCTTTGCGTCAGTTGTCTCTGTCACACTGCAGCAATGGGTCTGTATTGCAATAGTCAGTCTATTTGAATTATATGTTTCTCAAAATTAACTTGAAATTTATGCAAGCGCCTACTCTCAAATAAATTAGAGAGTTAGAAAAAATTAGAGGATCACATTTAAGCAGTATCTACAGAAAAGAGAACGCTATTTAATATTTTTTCACAAAATCCTTAAAAACTGTCCAGAGTGACCCAAAGCACCTTTATCACAATATGTGTATTATATTAAATCTGAGAGTAAAGTAGGAAGAAAATAGAAAATACCAAGATGCATGTTACTCGCTTCCTACGTGAAAAATACTGCCATGTTTCATATAGATCGTTTCCTTCTAAAGCTGTTTCTTTTTACTAAAAAGACATCGTTGATTAATGGATATTGTCGGTCGCGAAAGAAATTATAATTTTGTTTTCACCTTTTTTGATTAATTATCAAACAATATTCACCAATCAGAAAGTAGCTGTGTCATGCATCACACCAGTTATGATTTTCCATTAAAATAGTTTTCCGTATAGTAATTATAAGTGCAGGAAAACAATTTGAAATAAAGCACCGAGACCTGGTTCGATTCGTGTCCTAGTAGTAATTTTAGACGTCAAGTATATTGAAAAGCTTGCGTGGGGGAGGTGGTAGTAATTTGAAATCAATCTTAACTTTGGTATTAGGAATTTGATTGGATTTCTAACAATCAGATTACATATAACAAACGCAATGCTCCAATTTAAGTATAAAGGGTGTCCACTATCTCAATTCGTACTTGAATACCCAATTGTGTGGAATGCATTCTTTTCTTCTCTCATTCTTTATATCCAATACGAGTATCGGATGAAAGTATATTCAAAATCTAAAATTTGCCGAGTATTATTAAATCGGAGACGATAGTCAATACAGGAGGTCTATCAAGCACTATACAATAATTTTTATACTGCCACTGTTTTTTGTGACTATGCCAAAACTTTTGATTGTATAAGAAATTACGATATTAATACATTTCTACGGAATTCGAGGTATTTCTCTGAATTGGATTCCAATCTTACTTGAGGAATAGGAAACAATTAGTTAGAGCAAATGATACTAACTCTAGTCATAAAAGCAATGTATGTGGAGTACGACAAGGTTCAGTACTGGGTCCTCTACTTTTCGCTATCTTGTATAACATTGTAGCATGTATAATTTCCTTATAATTATCGAATATTTGAGGTATAAAGTTTTTTGGTACACCCCTGGGGCATGTATAAAATTTTGCTGAGTCTCTGTTTACATTCCACACCGAAGAAAAATTCCAATTACAAACTGCGAAGTTAAATATGATTATATTTGGTTTATATTTGTATGTGCTTGAAAAGAATTCTAGTTTAGTCTCTTGGACTAGTACGAGGGGTGAGACGTGAGAGAGAAGGCCGGTACATAGACTGAGGAAGGTCAAATTCAGGTTTGGGAGAAATTTTGAAGAGAGACAACGCGCGGCGTGGGTCGGCGTTCAAAAACCGGCAAATTTGTTGCGAAAAGGTGAATTATCCTCAATGTAATGTGTAAGTTTTGATAAGAGTAGTCACTGTTTTATTTTTATGTCGACTCTCATCTGAGAGATTTGTAAAACGGCGTTTTTCAACAGATTTCAAATATTTTAGACATAGCTCATTGGGTTTTAAAGAAGCTGAGTTTCAAAGTTTGCACCCCAGGGCCCAGTTTGTTTGTTTAATTTGTCCTAAGCCATTCCAGGCTTTTTTGCAGTGGGAGATGCAGTTTTTTGTGGCAGTGGCAGTAAATCTCCAGCTCCTAAATGTTCCGGTTTATTTTGCTTACACTATCTCTACCCCAATAATTACTGTCCCTAATTTTCAACCCCTTATAGTAATACCCTATGTGGTAGACATTTTATTTATCGTATGGCAATTACAACACATTTAGAACAAAATTACAAATACTAGTAATATAGGTATATGACAAACTTTAAATAGTTACAAACAAACATCAAGTGTATTAACATAATCAATTGACTCTGAAGTTGCAAACAGGAAGTCTTCAGGGCTACCGTTGTAGATTCTTTAGGGACACTCTTCAATAATGTGGTCGATCGTTTGGTTCTTCCCTCAGTCACATTGAGGAGACGGATTCTTTCCCCATTTATGTTAGCATATATGCACATCTGCCATGTCTGGTTCGGATCCTGTTTAGAGTGGACCATGTTTTTACGTGGAAGATCAAAACCTGGTGGCTTGTGGGTAATGCAGGGCATGTTATTTTGCCATGCATTCCATTCTTGGGACCATGCATTCGTGATGTTGAACTCCTCATGTATCATTCTTGCCGTTTTCATTAGTGGTTTTCTAGAACGTAGACGGGTATTTCGTGCATCCTCGGTATCTTGGTGGATTGGCAGGTTTATATTGTTCATGATCTTTTTGTATTCACGTGTAAGTGCGTCAACTCGTCGTAAATGTGGAGGTGGAATGCGACTTAATACTGGAAGCCATTGGGTGGAAGTTGATTTAATTGTACCAGCTATCATCCTCATAGTGCTGTGCAGTTGAGTGTCAACCTTTTTTACGTGTGGACTGTGTAGCCAAACTGGGGCACAATATTCAGCGGTCGAGAAAACAAGAGCTAAAGCAGTAGAGCGGAGAGTGGAAGCCGATGCGGTACCCAGGTGGTACCGCAGAGCTTCTGTATAATGTTATTTCTTGTACTCAACTTTTGGGCAGTTTTTGTTAAATGCTCTTTAAATGATAGCGTTCTGTCTAGTGTTACGCCCAGGTACTTCGGTATTTTGTTGTGGGAAGGTGGTAGACAAAATAATCGTTACAACATTTTTCTTCTTGCTGATTATACCAGTATTACCTGAAGTAACTCTAATATTGCAACTCTTCATGCAATTACAACTTCTGATATATTTAAAATAAAAACGTGGTCCTTATCCTATGGAGGAGCTCTTCAACCCTTGCTTCTTAATAACAGCCAGATCAGTATCATTGATTCTGTCAAATTTATTGTTATTTTTATATGGTTATTATATAAAATGGTTCCTTCATATCGATTTGTAAAGTAAGAAACTAGTCTTAGCTTGCTATGCAATAAGATATGTTTCGAAGAAAATCGATATAGCATCTTCCAAAATAACATATTTTTCTTTATTCGACTTTCATCTTCGATATGGTCTTACTTTTTGGAGTTATTGGAGTTGTAGAATAGCTGCCCAATCTGATGTTATTTTTAAATTATAAAAAAGAGCAATACGGTATCTTTTTGGCCTCAGTAGAATAACACATTGCAGAAGCTACTTAAAAAATCACGGTATTTTAACTCTGCCCTCTTTATATATTCTAGAAACTGTTTGCTTAATTCATACACACCTACATGTTTGTCCAGCAAGACCTAATCATAACTACTCCACCAAAAATTCAACCTTTGATGTGTATTGTTCTGAATCTATTGTCTTGTGGCATGGTAAATTAATTACTGTTAAACTGGGAATAAGCCACAATTAAAGATAAAAATACGTTTATTGACGTTTCAATTTCCACTTCGGAAATCGTTCTCAAAATACAAACAAAACAAAATTTGTTTAATTTACTGTTTGTATTTTGAGAACGATTTCCGAAGTGGAAATTGAAACGTCAATAAACGTATTTTTATCTTTAATTGTGGCTTATTCTCAGTTTAACAGTAATTAACTTTGATGTGTATTTACCGATCCCGTCCACTGAGTTAATAAAGAAATCTATATTATATTCGACAAAAAATATTATACAACCATCTTCCTTTGCAAATTAAATCTACAACTGTTCCGTAAATTGACAAAAGCCTATATCTATCTGAAAGAGTTTCTATCATGAATAACTAAGAAAATACAGTACGTTTAGGTACAAGCAACTAAAGTATTTTTTTATATAATATATTTGGGTATCACATGCAGCAAATTAAACTTATTTGTAAAGTAGTTCGTAAGATTTTATTATGCAATTTGGAGTTTAATTTGCAATAGATTGTATATTTTTTATCTTTTATTTTATGGTATTGACGATTTATGTAATTTTAGTAAATTTTAATTGTTATTGTTATTTTTTTGACTTGTTGTGAGCTTTGTCCATAAAATTGTACAATTTTCAGTGACAATAAAGCGTATTTCTTTTATATACTAAGCCATTGAAGAAACAGTTGGTGATGCAACTGATGCAAAAGCTAAAGCTAAAGGTAAAGGGATACTATATCAAATATAATCCTTCGATTTTATTATGTATTTGGAAATATTGTATCCAATTTTTGCAAATCGTTGTCAAAGTTAGCTGATTACTTCAATCACCAGACATAAGTATTTGTGAAGCTATAGAAGTTTCAAACTTAGCGATTGCTTTGAAAGAATTAAGGATCGAACAATCCATATTCGATAATATTTATTTCAAAATAATAAGCTTATATATAAATTTGACCAAGAATCAAAAAAACAAACATTGAGTTAGTTTAAAAATATATCGTTAATATAGCTGATACATTTTATAGATGATCTAGAAAATCAAGATTTAAAATACACCTCAGAACACCTCATTTGGTGCCAACATATAGCTATAAAATTCATCTACTTTTTCGAAACTTACAGCCTTTCGAAACGAAGGTACTTTCGAAAGATCGACATAGAAAAGTCAAGGGGAAACTGTTTTAGCTCCACGCTCCAAAATGTCGTCAGTCTCAGTGTAGTGGCTTTAGAAAGCAATATACTTGCACTTCTTTGAGTAAAATATGTATTTTGAACAAAAAAGTTTTAACTAAACGTATTTAATTACTTTTTCATTGAACATTGTAAGTAATATTTAAAACTATTGAATTAGTAATTAATTAATTTCAACTTATATAATCAATAAAAAATATTGTTTATTATAGATTATTTCAAAATAAATAGCAGACTGTGGCATTAATTTGTTCAAGCAGTATTAGTTTCAAAGTAAGTATTTTCCTTTTTAATTTTTGTTTTATAAATGGCTAAATTATTGTTATGCAAGTTAAACCATTGTTTTGAACTATTTTTATTGCTTAAACTTTATTGTTTATGATCATAATTAAATTTCAACTTAATAAAATAAAAAGTCTTTACAGATTCTAGAAATACGATTATGCTTGTTATAATTTTATATATTTTTAAAAGATTCGTTCTATGTAAGCTTGAAATATTGTGATTTTTCATTAATAATAAAAAATCTTTTTTGATTTATTTTAGACATCTGAAGCATATTTCCATTCAAAAGGAGCAGAATATTTTTTTACTCTTCTTGTACTCTTTACGAGGTAATTGTTTAATATTTTTGATTACATTGTACATTAAATCGAAAGAAATTATCTTTTATAACCTTTTATTTATAATCAGGGGAAATTTTAGAAGAAACTCTTTTAAAAAATAGTCGCTAACTTCGTTCCTATTGGTCATAGAAGGTTTTTTATTTTTTAATGTGAGTTTTTTACCAGCTATCTAATGGTCGCACGTACAAGTCTGTAGCTTGAAGAATATAGAAGTTATTACAATTGTTTATAAGTAAAAACCCCTTTTTCAAACGTTTATTTTGTAAATAATTTCGATGAAAACGCAATATGCATGTAACTTCTGAGATAGTTTAAGTCTTAAAGAATTCTATGAAATTTGCTAAATGTGTCTAGCATCATGCATAGGGCAAGTTCAATAGTTTAAATAATTAGCCTCAGGGATAAACAAATTAAATAACTTTTAAACTATTTGACCGATCGGGGGAAAATTTTACACAAATTTAAAAAAACGGTAATTCCTCGATGTTTATATGTATTAATAACATTTTATTTTGTTAATAAAAAAATTAATAAAACTTATAAATCAGTGCAAAAAAACTTATTTTTTGCAAATATCTCCGTAAATTATTTATCAATTTTAATTGAAAAAACGGGAAAAGAAAGATATTCTTGATATAAAAAAATGATCTAAATATTGTTTATTTAAAATATAGGCGAAAAAACTTATAGACAAAAAATCAAATTGTGACCATAAATGATTGTTTAAAAAAAAAACACAAGGTAAAAATAGGAGTAACTTTTCATCTATTCGTCTTCTAGTAACCCCCACCTATGTCTTAAAAGCTTCAGATATCTGCGAAACATTTTTTGACCTTTTTTTTTTTTTAACCAGACTGGGCTATTTGGCGAACAAGAACTTGCTCTAAATATAGATAAAGATAGTATAGTCAACGAATTTGAATAGGTCAACGATAGATAGTCAAAAAATCGTACCATTCCAGTGACGGATTGTATTCTAATGTGTTGTTATAATAAATTTTTAATGTCAATCTGCATTTTTAATATATTTCTTATATACAGATCAATTTAAAAAATTATATAATCTGTTTTTCATTTATGAAAATATCGTTATTGAAAAAAAAAGTATATCGGTGTGGGAGGGATCTAGGCTAAGCTATAGCAAGACACCCAATAACCGATGAACTAAAAGACGAACAGTTAATCTGGTTTGGCGATTTACAAAGAATGATCAATATAAGACTTTCCAAACAAATTATAGAATGGAAATAAGGCCAAAGAAGAAAATGCGGAAGATGAAGTTGGAGAAGTAGAAGCGGAGTAACCATTTTTTATATATAATAATGAGGATGACTTGCGAAAGTCGAAGTGTTATTTTAGGGTTAAAGAATCAGTGATGATGGTGATCGTTATTAGTTTTATTCGATATAACAGCGTCATTGATGTATTAAAGACTGTGCGTACATTATTGACATAGGTAATGTTCTTAAAATCATAATGTTGCCTGAAATTACCTTCAAGACTTGCTTAGTTTATTTAAATTACTCGGTTTTCCCATTTTTGAACGTTTTACTAAGCAAATATATAACATCCTGTCTAAATTCATCATACTTCCTGTATACTCAAACTCTAAATTTGGGTACACGGTAATAGCAGCAGACATGCAATTGTTTCAGTGCTCAATTCTCGATAATATGTAGATATGGCAATAAAATGGTACAGACAATTTTTATTTAGGTTGGTTCGATAATCTGCAATCGTCGTTGAACTCTTTATAATTACATGTTACATGCAACTGTGAGCCGCAAGGAAGACATCTGCCTTAAAATGCATATATTTACATTGCTTTGAATCTTTGAAACGACAGTGATAGATATTATTCTTCTACATTCCAGGAATTAGGCATTTGTTGCATATTTTACGCAGAACGCAGGTTATACAAAAAAATTTATACAAAAACCATGGTTCTTATGCTGCTAATCGCCGTCTATTTCGAGCGCATTACCAGTTACACAATATTAATAAGAGCCAAGTGTTAATTTAATTAAATCATTGGCTAAAAACGTCCAGGTAACCGGTACGATTATCAATTAAAAATAAATGGGATGGCCACGGAGCAGCAAGATCAAAGAAACCATGGCACAAGTAAACGTGTCTGCACGAGATAACCCGAGGATGTCCACTTGCAAGTGTTTAGATACTTTGGTGGTACCCCGGAGGTCTTTGCGTGAAATTTTACTTAAAACTGCATCCCTTTAAGATACAGTTGGTACAAGAACTAAAATAAGATGGTTTAATTTTAAGAAAATCTTTCATTTTATACAACGGTTTTGCAACTTTAGCAATATTTTGTGATCGCCTCCATAAGTTTTTGGTCAATTTTGTATCCTATGTGTCCTTCTACAGCTGCTTGGGTTATACCACAGATTATTGTATTGTTACAGCTATTGTCTGTTACTATAGGTAGCGGCTGAATAGTTCTCTATGATCCCGGGGAAAATATGTCCACACCCAAAGCATTATCATATCCACTCTTTCCTCAAGCGTGTTATAAAAGTTATTTTGTACAAAAGACGAAACTACTGAACGGTACTCAGTCTCCGGCAGATCCAACACCCCCAAACAAGATAGCGATTCGAATAAGATTGGAGCAAAGAGTGTAATATTCGAATATGAATATGAATGAATGAATGAATATAAATAAAATGTGACATCATCGGCCTCAGCGAAATAAGACGAAGAGGAAAGATAATTAGGACAGATATATGCTCCGACGACTACAAATATGGAAACTTTACTAGGGATAGATAGGAAATCCTCGAGGTCGTCAAATCCTTTTAGCGCGAAATGTATGAGAGCACTAACGAAGGATAAAATCAACCCCAACCAAAATCATAAACCAAGGATCATAAGAAATGCCAGAAATAACACCATTTATAGAAATGACCACATTGGTTTAACAAAAGTCTAACATATTATAATATTAAATAAGCTAGTTACAAAAGCGATGTTGGTTTGTTTCGACAATAATATTCGTAAGAATGCAAAACACAAGGAAAGAAAAAAAGCGTAAAGTTAACTTAGACAAGAATAATATCTGTTATTTAAAATTCTAGAACAACAAGTGTTACTATCTAAACTGATAAATTCTACCAATAATGAAAAGCCAAAAACATAATTTACAAAAAAATACAGAAATAACGCCCAATGGAAACATTGTTGAAACAACGACATTCTTGAAGAGGCTAATTAACAACTACTTCTATCAAAAGAACGCAATAGAATACTGATGTCAGAAATTATTCCATACCGAGACCAAAATATCCACTTAATCTTAGACAACAATAACTAAAAGAAGATATCAAGCAGAAAATATAACCCTTAACAAGGTAACCCATTCTTTCGCATAGTTCAAACAACCGTCAGGAAAATTGGTGCATTAAAGTAAACCTTTCATAATTTTAATACTGACTGTGTTAAAATTATGAAAGGTTTATGAGTAGGAAATGATTTTCATCGTAAAAAGAAGTAGTAGCGGCTGTTGAAGCGATTTTTAATAGTTTTCCTTTTGTAAAAGAGATTTATGGTAAAAACATCTCTGTAAGATATGGTAAAATTTGGAAAACAAAGAGAAAGAACACCAAGAGATTTAATATTAACAGGTCTCAGACCATCAGGAAAATTCTTTTAAAGATCACGTGATATGAAAGAACAGACCTAAAGCCTAACAGGAAGAAGAAGAATATTGAATGTATCTATTGTTATTGAACTCCAAGAATATAAGAGAATAAATACCATCGTCAGAAGAAAGATAAGGAAAGCCAAAGAGAAACAAAAACAGAACAATGTGAAGTAAATAGCTGATCTAGCTAACCAAAGAAGATAAAAAGAAAGTATGGCAAGAATACCCGGAGAAACTTTTCCACGAACTTAGAACAATACAAGAACCCACCATTCAAGAAAATTCAGGTCCCGAAATCCTACCAGAAGAAATAACGGCAGCCGTCAGACAAATGAAGGATGGAAAGGCACCGGGACGTATTGAAATTCCTGCAGAACTACTGAAGCTATTGGATACAGAAAAAATAGAAATAATAACTGAAATATTTAATGAAATATACAAGGCAGGAAAAATAGCAGTAGAGCGGCTCAAATCGGACTTTGTACCATTGCCCGAAAAACCAGGAGCAAAAGTTTGTGAAGACTATAGGACCATAAGCCTAGTGACTCATCTGCTGAAGCTGTTTTTAAAAGTCATCCACAAAAGAATTTACCGGAAATGTGAGGAACAAATTGCGCCCAATCGGTTTGGATTTTTGATCGCCGTTGGCACGAGGAAAGCTTTATTTAGCGTACAGGTCAGCATTTCAGAAATGTAGAGATGTCAGCTGTGATGTTTTTGCATGTCCGATATACTACAAGAAGGCTATCGATAGAGTCAGGCATGAAAAAATGATGGAAGTGATGAAGAAGACAGGGATTGACACAGGAGACTTAAAAATAATAGCTAACCTGTATTAGAATCAATCAGAGGTGCTCCGAATAGATGGAGAATATACAGATCAGGTCAAAATCTTAAGGGGAGTGAGACAGGGGTGCATAAGTTCACCACTAATATTCAATCTGTACTCGGAGCACATTTTTGAAGAGGCTCTAAAAGATATTGATGAAGACATCTCTTAATAACCTGCGGTATGCAGATAATACAATAGTATTTTCCAATATCATAGAAGGGCTGCAAAACTTAATGAACAAAATAACGGAAAGAACTAGAACATGTGGACTGGATACAAACACCAGCAAAACCAAGCTAATGATCATCAGCATAACTGGAGCAAATCTGTGTGTGAACCAAATGAGAATTGAACGTGTCCTACAGTACAACTATTAGGGAACTATAATCAATGAGTCGTGGGACAATACTCAAGAGATTACATGTCGCATCGGAAAGGCAAAAAGTGCATTCTTGACTATGAGATCTGTGTTCAAGAGCCATGACCTCACCCTAGAAACAAAAAATAAGGCTGCTTAAATTTTATGTGTACTCAGTGCTTCTATACGGACTAGAAAAGTCGACATTGAAGGTGGAAAGAATATATCAAAACTTTAGGCTTTTAAACTTTGGTTAAACAGAAGGATCCTGAACAAGGATCCATGTACAAACAAAGGCACCAATGAAGAAGTACTACGAAGGATAAACACAACCGCGGACTTGGTCAACATCGTGAAGAGCCGTAAGCTACAGCACTTGGGACATATAATGAGAAATCAAGGCATATATGAGCTACTCCAATGCATTTTGCAAGGTAAAATTGAAGGAAAAAGGGCCCCAGAACAAAGAAAAATATCCTGGCTTGTTAACCTGAGAGCATGGTATAGAAAGACCTTAACACAGCTATTCCGTATAGCAACCAACAAAATCATCCTAGTCAGAATGATAGCAAATGTTTAAAACGAACAGGCACCCTAAGAAGAAAATTGTTAATATGCATTGCCATACATCATTATATTTTATTGTATAATCGTCAAAGATGCTTAAATTTAGAAGTTTAGTGATAGATCCACGAGCGAACAGTTAGCATCCTATCTAAGTATAAAAATGGTACAGTCCGCATGTCTAAAAACAATCACCAATATATAATTGCCCCATCTTTTTCAACCGAAAGGCATGCAACAAACATTTTTCATCCATTTTCTGTGACATACAGGACAAAAATGCCAAAAATGATAAATAGGAAAACTTTTTTTCATTCTCACGCGATTCTCTCTCGAACACGCATACCTGATGTGCATAGGCAGCTACCTAAACAGTGTAGTGGTGGAAACGTATTATGGAAAAAAATGCTTATATGTTACCTTTTCCGGGTTTTTAACACTCCCCCAAAAAATCGTATCACTCAAAACAATATGCAGACCAATATTTTATTACTAAAAATGTCACTATGGCTACTAAATGAAGTTGTACCAGCACCGAAAGTTTGGTCAATAATTTTGCAGCTGGGAAAAGAAGTTCGTGTCAATTTATCGACTTTTTAGCAAATTGTTCTTTTCTAAGACGCACTTATAGACCATAAATCTCAATAAAACCGATATTTTCATAGCATTTTACGATGTGTTTTGTTATGAATTTTATACCCCTTAATAGATAATCATGAATGGGTTTTTATCAGATATATTCTTAATAATAAACACAATTTTAGAATAAACTCTTTATTCAACGTTTTATTTCAAGAATGACATGTTAGACATATTTGTGCTGAAGCAATTTTCTTGTGACAATTTACTATATTTATTGGGAATAAGCCACAATTTTACTTTAAAATAAGTTTATTTTGACGTTCCGATTTTTACTTCGGAAATCGTTCTCAAAATACAAATCATTAATTAATTAAATAATCAACGAGAGAATAATTAAATTGCATATAGACATTATACGGTAAAGAGACAGTGATACTCGGAGCATATGCACCAACAGACGATTCCCGAGGGTAGAAAAAGAACATTTCACGAAACAACTTCAAAATCAAATAGAGCTAATTAAGAAAAACGTGGAGATAATTATAACAAGAGACCTTAACGGCAGAACCAGAAGGAAAGAAAACGATAAAGTAGTAGGCATGGGGTCTCACAAGATTCAGTCTTAGGACCTCTTTTGTTTATTATTTATGTCAACGATTTGCCTAAATTCATATCTCCGTACAAATCCATACAATTCGCAGATGATACGACGTATGTACGTTATATCAGGAAAAATATTGATGATTTAAAAATGTCTCATGAGGAAGTTTCTACTAAATCTAGCACATTGTTGGCTGCAAACAAACTCAAACTTAACTCTGATAAAATGCAAGTTTGTTTATATTTGCAAGTAATTTACACAATGATCCAGATAACAAAGAGACTGTTAAACTATTGGAAATAATCATAAATAATCGACTGAACTAGTCGGCTCATATATCACAAATTAAGAAAAAGCTATTAAGTTTATTAATTGTTATTCGCCAACTAGCAAGGGTTGTCAACTTTGAAACATTAAAAATTATATATTTTTATTTATTTCATTCTCACCTAAATTATGCCGCCTGCACCATTATGCCGCTACCTACTCTGTTGATATTTCAAGTTATAACTGAAATTCACAGAAAACGTAAATAAAGCAGTCTGATGTCCACGTTCACAATATGCGAAACTGTCACTACCTACGAACAAATCACTGTAGATTACGTCTTTCAAATAAAAATTGCCTTAATTATAACTATAATTATAAAAAGTATTAAACAGCTAAGCGTTAGAAGTTGCAAAAAAATCAGAGAAAAAAAAAGCTTCTGAAAAACTGTTGTTAATGCTCACAAGAAGAATATATGACTCATTTCAGAACATCCGCTGAACTGTTTAACGTAATATTGTCATATACCTTTTTCTGTTTAATATGTGTTCTGGTTTGTGATATAATATTTAAGTTACGTTGTATATTCCTTTTTGATATACTATGTGTTTTTTTTTTGAGATTTTTTTTACATTTTTCGCAAATATGAAACAAATAACAAAAATTTGGAAAAATAAGACAAATATTTACATTCACTTTCATTTATAGGCATAAATCTAAGAAACAAATACGCGAAATATTGGAAGAATAATTGCAAATTAAAAAAAACAGAAATAATCAAACAAATACTTACAAAAACAAACGCTAAACACTAGACCAAACAACAAACCAGATATTTGGAGTGTATATAAGCAAAAAAAAACAACTAGTCGGGTACTATAATAGTAAGTAAATTGTAAATATTTAAATAAATCAAAATATATTCTGAAAATTTTGAATTCAAGAAAATCAAATCATATTTGTGCAGTATGTACATATATGTAATACAAGTACATATATGTAATATAAGTACATATATGTACTTATATGTAATATTAGACATTTCGATTTATCGATATATTTTAAAAATATGTTATAAAAACTGCTTAGACAAATTAAGACGACTACAAACATCTTTATTTAGCTTAAAAGAGACAACAGCGAACTTAAATAAAAATATAAATCTTTGTATATTAGAATATACAAGAAAAGCATGTGTAATTTAAATGCCTAAATATCTAAACTAAATAGTATACTTAAATAAAAACAAGCAGCTCAAATAAATATTGTTGTGTTACTATTAATATCGTTTGGCGAAAAAAATCTTAAAATCGCTAATCTTGTGTGTTCAAGAGATTTAAAAATAATACATAATAGTACCGCGACTCGTAACGTTAGACATTTCGATTTATGGAAGATCTATGAAACGTCATACTTGTCATCACAGCCGCAAGCGCAACAACAGAAAGTTTCTGTGTACAATTATTTATTCTAATCCAACAGGTTGTTATTGTGATTTTTATACATCAGTTATCAGTTTTATAGGAAGGTGTTGTTCGATAAGGTTTAGGTGTGACATATCTGAAAAAAGTTATAAATGTGCAACAACCGTGTCAGTGCTTATCTCGTACTATATTTTTGACGGCTTCCAGCAAATTACGTCTATAACTGATTATATGAATGTTGAGTGTATTTAAAAAACAATATGGGGGTCGTTCTGCCTCCTTTAGAATTTACTGAATGTTTAAGTGACAGTCCCCATTTCAGAGAAAATTTACATAAACATGAACGGGAACTTGAAAAAACAAACCAACATATCAAGCGAATTATTAAAGAAGTTAAAGACCTTTTAACTGCAGCTAAACGTAAGCATTTTCACTTTTCAATGTTTTGTTTTTATACATGTCTTTGAAGGTGTCTATGTATATATTTTTGTTCCGCTGTTACAGTGAAATGCGTTTCAATGCTAACGAATACATGAATTTATGAATATTATGATTTGGATTGTTTATGTATTATATATTCAACAAAAACCAATTAAATTTAAATATTGTTGGGTACCAAGTAAAAATAGATAAGAGTTGCATTGTCTTCAGTTTAATTATAAAATAAATGCCTAGCATTCCAAACAAAATAATTTGGGGCTTGGCAGTTTACTAAGGAGCATCCTGTGTTTCTAACCTAAATATTCCACCAAAAGAAAGTGCAAGTGCCCATGTATTATTCAAAACATGCTTATTATCCACTCTATTATTCTGATCATATACTAGTTGTACTTCTATGGTATTCAGTGTGTTCCAATAAACCTTTTACAGAGGGGGTGTGGTAATATCAGATTCCACTATGCAAGATGACATTTAAGGAAGAGATATTTTTAGTCAATTCATTTCTCTTTCAATTGAGTGGGTCTTTGGTTGTTTATTTATGTTATGCAGACAGTTAAATTAGATAAATCTACTTACAAAAGGTTGTTTAAATATATTAGAAGGGTATTTTGTTGTGTTATGAACTATTTTGTTGTTTAGTTGGATCTTTTTAAGCCATACATATGCAATTATTTACAGAAATTCTAATTAAGCAAGTTTCTGTTTTCTATACTTATCTTTGTATGACCCAATGTTTTGACAATGTTTTCATTATTGTTTTCTGATTGATCAGCTTCTAAAATTAACTGTCCATTTGAATGCAGTATGTGCATTTAACCCATTTGGGATATGTTTTGTATAATAAGTTACAGACCATGTAGTGCTTCTGAGACCTGTAAGTCACAATGGTATTTTTTGGAGGATTGTGTATTGTAGTAAGAAAACATAGACAGAAAACTTTATTACAAAGATATCATATATTATGTCCTAATATATCTCCCATTTTATTCCAAAATGAGAATAATAAATTTAGTTTCACTGTGAAATTACAAACATAATAACTTTCTTATAATCATATAAGCCATGTATGGTATAGAATCTATCTATCTAGAGTGAAACAAAATTTGCAAAGAAGTATGTTATCAAAATATAACTCACATTATGATATGGAGTAAAACAAAAGGGGATATGTTATATGTACTACATAGCTGTTTTGTCCTTCTTTCATTTTTCTCTTTGCCCACATTGTGCTTTGTTTTCTAACTTCTATAACAGGTAAATTACCACCTACATCACTCAATTGCTTGCTTTTTTTGAACTTCTTGTGGCAGTTTGTCATTTGTATGTCTTGTTTGTTACCATATTCAGCCATTTCTTTGATTAAATCAAGAAGTCAATGAAATCATTATTTTTTCTATTTGTTTCATCGTATATTATTCAGCTATTTACAGCCGAAATCATTGTCAATCTGTAGAATACTTATCTTTTACCACTTGTTATTGATGTAAATTTATGTTATAAGCCTTGAAGATTAGCCTCTAACAATGGAAATTTCATAGCGACCCATCAATGGAAGAGATAAATTTTGTTGATTTCATGACAATTGTAAAAAGTGCCAAAAATCACATGTTTATTAATTTAACAGCATTATAAAAACTGACTTCATTTTTACATAAAAACTGCAATCTTCACCTTTAAAACTCATTTAAATTTTTGGTGATAGGACATGACAAAGTATCCTTTTAGATATAGAATATAATAAGATAGAATTTTTACCTTCCAGTTGATACAAATTATATTTAAAAATTGATTTCACATAGCTTAAGCATTGTTTCTGAGAGAGCTGTGCATTCTACAGAGAAAGTGTTAATAAACATTTTTGTGCAAATATTTTTATCTCAGCTATATTTTTTCTTACAGCATAGATTCTTGGTAAAATCAATGTTTTCCTTTCTTCACCTCTATGAGGGGGTTTTCGGAGAAGCTTGGAGATAGGAGTGGCAAAATTTTTTGCATCTTTTTTGGGCCCCAAAATTGACATTCTCAGCAAAATTCAGCTTGCTCCTACAGTTTTTAGAGGTTCAGTAGCATTTTCGTCTCTGATGTCTGAAGTATTCATGCTTATATATCTTTATATTGATCATTTTATATTGATTTCTGATTTATAAACTTTTCAAATTAGTGTTTTCAGTGGATATAGTGGACCTCTATTTAACATACTTCGGATATAATATACAAAAAATCTGGTTAAATATAAAAAAATGTACTGTTAATATTATACATGCTTAACCCATCCCATACCACTGTATTTTACAAAGAATTTTAATAAAATTACCATAAGAGGACATATTTCTAATAGTAAATGTGTATATTTTTTTTTGCTGAAAAATAAATAAATAATAAAGCATTTGTAAGTGAAACATAATATTTTATTATAAACATAATATAATGTATCTACACACCTGCCATATAAATTTACATATTTGTACTTGTAGGTAAAAGACAAAGTAAGAACATCACCTATTATTAGGGGATTCCCTGATATAATAACCTGCAAGTTTCTATGATTATATGGGTATTTACCACACTTGCTGGGAATTCATGCAACTCTACAGCAGAGAAGTTTGACTTGTTTATTTGTTGTGAATGAACACATTTAGTGTATGCCAGTAAATAAGTCTACAATTTTTTTTCACAATCCTACCCTTTAAATATGGACAAATGGAAAAGAATTAATCTAACTATCAATCAAAAACTAGAGATTATACAAAGGTTGGAGTCTGGAATGTCTGTATCTCATATTCTATGTGATCAATATGGCATAAAAAAGCAAACTGTTTTGGACATAAAAAAACAAAAGCAAAATAAATTTGCATTAATGTATGATGTAGGAGAGAACAGCCATCTTAGAAAACGAATGAAATTGGCTAGTGAAACTTCACTGAAAGAAGCAATCTTAAAATGGTATGGCCAACAATGTTCTAGTGGGGTCCCGGTCCGGCAGTTGAATTGAAATCTACTGCAAGCAATTAAATTAGCAAATTATATGGACATACCATTCAGAGCAAGTGATGGATGGATCTGGTGCTTTAGCAAAAGGCAGAGAATAACAAATAAAAGAATTTAGGTGCACCAAAAGAAGAAATAGAACCTTAGGCAAAAATTAGTAGAACATATAAGTAACGAAATGCTATTAGAATCTCAGATTTACAATGCTGACAAAACTGGTTTGTTATGGCGTAATTTGCCTGAAAGCACACAGGCCTTCAAATATGAAAAATGGAATTCTGGAAGAAAAATCAGCAAGGAAAGGATCTGGGCACTGCTTTGTACTAACGTCGATGGAGTGCATAGATTGACTCCTGTAACAGTTGTCAAATCACCAAACTAGAATATAATGCATCATCTGCTTTCATATTATAGCTCTAAGAAGGCATGGTCCACTTCAGATATTTTCAAAATTGATTTTTCAAAGAATTGTACTTCACTGAGAAAATTCAAGAAGAAATTGTGAATAGGAAGAAGAGGTGAAATGTTTATTGCTTTTAGAGAACGCTCCTGCTCACCCCTCTGAATATATTCTATGTTCAGAAGATGGCAACTTTGTGATGTTTTTGCCAAAAAATACAACATTGCTTATTCAACCTATGAATCAGGGAATAATTTTTACAACCAAATGAATATATCGCAGAAAGTTTTTAGACGAAGTAATGGTTGTATTGCATGGTGGACATAATGCAGAAAATACAAGAGGGCAGAGTACTTTGCAAAACTTAAGGTCTTACAATTTAAAATCAACATTTTTTTATTTTGCTGCAGCATGGGAGGAGGTGAAAGAGCAAACATTAAAAAATGGTTGGAAGAAATTGTTTGATGGCCAAGATGCAGACATTATTTAGAAGGGTTGGAAGATACTGATTTCTGTAGGACAATACATAATAATGCAGGAGAACATGTAGCTGAGGAAGATGTTTTACAATGGCTAGAAGTAGATGAAGGTGACCATGAATATAAGATCATGGCTGAAAGTGAAATAGTAGATGAAGTTATGAACCTAAAAAATTAGGATGGAAGTGGAATGATAGTGAAAAAGACAACAAAATAACAGTACCATAATGAAGTTATTAGAAGTATGATCGCATCTCGACGATCTAATAACATTTATTGATAACTAAGTTCAACTGTATTCTACGCAATTTCGTAATTTTAGAGAGTTGATCATAAAAAAGCAAACATCGAAAATGCAAACGAAACTTGATTCCTTTTTCAAAACAGGCTTGAAAAGAATTGTTGATTTGTATTTTTATTATTTACAGTACATATTTCAAATTTTATTTATTTTAAACATATTTTTATATAACAGACTTTTGGCTTTAACAGACACCCATCCCACAAAGTAGTCTGTTATATCGAGGTTTACTGTATCTTATTTTACTAAGTATGCTTTCTGATCATATTCAGACACTTTAGTTGTATCTAATGTTTCTTTTAAGATAATTCATGATCCATATTACAGGACCACTTTAGTTTGTATCTTAATGTTTCTTTTAAGATAATGACTGATTTGTATGATTGTGATTAAATGATCTGCAAAAATACATATCAATTTAAATTAATTGTAATGTATATGTTCATACTGCTCTTTATTCTTTTCCATTGTTTTTATATGCTCTTCAGTTATTTCTTATATTTTTAAAATTCCCCATACAATATGGTTCTTTCCCTGATTTTTAAAACTGTTTAGGTCCTGAGACGAAGTAGACACTTCGTCTCAGGACCATTTTACTCATGTAGAGTCATACGCCGCCATGTTACCTATCCAACGGTAACTTAAACATCACAAATTATAATCTACTAATAATGTAAAACAACTACAAATTTAAAACATTTAAAGGGTTTTGACCCATATATTTTGGTGGCTACTAGCATGTACAACCGTTTGCACTGATGATGGATTGATTAATTCGAAAACGTTTTGCAATGTGTTTGTGTTAGCCGTTTGGGGCATTTTTATATACCTTTTATAAAGGATTTTAAACAATTTTTTTTAGTTAGATAGTAGTTTATAGTGACTGTCTTGATTAATTCTCATTTCCCCGGTCTAGTTTCCTTAAATTTTACCGAAGATAACCGATGCCAAGACATAAATGGTAGATGTACAACTATATGCATATCTTATAGACCAGAGTTTCCCAAACTTATCTAAACCGCGACCCCTTTTTGCTAAAAAATTTGTTCGCGTCCCCCCAATTTCCCCCCACTCATTTATTCAATATTATTTGACAGAAATAGCGTGCCTAATTTACAATTATCTGATGGTTTCTCAAATTTAATTTTACTTTACTGTTTAAGTTTAAATCAAAAACAATTATTTTATTTTAATACAATTATTTTAATGATTGCGATCGGTCCCACTAGTAATTAGTAGTAGGTACTTCTGCCAGAATAGCATTTACAATAAAAATAAATAATAAGAAGTCGACTGCACATTGTACACCGCGACATATTAGCTTGTGTCTACATCGCAAAACTCTTCCATGATAATCGCGAAAGCGCTCGCTACTAGATGGCACTCTGGAACGTTCTCGTAGCCTCGTTTAGGCTTTATATAAGCGGCGATGCGCAACGAAACCTCAATTCGAATCCAAACAGCCTATGGTGAAGAACGCGGTGTTGAGTAATGAGTAAATATTTTACGACTTACGTATTCCCGTTTACGTATTTACGTCTACGATAAATTATAAATTATGGATAAGTTTTTAAAAAGAAGTGCAGAACCATCTACGTCTGAAAGTGGCAGTAGCAACAATAAAAAAGATTCTACATTGATGAATATCTTAAATATGGTTTAACCGTTATTTCCAATAAACCACAATGGGTTATTTGTAGACAAGTCTTGTGAAAAGAAAGCATGAAGCCATCAAGTTACTTCGACATTTAATGCAAACATCCAGATATAAAAGACAAGCCCGTAGAATTCTTTGAAAGAAAGCTGAATGTCCTTTACAAACAGCAAGACAGTTTTCCCTTGGCAACCACTACTAATGAAAAAGCATTATTAGCAAGTTATAAAGTTGCTTATCGTGTTGCCAAAACTAGTAATCCGCACACAATTGCTGAAAATCTGATTTTTCCAGCAGCTGTTGAAATGGTACGTATAATGTGTGGGGAAAGAGAGGCTGCAAAATTAAATACAATACCTCTGTCAAATAATACTATCCAAAGAAGAATTAGTGATATGGCAGAAGATATTCAAGCGCAAGTTGTGGAAAATCTTAATAAATGCACGTACTTCTCTCTTCAAATGGACGAATCCACAGATATATCTAACTGTGCCCAATTCATTACTTTTGTAAGATATGATACAAATAATGGCATTCAAGAAGATATTTTATTTTGTTCCCCATTGGAGACCAATACCACTGGAAAATGTTTACTCGACACTTTTGTGAAACGTACAAGTAAATATGATATTTGACTGGGGTAAATGTATTGCTATATGCACAGATGGCGCTAAAGCTATGACAGGACATAAATCTGGTCTTGTCGTCAAATTACAAGAAATAATGCCTAATGCCAAATGGAGACATTGTTTTTTACATCGAGAAGCTCTTGCGTCCAAAGCTTTACCTCCTGAAATGGACTGTGTTATGAAAACCATCATTAAAGTTGTAAATTCCATTAAAGGAAAAGCTTTGCAGACCCGTATTTTCAGAAAAATTTGCGAAGACATGGGTGCTGTATTTGAAAGTCTTTCTCTATTACACCGAAGTAAGGTGGCTTTTCAAGGGGCAATGTCTTAAAAACAGTATTTCACTTAAGAGCAGAGCTTTTAATGTATTTGAAGATGAGAAGTCTCCATATGAAAATCAATTTTCCGATCCTATTTGGCTTCTGAAACTAGGTTTCCTTGCTGATATTTTCGAGCAATTAAATATTTTATGGTCGACCTCACTTGGCAAAAAACAACTCGATTCATTCCAGTGCCTTCAGGAAATTATGGAAAATGTATCCAATTACAGTGCTACAAATTTTGAACAAGGTTTTGTTGGCATGCATGTTACTTTGCTCAATTTAAAACAACAGCTCTGTGATTATTTCCCCGAAGAAATTCAAAACAGTTACGACAGTTGCAGATGGATACTAAATCCGTTTTTAGCTGATTTCTATAGTCTAAAATACACAGCCTAGTTTTGAAAGATTAGTTTCACATAAACAGGCGCATAGCTCTCATTAAGATTATAATATTTGACTTTGTTTTACTCTTTTATTTTTACGGACTTTAATATTTAGTTTTATATTTAGTTATTTATATTTATATTTAGTTTTATATCGTCTGATATTTAATTGTTAATTTCTATTTGATTGCGAACCAGGATCCACAAACAAGACTAACGCTTTATATCAGTACTACTTGGGAGACAAAGTATCACACATTTAGCATTTCATGATGCTGTCTCCAAAGCTACAACTGCCATTTTGATAACAAATAAAAAGAAGTTGAATATAGATTATTAAAAGAATTATCGTGTATATATTCTTTACTTATGCAATATATAAAAAGAACTTGCATAAAACATGCATATTTAACGCCCTTTTTGCTTCTCTTTTCTTTCAGAGTTGGGTCGTGCTCAACGATCTTTTGCAGAATGTCTCAAGAGTTTTACCTTCGAGTGCGTGGGAGGGACACAAACCGATGACGAGCAAGTAATTTGTGCGTCATTAAGTAATTTCGCTGACTTAATTAACCAGATTGAAGATGAGAGGGACAGAATGGTAAGTATATTATTTTGATAATTTTTATTACGAGGGCTTTTATAAGAATTTGAGATACGGCTTCGCTTCGACTCGGTGTAAAGTAATCATTTACTGGAAATTGTCATAATTATTATAATCTAATATCCTGACAATTTTAAGGAAGTGGTTCTGAAATTATTTCCTTGTGGCATGTTTTACACTGATATATTTTTAGAAGGCAAGGTGCTGCATCCAATGCTTGTCACAGATATGCTACTTATTAACACTTTGCTTGTATCATTCGTTTTTATGCTTTTTATGGTCTTCCAAGCTTCATAGCTTTTAGTATATCCATGTTATCTACGAGCCCCTTCCCATATCAGTTGGCCCAACGTTAGATTGATCAGAAAATTAAATTTTAGAGAACAAAAAATAAAAGCGCAGCGTAAATTTTAGAAGTTTTAATGCATCGAACAACATTTTTGAATTTCTTAATTATAGAAAATATTTTATAACGCAATGAAAACTATTGATTAAACAGAATAATAATACATTTTAAAAAATGCATAGAATATGTAATATTAACAAAAAAAAAATGTAAAATTTACCACTGAGTTACATCCCCTTTATTTTTAAAGACATCCACAATTCCTCGAGACGTAGTTTTTACCAAGTTCTGACAAAATTCTATGCAAACGAATCCCATATTTCTTGCAATTTTTTCTTCAATTCGTTGACAGACCTGACAGGATGTTTTCCCAAAGCTTTTTTCATTTCGCACCTCAAAGTCTCTATCGCGGACAGGTCAAATATTTGATCAAACTACTTTGACCAAACCAAAAAATTGACAGCATATGACGTCACATCCTGAGTTTGATCAAATCATGGACGTATAAACACAGATGGACTCAGTTATTTACATAAAATTGTGAAGTCAAAATTATTTGAATAGGTCACATTCTCAGCACCTTCAACTGTTGTCACGTTTTGTTTTAAAATATCTTATTTGCGAGTCGCTGAAAATATTACTCCGTATTTTATACTCTACAGGTGCTATCAAACCAAAATAATAATTTATTGGTTATATTAATATATTTAATTGTAATCAAAATATCAAGTGTGCACATAGTGTGCATTATCATTTAATAATAGCGTATAATAGATATCAATCAATTATTTTATATGTAGAAGCACTGAAAACTATTTATAAATGTCTTATGGATCTACGTCAAACTTCAAATGCTGTTCCATGTTTGTTTACTTTTCACAGTAAATGAAGAAAACGTTATTTTTCGATATTTTGGCTGTATTTTGAGTGATATTTGTGAAAAGTGAAATGAAATAAACGAAATATTTACATCCCGATCTCTCATTTCATTTGTAAGTACATACAATTTACATTATTTAAGATGAGGAAATGAGGAAGCGTGTTTGTTTACATTTTAATAGGCGTACCATTGGGTTTATTCATGTTCATTAATGTATTGAATAAGATATGAGTTCATGAAATTAGTAGACATTTATAAATTGTAAGTAGACATCATCTGATTAAAAAAGATCTGTTTAGTACCTTTTTAATTTAATATTTCTCATGGATACAAATAAATTAGTGAAATAAATAAAACTCATTTATTTTTCTATGTAGGTTTCCAAATAATATTGACGATCGAACTATTTGGGTAGCAAATTTAGGAGAAAACATAAAGATTTTTTATTGTAGCATTATTTTGATACCTATTAAAAAATTAACTTGAATTCAACTATATTTAATTGTATTAATTTTAAAGCAAATAAAATTGTATTTTATTTTTTCTATAAAGACGTGATTTGTTAATAGTTAAACTCTCGTTTTTTTTTTAATTCCTTGAACGTGTTTTTATACATTATTACTACTTCCAATATTTAAAATCAGAATAATTACCCGAGAGTAAAAATTCAAGCACGCTTATGCTCATTGCGGAAGCATCACATTCTATCGAAGCTTCAAAACATTGTGTGTTAAAGGTATCTTATTGCTGTGTCCATCTATGTTTATACGTCCATGGATCAAATCCTCTAAAAATGGAGTATCTTCTATTTTCAAGGTCAGCTTGATCAAACTTTAATTTGATTGGCCGAAAAATATCTAAAGTCAAATGACAATCAGCAGTTAGACATAACGTATTTAAATTAATTTTCTTTTTTTTTTTTTTAGTTGACAGTGTGTGGTTTATTTGTCTTCCTATTTTGTTATAAAATAAAAATAAAAATCTTAAATATCTTGCAACCAGGAACAAGTTTCTACATAATTGATTTATACCGAGAAAGAAGCTGTTTATACGTCAAACATCCATATTATTATAAAAATCTTTTTCACCCTTTTTGTTTCCTTTGTGAATAAGAAGAAATAGAATCGTAAATAAAGCACAACAACTAATAAATAAGCAAAAAAGACAATTAATTTCCTTGACATACGTCAATTTGATTAAATTTGAATGATCTTGTGACAGGTAGATTTTTAAAATTTGAACAAACTGTAATTATGAAGTTATTACGTCAGTCTGCTCAAATTAGTTTGATCAAATATTTGACCGTCTGATACGGACTTTCGAAACCCATTCCAAAAGTGGTATGCCATGGTCTTCAGTTCATTTTAAATTCTTTTTTGTTGTATGACAACCTGCGCCGTCCTGTTGGCAGACAAAATCGTCCGCAGATGTTAAACGATGTTCCATAATCGGTAAAAGAGATTTTTCTCAAATATTTAAATATTTGCCCGTGTTTACAATCCCATCGATAAAATGTAACTTTCCCACACCTCTAGACGACATGCTGCCGAAGATCATGACAGATGCCGGAAATTTGACTTTTCTCTGCAGACAGTCGGGATGGAAAGCATCATTTTTCATGTGAAAGACGCGACTCCTACTGTCTCCAACACACACTTCAAATCTGGACTCATCACTCCATTGTATTGAATCCCATTGGCTCTGAGTCCAATCTTTATGCTCTTTTGACCGTTTTAGTTTGTTTTCCTTTTGTTGTAATGTTAAAAGTGGCTTTTCCTTAGCCTAAAACAAAAGGAAATTTATTAAAAACAATTCGTACTAATTTTTTCAAAAATTAAACTTAATTTGTAAGTACCAAATATAGAGAGTACGTAGGTACTTATATCATATTTGATTAAAGTAACTATAAAATTTAAGACAAGAATTAAAATAGATTGGTATGTTTAAAAATTTTAGGTAAAACCCAAACATTTTCAGAACAATGCTGAATATTTTATTTTTGAAAATCTCCGTCACCATTTTATGGTGTTATATTGGGTTTTATCTCACGTGCCACGAAATAAGTGCTCTCAATCATTTCCAAATGTACTATAGAAGGCCCCTTAAGAATTAGAATCAAGATTTGGTGCCTGCATAACCAGCAAATGTTGGATAAATCCCGTAATGCAAAAGACAATAATTATCGTACCAGAAACGTTAAGATTGTTGTGCATTCGGCGGAAAATAACTCTTACTATAATAAATCAAAAAACAAATTTTAATCTCTAACGTTTAGTCGTGTTTTACAGCAATTATGTAAATAACTTAACATATACATATAATTAGCATAATAATTTCGTTACAGTTGGAAAACGCGAATTGCAGCGTCGTAAAGCCGTTGGAGGATTTCCGAAAAAAGTACATCGGCGGCGCCAAGAACGAGAAGAAAAAATTCGAGAAACAAACCGCCAAGTTTTGCCAAAACCAAGAGAGGTATTTGAACTTGACGACAAAAAAGACGAATTCGCTGCAAGAGGTGAGTGGTTTTTAATAATATGTGTATTAGCTATCTGGAGAAAGTTCTGTTTGTTTATTGTTCGGACCAATTAGTCGGAAATCTATTTATAATTTGATATGGTGGATTTTATTGGCGGAGACAAGAGTTTTAGTAGGTAAAAGTACGGGAAGGTGCGACATAAATAAATAGAAATCTGTAGATTCGTAGTTTTTAATACTTTTTATATACGAGGACCATGTAAAAAGTTTTCACTTCTAATAAATAAAAGCGTTTCTAAAAATAAGACAATTTTTCATCAACCGCGATCTTGATCTAACTCTACGATATCGCAAGATCAAATATGTTGAAAATCAGCTCGTTACGATCGACGCCTGGAAAACTTTAGGATGTGGATATTTCGCCGTATTCCATAAATTCCATGGATTTGACCATGTTAGAAATGAAGAAGTTTTAAGACAGGACACATATTTTCTACAATCCAAAGGGGAGATATTCGATTCCTAATGGTGCAACTTTCCAACTATATGAAAAACAAATTTTTAAAGACTGACGGGTTTGAGGTGAGTCACCACTAATGGGACGGAAGATTACAACGAAACGGTAAAATATTTTGAAAAAATTTCAAATTTATAGTTTGAAGGTTGATAAGGGCTACATTTTAAAATTATTTTGAAATATATAGGGCGTCCCAATAAAGTGCGGTGTATCAAAGTTATATTTTTTCTTATGGGACAGCCTATATTTTATTACATTTTCTAATTGTCAGCAAAAAATTAGGTATAGTTTCATAAGTATACCTATGTACAGAGTGTTCTGTGGAATATTCTTAAAATGTAAAGCTTTAAACGAAGACTCATTCCTAACACTACAGGGTGTTCAAAATTTGTAGTTTCATTATTGGATTATTCAATGTGTAATATAAGGCCTATTTTAAATTGAACACCCTGTATATTAGTGAATTATTATATTAAAAAAAATTTCCACTTTCGAATGATATTGTCCTATTACTAGGAGTGATATATTTTGCGTAATTTAAAATTTTCTTTTCGATTTCAAAATATTTATAGTTGTTACTCTCGATTTTTAAACCCATCATTTTGACATATTTGTTATAAATGAAACCAATGTAGTTGTAAACAAATGTGTATACTTTATACTTTTACTTGCTGATGCACAACGAATCAGAAAGAATTTGAATAAAAGAGATAATACAAAATAAACCATACCTTACTACATTATAAGCAAAAAAATTTTTTTAAAGAAGACTCATTCTCGACTTTTTAAGTAATTATAACAAATTTTCTCTTACAGCGAAATAGTTAGGTAATGGTTAAATTTATTCCATTATTGATTATTAAACATTTATTTACAATGTGTTAAAAACTTAGTTTCAATTTTGGATTATTCAATATCTAATATGAGGCTTATTTTAAATGGAACACCATGGATATTAATGGAGTGTTAATGTTTGGTGCTGCATTATGGGCCAGTACGTTATCGGACCGTATTTTTTTAACGGACATCTCAACGAGACAAATTTCCAAAATTTTTTAAAACAAGATTTTTGGAAACTGCTTGAGAACCTTCCACTTAGTCTACGAACAAAAATGTGGCTCCAGTTGGAACTCCTGCTCATTTCTTGCGTAATGTTAGGAACTACCTTAACAGAAAATTTACAAACAGATGGATAGATAGAGTTGGTTCATATAATTGGCCCCCTAGGTCACTAGGACTAACCAAGATGGATTTTTTTAAGTGGGGTTATATTAAAAATATTGTATATGCTACACCTCCTACTGACATGAAATTAAGAATTACAAACGCGTTTGCTTCAATAACTCCTGCTATGTTAAATAATGTAAGTAAATAATTCGGGGATAGAATCGCTTGTTGCATTGGAAAAGATGGCAAGCAATTTGAACATGTGTTACATACCTGAACATTTTTTAGTTATACTAAGTTTTGGATTATTTTGTATTATTTATGTTCATTATTCATTTTGTATTATTTTGTTTTATTTGTTTTATTAAAATTCTTTCTGTTTCGTTATGTATTTTACAGTTTTATTTTTATTTAAATATTAAACTTATTTGAATACTTAAAATAATACAAAAAATTAAACAACGTTAATATCTACGTCATTTTTGAAAACTGTAACCTTTGCACAGTTGCCTTTCATTTGATGAATCGTAGAAAATCTAAAAAACATCAGTTTTTCAACAATTTTTTGTTTATTTTCTTTTGATTATATTTTAATAGTAATTATCCTATTCCCAACGAATACAAATCCAAAGACATAAAAATTTTAATTTTTTTACAAAAAATGTATTTACACCTACACTGGTTTCGTTTATAACAGTATGTCAATGTGATGGGTTTAAAAATCGAAAGTAACAATACTTAATTATATATCTTCTTCTTCTTCAGCCTTCATTTATCCAATGTTGGACATATGCCTCTTCCAATTGCTTCCACGCTTCTCTATCTTTTGCAATTCTCATCCACTGCTTTCCAGCTACAGCAGTTATATCGTCTATCCATCACTTTTTAGGTCTTCCCACGCTTCTTTTTGTTTCTCGAGGTCTCCAGAATGTCGCTTTATGAAACCATCTGTTGGTGTCTTGTCTTGCTACATGTGCTACCCATAGCCATCTCAATGTCGCTATTTTCCCATGATGTCGGTTACTTTAGTTCTTCGACGTATTTCGGTGTTAGAAATTTTGTCTCTGAGGCTTATATTTAACATGGCTCTCTCCATGGCCCGTTGAGTTACTCTTAATTGTTCTGCCATTTTTCTTGTTATTTGCCATAGTTTCCAATCCATAAGTTGCAACTGGTAGTATACAAGTGTCATAGGATTTTCGTTTTAAGTCAATTGGGATTTTTCTGTCTTTTAAAATGAAGCTCAACTTACCAAAAGCAGCCCATGACAATTGTGTCCTTCTTTTAATTTGTAGGGTTTGATTTTTTTATATACTTAAAATCAATTTCCGTTTAATAAAATTTTAAATTATGGCAAAACTATCAGTCCTAGTTATAGGACATCCGTATATCATTCGAAAGAGAAAATTAATGTTTAATAATTAATCATGAAATACATTCGACCAATATCCAGCTATTTAGATGCACGAGTAATTTTATTAGAATTGCTTAAATAAATTAAGAATGAGTCCTCGTTTAAAGTCTTACATTTTAAAAAAATTCAACATAACTCATAACACTTTGTACATAGGTATGGGGAAGTCTTATGAAACTATATCTTATTTTTTGCAGACAATTAGAAAATCCAATAAAATACAGGGTGTTCCATAAGAAAAAAATGACCAAATAACTTTGAAACGACGCGCTTTTATCAACGCCTTTATCAACCTACACACTATACATTTAAAATTTTTTCAAAATCTTTTACCGTTTCGCTGTAATATTCCGTCCCGTTAGTGGTGACTCACCCTGTATACGACATTTTCTTCAGAATGTAAAACCAACAGATTCTAATAAAAATAATATAAATATTAAAATATTCACTGCATATCTATATGAAATACGTAAATTACCATAGGGGGTGATAATAAGTCAGTTTGGCAATATGCCCGCAGTAATATATTTACAAATAACGGAAAATTACTTGCGAATATGAATATCTATAATTGTTACCTATTTAATGAATAATAAAATATCTATTTATATTTTTTCATGTTACAGTAGAACCTCGTTAATCCGGAGAGGCAAAAACAAGACTCTTTGCGGATTATTGAGGCATCCGGATTATAGTATGCCATATTTAATGCTAATAAAATACATGTTTAACCTTAGTTTCTTTAATCGATTTTTAAATTACAGTATAAAGAAAAAAATGCAAATATTCAAAATTACAACCAAAAACAGAGTGAGTTAAATAAAACATTAGTTAATTTTTCTTGAAAAAAGTCTGTAATGCTCTTCTGTTGATAATTTACGCATTTTATTTCAAAAGCTCGATCTCTAAGCCGATGGAGAAACATAACTTCGTTGCTATCAAATATTTGTTTTCTTCAGTCCATTTTAAAGCTGTGTTGAAATACAAAGTACCAATTTTTTCAGAGGCGAGAACTTCAACGCTATTGTCCTCATCTTGCTTATCGTCCTCACAGATAGCCGCTCGCGCAATATCCTTTGTATCTCACTTTCGGCACCACCGGGAGCCCATTCTTGAGGTTCTGTTCTCACCCTGGGGGTGATTGCCACCCCTTCTCGGGGGAGAATTTTTTTTCAAAATAAGCTCCGATAGAAGGCTTAATTTTAAGCAAAAAATCATCTATAAAGTTTTTCGAAAAAATCCAATACTTTTCAAGTTATTGGAACTTGAAAATTCGCAATTTTTTCACGTTTTTCATCGGTTTTTTGCAAATATCTCCAAAAATATACTTTTTATCGAAAATTTTATAAAAAACAAAATTGTAGCTGGTTAAAAAAAAAAAAAAATGAATTTGGTTTTTTATAAACTATTCTAAGTGCAATATTATGCTAGATATTAAAGATCAAAGCCGTTTTTTAGTTTGTCTGAAATTTAATCGATGTGGCCAATGTCTAATAGCGGCGAGCAGATGCATTTTATACATTCTAATAAAAAAGGGTTTTGTAGTGTTTGAAATGAGCTTTAAAATGAGCACTATTAAAAGTCTTTTTCACGTAAAATAAGTGAGCTGTATTGAAAATAAGAGGAGCATCTAATGTTTTTTCTTTTAAATCAATGGGCTTCATAACTGCCATTTGCACTAAAATTAAAATTAATCGTATTCCGCCTGGAATTAACTTTATTATCAAGAGTTTGACAGATTGTATGAGTTTGGCTGCTTCAGGACACATATTTTTCAAAAAAGTCACTATTAAAAAAAATCAAATTTTTAAAAAACCACCGTTTTTTCATAATATCTCAAAAATGATGACAGATAGGTATAAAAGTGTAAGGATAAAAAATTTAGGTATTTTTCTGACAAACAATTTGGTTTTTTTGTTTTTTCTGTCAAACAAAAAGTGAAAGTATTTTTTTGTGATTTTTTCAATTTAGGGGTTGTTTGCAAGGGTTGTAAGATTTTTAAGGGGTTGAAAATGATTTTAAGATGAGGTAATTGTGTTAGAAAACACTTTACAATTCCACCACTTACTATTAGACATGTTTTCTAGCGATAAAATGGCTTAATGTCAATTTTTCCATTAAGAGGTTGTTACACCCCTTAAAAATAATAGGCGGAGTTCAGATCATTTTCACTTTTGAAGTTAAGGGTAAGATCAGCCTAATTCCAAAATTTCATGCAAATCGGTTTACAGTAAAAAAATTCGGAGGCAAGACCAAATTTTTCGCTTCAATGACTGCACTAAAAAGAAAGATACGAGCCACGGAAATGGATGTAATAATAATCCGGTCAAGTTAGCATCAAAAATAGGGGTAAGGTTACATTAATTCGTACCTTCCTAAAAATTGGCACGGTTGTTGGGAACCCTATTATACACAATTTGTCAATTATCCACATCAATCCGGAGTGTGGAAAAAAATTTATTCAAGGTCAAATGTTGCAAAAATCGTTTTTTTTTGAGTTTTTCAGCTAAACGGTAAGTTTTATAATAAAAATAGATGAGACAAAAATGATTCATCATGCAATTATCTATAAAAATTGTTATTTTATTACAAATGGGAATGAAAGGGAACGCATGGGAATGAAAGTTATAATAATGACATATAACAAACAGCTGATAAGGAACAACGAATAAAAAACAATAGACTCCCAAACCAAGTACTCTCATTAACTAAACCGATTAAATACATATACACAAACAATTAGTTTTTACGAGTAATCAACTAAAATTAATCGCCGATGCTTAGTAATGATAACAGAAAGAAACCGATTATGTAATATCCATATTTATCGCTTACGACATAATACCGTGACATTTTTAGTCAAAATTTCAATAATAAAGGAAGTGGTAACTTGGACATCTTATCATTCTACTAATATATTATATGAATAACGTAAACCGTAAAGAAAGGAATTATTAACGACGAATAAACAAACACAAATATTACTTTTATTAACGTCTGTCAATATTACTTATCAGTATATAAATAATGTAAAACTGTTCGATTAGAAAAAAGTGTAAAACACATACACTGCACCTTGCGTGTATCATAAAAGGATTGTTCAGTGAAAACATAAATTGAATGAGGTTATCTTGGACCGCATTTAAGAGATTTTTTAAATAATATAGTTACGCATAAACCGCTTGCCTAATATGTCTCAAATGCTGGGAATATACATAAAATACACAAGAAGATCATATGAAATGTACTGTACGTACAGTACTAAAAAAACAAATAATTAAATCTGAGATCATCATCATCAATCAGCCCTGAGTTGTCCATTGTTGAACATAGGCCTCCTCTGGATTTTTCCATCTGCTTCTGTTCTGCGCCTCTGCTATCCAATTGGTCACGATTCTTTTGAGGTCGTCGCGTCGGTCCATCGCGTTGGGGGTCTTCCTCGGCTTCGCTTGTCAGCCCGCGGTCTCCACTCAAGCAATTTTTTTGTCCAACTGTCGTCTTTCATTCTTGCAACATGTCCAGCCCATCTCCATTTTTGCCTTGTAATATGTTCGATAATGTCTTCCACTCCGGTTCGTCTACGGACTTCCTCGTTTCTTATTCTATCTCTTAAGTTTATTCCAAGCATTGAACGTATTATCCAAAACGACGTTTTGTTTGTCTTTCGGCAAGTTTGGAATTAACGTCTTTTTTTAAAACAATTCTTCATATAGATCCCCATCCATTTCGTCGTGCTAATCAGCGGTTCCCTTTTTAGCCAAGAAAGTTAATTCGGCCCATGTCACAAAACCAGTTTCTCTTTCAGCATGAAGAAGACCAAGAGATGACCTCTTTGGGCTGGAGCTTTCAGAGCCCTTTTATGAAGGCATCTCGTGGACTCTTGATCGTTGTGTCCCTCTGTTCATTTTTGACTGAAGCACCGACGCTAGTCCAAGACTTATCGGTATAAACAAGGTTTACATTATTCTTCTTTCTCAATGTTTTATTTGTCTGAGGTACTTGTGTCCCCAGGATATGATAACTTTTCTCTCCATCATTATCTAATCTCGCCCTCTTTTACCATATTCGAAACCCATGTCATTTAGTAGCCTACTAAATGACATGGGTTTTTGAAAAAGCTGGTAGGTCCTCATCATCCTTCACTATGTTCATTATGCTGTCGATAGTTGGTGGTATGTTTTCCAAAAAAAAATCATGTACAATTTTCCTTATTCGAGATTTCACTCCTTCATCGTAACAATTCTCACGTGAATTGGACTGGAAACTATTTTTCTTTCTTTTTTGTACTGGTTTAAGTTCGCCTTGCTGAGCCTCTTCGAGGATGTCATAACTTTTGCGAACACTCACACAGCACATTTTCGAAACTTTTTCCACAGTAACAGTAAAGCTGTCACCATTTTTAAAATTCAGATGATGGTTCAAAACATTTAACATCACACGTTTTACTTGCACAATTAAAGTCATACCCTGTTCACGACAGATATTGGCAACGGCTTCATGATGTAGGTTCTTTCATCCGCTTGCGAAAATGAAATAGAACTGAGCTTTAATAGTTTTTGCCAAGTTTTTGGTCTAACGGCCAGTACCCAAATCGACAATGAGACATGTTTGCTTTGCATGGACAATGGAGATTAAAACTGATTCGCTTTTCCTAACGACTTTATAATGATCTTTATTTCCCAAAAAATTTTTTAATATGGAAACTATTGAAAATAATAAGTATAGATAAGCTATCGACAATGAGTTTTTAATTTATTTTACTTTTTTTATAGTATTTTTCTTCATGTTATTGTTTAGTTCGACCATGTAACTCTTATTTATACATCGATTCAAGCTAGATTGGAGTGGCTACCTTATTCAGTAAATTTTGTACTTCTTGTTAGCTTCCGAACATTAATACCGTATCATCAGCATATCGGCACATATCGGATTTTTTTTTAAATTCTTCGTTTACCTTTTACCTTTTTATGTCTCATTCAGAGGTCGTGCAAAGATCTCAGTCTAAAAATCTGTAAGTACAGATTGAATAATAGTAGTGACCATTTTCCATGGGCACATTGAAACTATGCAAGGCCTCTCTGGTTTCCATACCGTTCCTGAAATGGGGAGAAATTGTTCTGGGCCAGCTCAAAAAATGTTCATATATCTATCTAGTCTCCAAGAAAATACTCGTATGTTCGCAGCATTTATTATTTCATAAAATATCGTCGTCTATTTAGTTTTAGATCAATCCGCAGTTTTAATTATTTAAGTTATTTTTATTCATTCGACTCTATCGTGAAATATCAATAGCATTGATTTAGAACCAGTACAATGCCAAATCAATTAAGTCTATATAAAGACAGATTCGTAACGGCTCGATCGTTTTGCTATTAGATTTTCTTACACAATGATGATTGACTTCAAGTAGAATTGTCGTTTAAATGTGCAATACGAGGGGTTTCAAAACAAAAAATCTGTTACGTGTAGATAATTTGTTTTTATCGCCAATTGTCAATGGAACTATACATTTTCGGAAGTAAGAAAAGGACTTTATGTAACCATACCAGGAGCGTAAAACATTTTACCCGATGCGTAAATTATCTCTCGCATTATGAGATTTGGATGTTCTATATATATGAGAACTTTGTCCTTGCTTTGTCTTTCATAATTTCAGTCACTCTGATTTGCTGCAATTTTCTAAAGAGGAATCTTTCTGCAACGTATCTCGGTACGTTGACTGCTTCTCTTAGGCTGCTGTTGTGTGCCGCTTGTATTTTCTTGTTGGATGTACTGCATATGTGTCCCCATGCGAGAGATGCATATGTTAGTATAGGAAGAATTATACTATTTTATAGTTCTTTTATGTCGAAATTACTTTAACTTGTTAAAGTAATAGCTTACAAAACTTGGGGTGGCGATGGTAAAACACTACTCATGTTACACAGATCCTTAATTCGTTCCAAAATTGATTATTGATGTGTTGTATATGCATTTGCCAGTAGAACAACGTTAAAACCTTTGGATACGTTACATAACACCTCCCTAAAGAGTATACTTGGAGCATACAGAACAACTCAGATAAATAGCATACAAGCTGAAATGGTGAATCCATGATAGAGCTTCGTAGGCAGCTATTAACCCTTAATTACACTTCTAGCGCAACTCTAAATAAAAGAATTCCAATAAATAACCTTTTAGACATATCCATGGCTAACGACTCTTCAAAGTTCAATCTCCCACATTCCCGCAGAATTTATCTTGCAATGAACCTACTTAACCGGAAGCAATTTTCACCCTTATATCAAAACAAAAATATATCTTTATCTTCACATTGGAATATAAAAATTCTAACAGTTAATTGCAGTCTATTACAGTTTCAAAAAAAATAGCACCAACCCTAATCTTATCACACAACTCTTCAGAGATCTCATTAATGCCCATTCCGATTAGACAGTATACTATACGGACGTTTCTAAAACTGAAAATGGAGTCGGAGTGGCAATAATTAACAGCAGCGATATTCTCAAACATAGAATTCCAGATACTGCAACTATATTATCCATTAGCTTTACTAATAAAGGAAGAACTAAATAAATTGCATAATACTAAAGATATAAGCAAAAAAGTTTCTCTGGGTCCCATCACATGTTGAAATAGCAGGTAAGGAAGCAGCAGACAAAAATGCTAACAAAAAGGATATAAATGACAACAGTATCCCCATATCACCCTAATCTGTAAGTATGGATCTAAAAAGCTACTTCATAAAGCACCTGTTCGAGAACTGAAACAATAAATGGAAATCCACACCATTAAAGTTCAGGAGATAAAAAATAAGATTGGACCATGGTCACCACCAGAGGTATCCAGACGAAAGCAAATAGTTCCAGTTTTCCCATGAACATCTGCTTAAAAAGAAGAACGCCCAATTTGTGATAAGTACGGTTCACCCCTTACGGGAAAACAATTTAAATTCAAAAAATACTACAATTAATCTAATTTTGTTTTTAAAAGACTTAAATTTGCTAAACAAAGTGTAATTAATTATTAGCGTTAACCTTATTAGGTTAAAGCGGGTTTTTTATAAATTAAAAAAGGAAAAACGATTTTTTGTATAAAATATTGGAGCTGATTTCGCGAATAGTTCTGCATTTAAATGTTTATTATTGAACGTGTTACATACTTTGGAAAAATGTATAAATCATGTAATGACGTTCTCCCAAAATAATATTTAAATTTTTCGGTTTTCACTTAATTTTCGCATGCCGCGTTTAGTTTATTTTGATTAAAAATTAAATTAAGATCAGTGTTGTGTTAAGTAATCACTCAACTTTAAATATTTATGCACTGTCAGTTCGGCAAGGCTATTCAGATTAAAATAAGAAAATAAATTAATAATTGAGTAGACTATTAGTTCCTTTATTGCTTCAGAAATAAACTTTATATTTTCTGTCTTCTCTTACTTTGCTTGTCTTCTAATCCAACTAGGATCCAAAAATAATATGTTTATGACTAAAATATACTCAGTGACATTAGCAGTGTTACATCCAGAAGGAATGATTTCTTGAACTTAATTTTTTGGCAACAGAATGACTATACATATGTAAAACATGCTATGATAACAATACAAATATATCTTTTTTACTTTTTGTAAAAATAAAGTTTTATCTTTAATTTTTTTTGTGAAGAGACCGATTTGTGAAAACCGGTTCGTATAAAAATTTCTAGTTATTATTCCTCAGTCTAATTGTATTCAGTGTAGGAAAATGCTTTGAGTTCGAAGACATCAAAATTACGACCATGTTAGCGATTTTGACAGGGGTAGAATTATTGTGTATAGAGATATAGGTTGGTCGTATCGCGAAATTGGTCGTCGTGTTAATAGTACTACAATGACGGTTATGCTCTTTTTTCGTATGTGGACAAACGAAGGTAGAGGAACACGAAAAAGACCAACTGGTCAACCGAGGCGTATCACAGAGCGTGAAGATAATCGCTTTAGATTACTGGCTCTGCGGGACCGTTTTGCTACTATGCATCAAATTGCTGACCGATGGTTTGGAGTAGTAGGTAGACCTGAGAAGGTCGATTCAGACACATCAGTCCCGTCACAGTCTTGGCGCCGAACCGGTCCTGTTTGGTCACAGAACTATTAATTATCTGACAGCTGGAAACTGTTCGTCGCCTGATGAATGTGAATGCCGGCGCCATATTTCGATTAAAGAATATTTTGTATGACGGATTGTTCGGTTCGGCGCCAGGACTGTGACGAGACGTGACTGATATGTCTGAATCGACCTTTAGTATGCGTACACTATACCGTCGCATACTGCCCACTACTAGTGCTTCCTTTGACCGCGGACCATTGTCATCAACGTCTGAATTGGTGCAGAAAACGGCAGCATTGGGTGGCAGAATGGAGTAATGTAGCATTCAGCGATGAATCACGATTCTGTTTAGGAATGCATGATGGTCGTAGGATGGTAAGACGCCGCCGTGGATAGCGTCGAAATATCGGGTTTGCTGTTGAGAGGCATGTACACAGGACAGTTGGAGTAATGGTTTGGAAGGCTGTTGCCTATGGTAGCCGATCACCACTTGTGTTTATTCGAAGCAATATTGCTAGTCAAACTATAGACTTTCTCCAAAAAGCTGACGTTAATGTTTTGCCGTGGCCGCCCCGTGCTCCGAAATTAAATCCTATTGGAACATGTATAGGATATGATGGGAAGGAGACTGTCCACTATGCACCATCCTCCACAGACTCTGCCACAGTTAAGTTTAAGTTGCTTGGAACGAGGTGCCACAAGCAGACATCGATCATCTCATTTTGTCAATGCCTAGACGTATACAGGTGTGTATTCAGCTACAGGGTCGCCAAAAACGTTATTATTATTTTTTTGATTACTTGCTAATAAAAATTCTAGACAACGTTCTCGTTTCATTCTTGATGTAAATCTACCATGTTGTAAGAAAATTAAGTTCAAGAAATTATTCCTCTTCCAATGTCACTGAGTATATGTTCATTATTAAAATAAAAGAAATGTGAACCTGCCATACAAGAAAGAATTGAAGCATACAAGAAATATATGGAAAATAGAACTAGAGACAGAATAACAATTTTTAAAGATTAAATATTATGTTTGTATATGATTAAGCCACAATTCTCAGACCTTTTGCAAAAACACTACTGAGGGCTGATACGAACGCAGAAGAGACATTTCAAAAGCAAATTTTGTTTAGCGATAAAGCTTAGTTTTGGTTGAATTTGGTCAACAAACAAAACTGCTCTATTTGGAGTTAAGATAATCCTCAAATGCATGTTGAGAAACCGTTACATCCAGAAAAACTGACTATTTGGTGTGCTTTGTGGTATCCGTACTTCTTCAAAAACGCTGGTCAAACAGTCAATGGTGACCGCTATAGAGCCATGATTAATGCCTTTTTCATTCCCCAATTGAACAACCATGCTGTGCAGAAGCTGTCGTTTCATTTGTCACACAGCTTATGCCACAATTGATTTATTGAAGGAAACGTTTGGTAAGATGGTGCGATTTAACACTGCTAGACCATTTTATTTATTTCTCGAACAACTAGGAAAACAGTGCGAAGTTTTAAATTCCATAAAAATCAGGAAATTGAAATACTTGGGGCACATCATGAGAGGTGAAAAGTACGAACTACTAAGGAATATAATGCAGGGTAAAATCAAAGGTAGAAGAAGCGTAGGAAGACGTAAAATCTCGTGGCTACGCAATCTCCGTGAATGGTTTGGATGCGGTTCAATTGAACTATTCAGGCGAGTAACCAATAAAATTATAATTGCCAGAATGATTTCCAATCTCCGATAGGAGTGGAACTTGAAGAAGAAGAAGAAGAAGACCATTTTATGTGGGGATATGTGAAGGTGCAAGACTACGCCGATAAGCATGAACCTATTAATCACTTGGAGGATAACATTTGCCGCGTTATTACCGATATACGGCTGCAAATATTGGAAAAAGTGATAGAAAATTGGACCTCCAGATTAGACTACGTCAGAGTTAGCCATGTCGGTCATATGCCAAAAATTATATTTAAATTATAATGCCAAAAGATTATCTCTCGCATTAAGTCAATTTCTTGTCAATATATAAAAATCATCCTTGTTTTATTCCATTTCCAAGTTTTATTTATATCTCTAAAAAACACCCTTTGGTTGCTTTAATCAGCAATCTCGATTTAAATACATAATTTTTATTCTTATGGTATTAAATCTCTCCATTCAAATTTTACATTTTTTCCGGTCAGTTCATTTAAATTTTTTGATAAAATTTAATAAAAATCCGTTGTTCTGTTGTTAAATATTACGTGCAATTGGACTAAGCCAAAACAATCCCATTAATACATTCCCTACAAATTGATAATCTCCATAGACTTGTTTTCTGCCGATTGCTATTGTTTTCATAACAAAGCCTCCCTCCTGTTATTTGCTGAATGAAATACTTTCATGTAACCCACATCATTTTCTGTCATTCCTCAAGACCCACCGTGTACGTAATTTTCGACGTCATAGTTCTGACTGTGCGAAATATCGAGCGATGACGTCATTCCTTGTGAGGGTGCGCGACACTTTTCATCCCCGTTACCTATATGCTAAAAACTACCATTTTGAATCACAACCAGAGTGTTTTGTGTAATTTTTAACAGCTGAAGAAAAATTTGAAATTATCGATCATACAGACCAAATTAATAATATTCCGTGTTGATTTTTGCAGTGCAAGACATTTTGTGTGTTACGCGTTTTTCAACTGGTGTCTTCAATAATTCATCTGTCATGTGACCAGGTTTTTGGAGGGAATTCGTAAATATGTCTCCAGGTGGAAGGTATGATTACCTGACCTTAATTAAATATGTTACTATCAATTGACTTGATACTTTATTGTTTAAAACGTTGATTTATAGCACTGTTGATCGCATTGTTCGCTTGTAATAGGCATGTACGTGACCGTAATAAATAATACGCGGTTAAAAACCATATCGTTTATTTATTGATAATTTTTTTACGAGTATAGATATATTTTGTTTTTAGTAATCTACAACGTATACATCAATATTATAGAAATAATAAATGTATTGTGGGTAAGTTAAAATAGGCAAAAATGTATCTACATATTTCTACTGTATTTTTTATACATGGAGGGGGGATAAACTACAGTTACTTTTAGTAAACTATGACTTCTGTTTTTTTGTACAAAACAAAAAATGTGTTCTTTATTACAATTCACTATGGGTTACCCCCATAAAACATTTAATGAAAACATGCCACAAGACCATATTAACTATATATAAGGTGTTTCAAAAAGGTATGTCAAATTAAATCACGCATTTCGGGGACAACAATAAATTAATTGAATCCAACTTATCTTAGTACAAAAGTGTACACAAAAAAAGTTACAGCCCTCCGAAGTTACGAAATAAAAATTGGTTCATTAGGTTCATCATCTCCTAAACTACATTTTGTAATAAAAATGGACACATTACTTTCTTGTTCTAAAAGCATTTTTCATACAAAAGAAACGACAAAATCTAAATGCACAGCAAAATTTTAAGAAGGGTGTGCAGCCCTAAATTTCCCCAAACTTTTGAGTACGTTCAAATCAAATAAATTTTGTGGCATCATTAGTTAGTTTAACACACTATTTTTAAAACTTTTTTTCTTCTTATCACTTATTCTAAAAACTAGTTTTTTCCTAGTTGGCCATAAAATTACAATTAGTTTCTACGGATACAATAATTACCAAAAACCGTCAATAATAGTCAATAATTTGAAGCTATCTTAATATTAAAAATTTTGATATTACAATGGCCTACACATTTCAGGAAATGGCAGATATGCATTTAACTTTGGGTAAGTTGGATCAGATTAAATTATGATTTCAATAAACTATCGGGAATATCGTAGGTGAATGTCAAGGAAATAGTGCAGCAGCCGCAAGGCATTATGCAGTAAAATACCCCAATCGAAATACACCCGATAGTCGATTATTTCTGACCATTGATCGTCATTTACGGGTACATTCCAACCGCAAGTTGCTGGCAATAGTGGTCGTCCAATAATGGATGCAACTGATAAAGACATTTTAGAAATCATTAAAGAAGTCCCTGGAAGAAATACAAGGCTAATAGCTGCTCAACTAACTGTTCCTCACGTAAGGGATTGGAGGCGTTTGAAGGATTAGCTGCTTAAACCCTATCACTTAACAACGGTTCAAGAGTTGTTGCGGTTGGATGTTAATGGAAAACACTCTAAATGTTAATTTTATTAGAAATATTTTGTTTACCGACGAGGCTACCTTCAGTAGAAATGGAATAACAAATCATCATAACGAGCACATTTGAACAGACGAAAATCCTCACGCCAAAGGACTTTCAAAGTTAATGTTTGGGAGAAATTGTGGATAACAATATAATAGGTCCAGTATTTCTTCCCAACAATTTAAATGGTGATAATTATTTGCAGTTGTTGGCAAACGATTTACAAGAGTATTTGGAAGAAGTGAATATTGCAATAAGGCAAAATATATGGTTTCTACAAGATAGCGCCCCACTGCATTACTGTAATGAAATCCGGGAATACCTTTGCAGGCAGTATCCTGGTCGGTGGATTGGAAGGGGTCGTGACGAGCTGGCATTTCCTGGCCTCCCAGAAGTCCAGGTCTTAATCCCATGGACTTTTGCTTTTGGGGGTTTATTAAAGAAAAAATGTATTCTGTAAAAATAGAGGACGAACAACAATTGAGGGTTAGAATAATTGAAGCTGCAAATCAATTTCGTCAGAAAAATATGATTTTTTAGCGCATTCGGTTTTTCTTATTAAAACGATACCGAATGTGTATTGAAGAAAATGGGGGGTCATTTTGAACATTTATTGTAATATCATATTTATAGAGGCTATAGACATTTTTTGTACTTGTTAATTCATTCAAGCCATTTGTTTTTATTTCATGTAATTGTTTAAAGGTTAATGAAAAGGGCCGTAACTCAATAAACACTGTTTTTTGAAAAAAGTGATGAGGCAAAATTTTTTTAAAAATAATGTGTTAAACTAATGATGCCACAAAATTCATTTGTTTTGAACGTACTCAAAAGTTTGGGGGTATTTAGGGCTGCAAACTCCCCTTTAAATTTTTCTGTGCGCTTAGATTTCGTTCTTTCTTTTTTATGAAAAATGCTTTCAAAACAAGAAAGTAACGTGTCCATTTTTATTACAAAATGTTGTCGAGTAGTTTAGGAGAAAATGCAAAAAAAAACGTGCGTGAATGCGTGATTTAATTTATGACATACCTTTATGAAATACTCTGTATATCTATGTATTTCTACTGAATATTTTATACATGGGGGGGGGGGAGATAAACAACAGTGACTTTTATTAAACTGTGACTTCCTGTTTTTTTTGATCTCCTGTGATCTTTATTACAATTCACTATGGGTAACCCCCATAAAACATTTAGTGAAAACATGCCACAAGACCATAATTATCTATATTTAGTTAAAGCTTTAAATAAAATAAAACTCTATTAGTATCACTTGACATTGGCTGCTAAGTAAATTATCCAATTATTAATTGCATGACCTTATCGATGTTTTGTCACCGGCATTTCTTTAAAAAAATTGGTACAATTAAGTTTTCATTTATAAGAATTCGTGCAGTTCGACCGATTGGGGCTATTAGCACAATAGTGGACTAACCCCAATTTATACAAATGCCAAAAAATCTGATTAAAATATGCAGTACGTTATCAAATTTATGTTGGCGTTAATAATTTGGCAAAATGAAGAAATGTCGAAACAATGGAATACCGCCCTTATTTGTCCTATCTATAAAAAAGGAGACAAAACGGAATGCATAAACTATAGGTATAGCACTATTACAAGTAGTCTACAAAATACTTTACTAAATTATTAGGAAAATATTAATAAAATATGACAACAAAGTGATTGGAAAGTACCAGGGAGGTTTTGGACCAAGAAGAACAACTACTGATCAAATAAATATGTTAAAAGTAATACAAAATAATAGCTACGAACACTTAGTCCCATCTCTCGTCCCACCGTGTCTCTGGAATTTAAGTGATCTAGTAATCCATTTATTCTATTATTAAGAATTTTCCATTAATTTTTACACTATATTTCAAGTTATGTAGAGCTTATTTAATGATTCTCTCAGAATATAGATAAAACAACTGTGGGGACAGTATGCCACCTTGTCTGACTCCTTTTGGGATAATAGATTTTTCTGTCAACTTTCCATTAATGTGAATGGATGCTGTTATGACAATATAATTTTTCTTACTTCACGACTATCAATTTCTTTATCTATTTAATATTTTAATTAACTTGACACGTTGTACTCGATCAAATGCATTTTTATAATTAATAAAAACGGCAAAGACATCTTTGCACCGATCTCCACATTTTTATAGCAACACATTCAATGCGAATAGTGCTTCTCGAGATCCCAATCCGTTTTTAAAACCAAATTATGTTTTTTTTATCTTCACGGAGTATATTCAAAGTATGGTTCATAAAACTTTTCAGTCTACAGTTCATTTTTGTTATGTCTAGTTTTTTGAGCAGTGTAAATATATTACTGGCACTTCCGAACAAAGTGACACAATTTCTTGTGCAATATGCAAATATTGCGGGTAGTAACAAACCGATTATATAAATATTTTACAATATATTCACAGGATTAATCTCTATTTTGGAGGCGTTAAATATAGAAAGTAACTGTTTCTTTTCTCATTATTTTTTATGGCGACAGGAGTGCCTTACTAAAACTAAAAAAATAAATTAATTACCGTGAAACAAATATTGCAAATATTATTTAAAATGAGTCACATTAAGGCGAACATATTTGTAGCTAAACGAGAAAGGTTAAAGGGTACATTTTAACATTATTTCGAAATATACTGGGTGTCTCGAAAAAAAGTGGCGTAGAATTTTGACAAGAGCTATGAGTCATGCCGATGCAGTACACAAGTTTACCTATTATTTACAAGGTCATAGCTCCAAAATCCATTACCACTATCGAAACTTTTTTTTACGAAATAACCTACATTCGTGTCAAAAATTAAATGAACTTTATAATCCGATTCCTATATCTTAACTAACATTGTGGTTCTTGAAGGTGGACGGTATCTTTTTCTGTTCTATTAATTTGTTTTATTACTAAATAAGCAAAAGTTTGTCTGTATGTAAATCATTTTATCATTGAACTGCAACTTAGGAAAACTCCCACAAGAAAGAGTCTAAATGTGTCAAATCGTACGATTTCGACGACCAGTTATCACCTCAACGTGAGATGACAATGCCCTCAAATCGATTGTGCAGAATGTCTGATGTGGTATGAGTTGTGTGTCACGTTGAAACCACATGTCGTTGGTTTCCATAACCATTGTAAGCAAAAGTTTGTCTTCCATGTAAATCATTTTATCATTGACCGGCGACTTAAGAAAACTGCCAGAAGAAAGAGTCTAACGGTGTCAAATCGCACGATCTCGGTGGCCAGTTCACATTTAAACTTAAACTGTCACTTAAACATGAGATGACCTTGTCCTTAAATCGATCGTGCAGAATGTCCACTGTGGCATGAGCTGTGTGTCCCGTTGAAACCATATGTCGTTGGTTTCCATAATTATTGTTAGGAGTGTTTATCGCGCCATAATGTCATCAAGAAAGTGTAAGAGCAGTCCTGATATATTTTGTTACGTGTGTGGTGATTTAACAATAGGAAAGAATAACTTTATAAAAACATAACTTTATAAAGAAAGCATATAACGCTTACTTCGGTGTAAAGTTTGGTAATCAGGACAAACCTTGGGCTCCACACAAAGTGTGTTTTCAGTGTGTCGAACTACTGAGAAAATGGACAAAAGATACACGTAACTCTGTACCCTTCGGCATTACTACGGTACGGAGGAAACCAAAAAACCTTGGAGAAGACTGCTACTTTTGCTTCTGTTATATCAAGGGTTTCAATTAAAAAAATAAACACAAAATTCAATATCCTGATTTACCTTCTACTAAACGACCTGTATCTCATGGACCAGGAATCCCTATTCCTCATCCTTTCTTCACACCATCCAACAGCAATCATCAGATGAAAGTTCAGACGAAAAAACCGATGAAGACAAATTCACTCCTGAGATAGATCAACTTCAAAAGTTTATCCGAGCTGATCTAAATGACTTAATTGGGAGACTTGGGCCTATCGAAGGATACTGCACAAATCTTAGGATCACGACTGAAAGATAACAATTTATTGGCTCCAGGTACCACATTTTCGTGGTGTAGTCATCTTAAAAAAGAGTTCGTAGAATATTTTTTTTCAAGAGGGCTCATTGGTGTACTGTCATAATATTCCTAAAGTAGTTATGAAACTTTTCACGATTCCACATCATGACAGTTATTTATTGATTCTTCTAAGAGAAGTCTGAAGGATGTCTTGTTGCACAATGGTAATAATTATCATTAGTACCTCAGTGCCTGTTGCTCACTGCGTGCATCTCAAAGAAACATATGAGAAACTTGAGCTGTTGGTCAATAAAATAAAGTATAGCGAATATTGTTGGCAACTCTGTGGAAATCTCAAAATAACATCCATGCTTTTGAACCAGCAGTCTGCATTCACAAAGTATCCAGTTTTTTTTTGTGCAAGTTGGACAGTCGAGCACGAAATATACATTACGTTAAGAAAGAGTGGCCATTCAGAGAATTGCAACACACTAGTTGACCCACAATTAGTTATTTTGCCTCCTCTTCACATAAAGTTAGGATTGATGAAACAGTTTGTCAAAGCTTTAGATAAACAAGGTGACTACATTAAATACATGTGCGACAAATTTCCTGCACTTTCTGAAGCTAAACTTAAAGAAGGAATTGTTGTAGGCTCTCAAATTCGAACGTTAAAATCGGATAGATTGTTCCAGAATACAATGACGCAGAATGAATCTGAAGCACGGAGTTCTTTCGTAGAAGTCATATACGGTTTCCATGGAAACAAGTCTCCAAACTATAAAGAAATTGTAGCCAACATGGTTGAAAATTATAAAAAACTCGGATGCAATATTTAAAAATTCATTGTCAAACTTCATTTTATGATGTTTCTTCAACGTTGGCTATTTTCCCGAAAATCTAGGAGCTGTCAGCGAGGAGCAGAGAGAGGGGTTCCATCAACATATAAAGGAGATGGAAAGACGTTACCAAGGAAGATGGGATATAAGAATGATGGCTGATTACTGCTGAACCTTGAAGAGAGGATCACGAAAATCCAAAAAAAAGAGAAAATCCTTAAAAAAGAGAACGGTTTACTAAAAAAAAACGAAATATTGTCTAAGTAGGTTATACTGAATTCTTTTTTTTTTTAAGAACAACTCAATTTTGCAGTATAATTTTGTATTAAGTTTCAATAAATATTTTCTCAGTATTTTTGGAAGTTTATATGAAAAATGTCAAACACACTTTACTTGAAAACCTGATGTGCTGAAAAAAAACTAAGTACAGATTCGTGATCAGCACATCCCATTTACTATAGGGCACCAATTAAACACTTTTTCATGAAAAAAAAAAAAATGTAGGCCTGTGTTATTTGTTTTAATGTTTTAATTTTAGAATATTAAAACAATTTCAACATTTAATCAAAATTGTTATTAACAAACCGTTTTTAGTCAGTCAGACAAATCTTCGACATATTGATTAAGTACGTTTCTATTGAAAAACGCCATATTCTGTATTTTTTTAAATAGCTAATTTTGCACAGAAGCAAATTGTTTCATTATATAATGCATTACTAGCTGTTCATTGTGTTGGTTTCATTATTCTGGTCTATATATAAACTCCAAATTTTAAAACATTTATTTTTACATACCCAAACTAATTATTGGTAACAATACTAAAATTATTTTTTTAAAACCAAACATTTGGCTTAAGTATCGTAATTTTAGTCTGCTGACTTTATAAATTAGTAGGAGGATTACAAGGTCGCTGAATATTTACATGAAAAATTTGTGTAATGGATACATTTCTTTTGAATATTATTAAACAATTTTTCCAAAACGTGAGGATCGATAAACGGATGCTAAGAAACTGTCATTAATAATTAATACTATGTAACAAACTAGAAAAAAATGAAAAATATAAATATTAAATCGCATGGACAAAATGATTATATCGCATTGACAACATGGTGTCACTGTAGATATGTAAAAAAAATTAAGGAAATGATACTGATCAATCGTCTTTATATGAATGAATGAATGACATACCGAAAAAACCCAACAACTGTAATGAATAAATCAATGTTTCACTTGAAAACTTCTAAGTTACTAAATTAAACACCAGACTAATAGCAAACTTTGATGAATATTAATCAAGAGTACAAGCTCCTAATAATTTGTCCAGTTGTCTGAAGCCGCTTTACAATTTTTTTGTACCGTCGCCTTATGGATAGCAGAATGATTTGGGAAAGTATCGTTGAACAAGTTGGCTACTTCACTATAAGATATTTTGCTATTGTCATTACAGGTTTTACTGATTTCTGTATCTCTCACTGATAGTTATTAGTCAATTTGATTTTTTACTATATTACGAGGGGTATTTACTGGAGATTTCCACGTATATAATCTTCGTTTAAGTAGTTTGAAAAAGGTATTCATTACACATAGATAACATTCTTTGCAAAATCTGCGAAATACTCTCCCCTTTCATTTGTATCGCCCAGTCCAAAATCTCCAATAATGTTACTTTCTCTGCCTTTTCTTATCATAGCATTAAGGTCACCCATCAGAATGGTGAGATCTTTAGTCTTGAGTTGGCTAGTAACAGTTTTTACATCTGCGTAGAACTTTTCAAGGTTTTCTAGTTCATTTCCGCTGTCGGTGCTTACACTTGCATTAAATTTGTATTTCTGTGTTTCGCATTCAACTGAATCATTATAACTCGTTCAGATAACTAGCATACAGCGCTAACACATTTGCTAACCTCCCTTGAGACTATGAATCCTACACCATTAAGATGATAATTGCTGTATACTTCATGATTATCCACATTGCATTGGCCAAATCCGGGCCACCTTCTTTCACTAATACCCAAATTCTATACCATATACCACACATTCTATGTAAGCGGGAGATTCTTCGCACCCCTGCTTCATTTAACACGTTGAGTGCCAGATGAGACCAACGTGGTCTCGTCCATTTCTGTGACGTAATTGCTGTGTGATACCAATGTGGACTCATATGCAGCGTCGAAACATTTCGGTATATGAAGCAGCGTTGGTCTCGTTGTATTCATTTAAATCAATGGGATCTTGAAACGTATGGCCTGACGGTAAAGTTGCTATATTCAGCCTTTATATACGAGACCGTTGTGGCACGCTACAGCAATATGACTTTTTTTTTGTTTTAAATAAAAATCGTAATTTTTAAAGGCTTTTATAATTTACATTTATTTATTTACAGTGGAACCTCGATTATCCGTCTCTCTATTAACCGTCACCTCTCTTAACCGTCATGGTCGATACATAAGATATATTGGCAACATAAGTAAAAATTTAGTCATCAATTCATTTTGTTTGCAAAAAAATTTCCACCAAAGACGATTCTCATTTTGGACAATGCACCTGCCTATTCTAAAGCCGGTATGCTGCGGAATGACGATAAAAATATCACGTACTCTTTTCTGCCTGCGAATACATCATTGATATAACCAACAGACCATTCGGTCATTAAACCATTCAAAAGAAGATACAGGAAAAAATTTATTCAAAACCTAGTTATGGAAGAGTGATATTCTTTGCCAGAATGCTGGAAAGCATACAATTTAAACTACGCAGTCGACAATGTTGCGGATGCTTGGGCTGATGTTTTGGAAGTAACAGTGAAAAGAGCCTGGAATAAATTATGGCTTGAATGAACTTGCTGAAGATGAAAATGCTCCCCTTAATAAAACAAAGATTTCGGAATAATTTAAATCAAATTGATTCGACTGTACTAACATAAATCCCTCTTATATTGTCGAATAAAACATACAAATACAATTTGAGAGTTATACTAGGAATTTTTTTTAATTTTCTGTTAACCGTCTTTTCGATTATCCGTCATACCCTTGGTCCGGTGCCCTGACGGATAATCGAGGTTCCACTGTACTTACAAAGAAGTACATGTACACAAAAATAAAACTTTACTCTACCTGAAAACTTAACATAAAGGGAATAAGGGCTTTGGTATTTTATGTTTTCGTTGCCTTATGTGCTACAAAAAAAAACAAGATATACAGTACTGTTTTTTTACAATTAGAACTTTGTGGGGCTTTTCTTAAGGTCTCCTTGGGACTCGATTGCTCAGAGATCTTCGCATACCAAATAACGCTGCGTCTTCTATTAGCTCGGCCAACATCTTTCAGTATATGTGAGGCTTCCTCGGACTCTTCATTATTTGGCGTAAAATCTTTACCTTCTCGCAATAGTCTCTTTATAACTTCCTCTTTAAATTTAGTAATTGACATATTGACATTGGCTATTTCTTGATGAGCAATATAAGCATTTACAAGACACGTTCCCGTTAGGACTTCCAACGTCAGCTTTCTGTACCATTTTAAGCTTCGCCTTAAGGAAGCATTATAGGCTTTCACTTGATCGGATAGATCAATAAATGCCTTACATTTATTACAATCTGAAACTATTTTATTTTTGGCTTCAAAATGTATTGTCCTCTTTACATCGTTGCTGTTCCTTCTCAAAAGTTCAACAACAACTGAATCGATCCGATATTGTAAACAACGTTCGCGCCATGACGTAAACCTTTGTGAGTCGAATTCAGTGAATATATTACATCAGCATGGTGTGGTGACACATTGGTCTCATATGGCCCGAAAGCAAAAATTGAAACTCAGATGCCGCTTGAGACCAACGTGTCACAATTTTTGTTTTTTTTTTGTTAAATTACAGGTTTTTTATCTTTTTCAATTTTTAATACCACAAAAAGTTATTTATGGTTATTTTCATTTAAAAATTGAGAAAAAAAATTGGCGCCACGGACAGATTTTTTTTTGTCTGGTGGCACTCGATGGTCAAAAGGGTAACCAATATATGGTCAATGGAGAAGAACGAATAATAAATAATTTAAAGAATTATTTAAAGAGCCAAAAATAAACAGACTAATCGCAGCGATATTTAGGACTCATGGAAAGAATTGGAAAGTAAAAAATGCCGAAAATGATACTCTCATCAAAGTCATTACAAAAAAGAAGGAAAGGCAGACCAAGAAAGAGATGAAAGTACAGCATATATGAACACTTACAAAAAATTAATATTGAGAATTCGAAAGAAAAATCATTGGACAGAAAGCAATGGAAGAAAGTGACTAACAAATGTATGAAAATACCATAAGAAATATTAAATGTATTTTATATAGTTAAAAGAAAATGTAAATACTAATTTTAATGGCAAATGTATTTTTTTACCCCTGCGCCTTCAACCTGATGAGCTTCATAAATAAATAATATATATCCATCATTAGCAACCATTTTTAAGTAGTGGAAAGACTAGCTTTGGCGTAAAGTTGGATCTCGTATACGTAACATACTCAATTCTAAAGTTTGTTATTTTATTTTTAGGCTGATGCATCTGTGGATATGGCTGAACGTCATTTTTATGCTGCTAGTATGGATTATGTCTACTTAATACAAGAAGTTCACGAGAGGAAAAAATTTGAATTTGTAGAAACGCTATTGACTTTTATTTACTCTTGGTTTACTTTCTATCATCAGGTAACTATTAAAATTTACGTTTTTAATGTTCAAATTATCTTTATTTGTCAATGAAATCGTGGTGTATGTTGGAAATATACTGTCATATCTCAAAAATCAACACGCTTGAAATTAATGGTCTTTAAATTGAGATACAGTATTTTTTCCAGTAATGTACGCATCGACTATTTCCTCTTTTTAAAGTAAAAACAAGTGGATCGGAATACGCCAAGCATTGGGGTTATAGCCAAAACTTTTTGTGTTCTTCGAGCAAAAAGAGAGCAATTAATTGTCAAGTCAAGAAGATCCAAACACTTAAAGTTGAACAAATGTTATTTGTAAAAAATTGAGACATTTGACGTTCTTCGTAAAACTTTTTCGTATTTTCATGCATAATATTATGTTGTAGGGCTATGAATTGAAAAAAGACTGTGATCCTTACTGGAAAGACTTGCAAGCTAAGATCCAAAAAACGCGTAACAATTTTGATGGTTTTAGTCAACAATTAAAGAAACGTATGTCCGAAGTACAGAAACAAGATGAACCCATAAGGAATGCCAAAGGATGTCGAGAAGGATATCTATTTTTATTAGAAAAAAGTAAGTAAATTGATATTAATAATAAAGTAGATATGATCTGGAGTGAAACAAGGTTGCATGCTTTCACCAATGCTGTTTAATATATAGAATGAGTCGCTGAAAATTCCGCGGACGTTTTATAGCCAAATTTTTTATTTTTATTTATATTTTTAGAAGCCTTTGGTACCACATGGACAAAGCATTACTGTAGTTATGACAAAGAAACCAAAGTATTCAGCATGCTTCCTTATAATCAGCTGACCACAAAAACGGTAAGTGTTTTTACACAATTACTTCAAGCATTGCTAATTTTTATTCGTCTTTTATGTAATAAGATACATTTCTTATGAAATTGTACCATATTTGGCATGAAGAATTAACTTTTTTATATAATATTTTTGACGGTCAAAGGAAAATTTGTTGTCCAACGGTAAAAAAATGCAATTTTAAACCAACAATTAACAAATACTGTTAAATTGTGCATTTTATCTAACAATATGCGATTTCCGATGATCACAATTTTTGGCCGAAACTTTGGTCTTTATTCTGACTGCCGTTCAGATTTCCCATTCGTATCTTTGTTTACAGCTTTCACCGCCAGAAAAAATGGTCATATCGTCATGCGTAAGACGGATGTCAGATTCCATTGAAAAACGATTTTGTTTTGATTTGGTATCTGACGAAAAACCCGGTGTCACGTTTACATTTCAAGCACTCTCAGATCAGGACAGGAAAGCATGGATGGATATCATGGACGGGAAGGAACCTGTAAGTCTTAGAAGTATTTACGGATAATTTTTCCAAAAACATATTTAAATAAATAAACTAATACATGTAGTATATTAATTACTCTCTAAATTTGTTTTCTTTTTATAGTGCCTCCATCCTTTATCTTTCTTGTATTTTATGTCTCTTTTAATATGTCAGTATCTCTACCTTTTTTCGTTCATATTTTCATTCCTCCCATATTTAATCCTTCTTTTTCTTCTCTTTCTTTTTCAGTAATTGTATTACTTTGTTTTTTTTTTTTCGTCACTTTATGGTCCTTAATCTTAATCTTAACTGCTTACTTAATCTTCCTTTCATTTTTATTTCTTCCATGTATCGATTTCTTCCTTTTTTATCTCCTTTTTTTTTTCACATTCATCTTTCTCTTTTCTTCCACATCATTCTAGATGTTCATCTTTTAATATTTCACCTTACTCGTAATTACTTTTTCCTTAGGGAGAGCGCCCACCAAACTGGCGTGGCAGTGGCAAGTAGCAAGTAGCACGCGTCTAGCATGTTACTTAAAATGTAACCAATGAAAACGAATGATTCAGCGCTCACCAAAATGATAGTGACGTCATTCATTCTAATAATTTGTTTGCATTGGTTACATTTAAAAATATTACCATTACCCTTTCTTTCTTATTTGTCGTCTGTCTCTTTATAACGTACTGTATTTTTCTTTTTTCACTGTATCACTTTTTAAATTTTTTTTCCATTCCATTTTTTTCTCCATCCGATTCCTTTTTCTATCTCTCTTTTTTGTATTTGTCTTTTCATTGCCTTTATTCTTTTTATTTTCTAGTTATTTCATTTCTTCGCTTAGATTTTTTTCTTTCACGTTTTTCCACTTTGTCATCTCCATTATAAACATCATCTGAGTGTGATACACATATGGGAAGAGAGCGTGATATCTCTTTACTCTTATTCTTTTCTTTATACTTTTATGGTTTTTACTTTATTCTTTATCTATTTCGCAAACACTGGTTTACTATAACCTCCTGCCTACTTTTTACTTATTGATGTTTCAATGTCTCTTATACCACACTGTCTCTTTCCGGTTGCTGTTACTTTTTTATGTTCCTAACCATGTAACACCTCTTTCTCTTCTGTTCTATAACCTATCTTTCTTTCTTTCTCCATTTTATTTGCAGTTCCATTCTGTTAAATTCTTTCTTCCTTCATCATGTATTATTTTTTTTAGTTTTAATTTCTTCCGATATTGATTTTACTTTCTTCTTCTCTTTCACTCCTATTATACTTTATTTGCACATATTTCAGTTAAGTATAATGGCGGAGAAAGTGAAGTATAATGGCGGAGAAAGATAATGATTTTTTATTGAATCTAATCTCTTATCGATTTTTTTCTTTACTTTCGCCTTCTTCACCTATATCTTTCTCCATATTTCGTACTTTGGCTATTTCGCCTGTGCTGTTTCCTGGTTTATCTTCCTTTATTTTCCACTCACACCGCCTCTTTCTTTGTGTTTTTACTTACACGTTTTGATTTTCACGTCTTAAAATACATAAGAATGATTTCCGAAGTGAGAATTGAAACGTCCGTTTCTGTTTTTCTTTGAATTTCTTCATTGTTTCCTTCCCCTTTACTATTTTTGCTTTTTTTCCGTCGTACAAAATTTGTAGACCCCTTTGCTTTATTTCTTTATTTCTTTTCTTACTTAATTCTTCCTATTAGTTTGTTCTTTGCCATTATTCTTGCACTTTTTCCTTCATTTCATACATCATCTACACCTGTATCACATAAAGTTGATCAACGAGCAAAAACCTTGTTATGTTTTATATAATGACACAAATTTTTTTCTCCCTATGCCTCTTTCTCTCTCTCTCTCTCACACACACACACCACACACATATTTAATAATATTAAATTGTGTTAATATTTCGTTTTATAAATATCTTTGATTTGTTTTAGACATACACTATACCTAATAATGTTAGTAAGAATAACGTCGAGGAACGGGTTCTCGACGATAATGGAATTCAATTTGTAAAAAAATGTATAGACATACTGGAAAGTCGGGGATTAGAAGAACAAGGCCTCTATAGGTATGTAAATCATTTTTAGAACAGTTTAACTACAAAAATTAATACTTGTATGTAACTATACAATTATGTAGCTTAAGACACTGCAGATTAGCTTAATTGTTATGAAATGAGCAACTGATTATCAATATAGATTAAAAATCCTTGTATAGTAACGGTAGCATGTAATTGTACACATATCGTACATATTTTTTGTTCGAACATTTACAATGGTTTTTGTATTTTCAACAGAGTTGTAGGAGTAAGTTCGAAAGTGACGAAACTATTGAATATGGGCCTAGATCGAAGAAAAAACGACAAATTATTACTGGACGATCCGGTTGAATGGGAAACCAAAACAATTACTAGTTCTTTAAAGATGTATCTACGAAACCTACCAGAACCCCTTATGACTTTTCGATATCACAATGGATTTATAGCAGCAGTCAGTAAGTATACATACAATCTAATTTATGTTACGATTTTTTTAGAAACCGCTTCAAGAAGACATGCTGTAAACTGCCATACAAAAATTTATTTCTAAAATTCACATTTAAAACGTCTCTCTCAAACTAAATTCAAAACATAGGGGACGTAATCTTGTAGATTTCTATATCTGTTCTAGAGCTGACTTGATTCTTATTTTTACTCATTTGGATGTTTCTGGCGTGTTTGCTCTGTTATTTTATTAATTCTTGAATGTTTAGAGTGTTTGTTCTATTTTTTCTATCAGCGGCGTTGCAAAATTGTGAAGTATTCTATAAAAGTCGTCACAAAACATATTTGTTACAATACTATAGCCAGATATATTCACTTCATTATTCACAAATAATTATGTCCCACTTTTTAGGACTACTTTTTTTTAAATACTTCAATTTAGCTTTCTTATATCAATTTTGATTAAAATATTTTCGAATAATTTTATCCTAATTCATCAAAAGTTGTTGTTTAGCATTAATCAGTTTACTTTCATAAGCCAAGTTTTTAATGGCTGCTTTGACGTCGCCTGTCAATTGTCATGGCTCCTTTTAATTGCCAGTTGTCATAGTATATGTCAATTGTCATCTTTCTTAGTATCTGCCAATTCTTAGTCTAGTAGTTAAGTAAATATGGGATAGAATTTATTATAACATTTTTAAAGAGTACACTTTAATACAGTTGTTGCAAGTTTGCTTAACATTATCTAAGCTTTAGAAATACCTTCTAGTTTTTATTAGTTTTAAGCTTTCAATCCTTATAAAAAATCGTTTTGACTCTGCGATTTCTTTATATATTTTTTGTTTTCCAGAAAATGAATCAAAACAAAATCGTATAAGAGATGTCCATACATTATTGTACAGATTGCCAAAAATTAATTTTGAGGTTTTAAAAATGCTAATGAAACATTTAACAAAGTAAGTATTGGTTTCAGTTTATCAAAATTTTAATATACTTCATTGATAATGTAAGAAAACCGTTTATCAATAATTGTAATTAAAATCATCGTTAAGGGGCTTTAGAAAAGAAGTTATGAGCAACGGAGCAAACCAGCCGTTCACTGTATTAAAGGAAGAAACGAATCTTAAAGTGAATCCATTAGGGATTGAATCCATTAGATTGTTAAAAGGCTGTAAAGAAAGAAAAAAATCGCAAACTGAAGGGAAGGCATTAGAACTGCCACATAACTTACTAAAATTCTGCCAAAAGTGAATGTATTAGGCATCTTAAAAAACTCTTAAAATTATTATTAAAATGCTTTAGACCACAAATTATGAGCAACTGAGAAAAGCACGTATTGAAAGTCTTACAAATAAGAAAGAGAAGAATCGAAAAACGAATGTTTTACAAACCTTTAAGATATTTTAACAGGTACTACTTCTGATAAACTTTTTTATGTGGATATTATGAGTAAACACCAAATGTAAATTTGATTAGGAAAAAAAAATTGACAAAACGTGTTTTTAGAACAAACGTTATGAGCAACTAAGCAAAACCGTCAAAAGTAAATGCGTTAGGCATCTCAAAAACTCTTAAAATTATTATTAAAGGGCTTTAGAGTACAACTTTGAGCAACTGAGCAAAGAATGTAATGAAAGTCTTACAAATAAGAAAGAAAAAATTCGAAAAATGAATGTTTTACAAACCTTTACGTTTTAACAAGTATTATTTCTGAAAAACCTTTTTATGTGAATATTATGAGTGAACACCAAATGAGAATTTTATTATGACAAAAATTTGACAAAAAGTGGTTTTAAAACCAACGTTATGAGCAGCTGAGCAAATATGCCAAAAGTGAATGTATTAGGCATCTCAAAAAACTCTTAAAATTATTATTAACATGATTTAGAGTACAAATTATGAGTAACTGCCATAATCCGCCAAAAGTGAATGCATTAGGCATATCAAAACTTGTTTAAATTATTATTAAAATGCTTTAGAGTACAAATTATGAGCAACTGAGCAAAGAATGTATTGAAAATCTTACAAATACTAAAGAAAAGTAGCGAAAAAGAATCTTTTACAAACTTTTTAAGAAGTGCCGCTTCTGACAATTTTTTTATGTCCATATTATGAGTAACACTAAGTGTAAATTTGATTAGGGAAAAAATGATTTAATAAAAATTTCACCAGATCAAAGCACCTAGCTTCAAATTAAATTTTATAATTTGTCCTGTATATCCTTTCTAATCGCCAGATTTGGTACCCTTTGACTTACATTTATTCAAAAACGTTAACATATGAGTTCTTGGAAAACGTTTTTTTAATGTAGAAATTTAGCAACAGAAGCTAATTATTGAATAAACTTGAGATTAGTTGTTTTGTTAAAGCTACACTTACTGAAAAAAACAGGTTGGATTAAAAAAATCATTGTTTCGCTACTAAATCGACGATTTTTTATATTGCTCTTTTACGTGTATTACTTATATAATATTTTTTATTCTGAATTGTTTTAGTGTCGTGGCAAAATGTGATAAAAATCTTATGAACGTTAGCAATTTGGGTGTATGTTTCGGTCCGACTCTCCTTCGGCCCGAAGAAGAAACGGTGGCATCGATACTTGATCTCAAATTTTACAATATCGTAGTAGAAATATTGATTGAAAATTACCAAAGATTATTCTTCAACGAGCCAGGTACTGTGCCGCACGTTCAGCCAGTAAGCAGCAATAACAGTCAGAGCATCTATGGACCGCCTAATAACCATTTGCCTACATACATGAGCTCCGAGGACGGACTCAACAGCAGGACGTACATGGAACCGAGTAAAGTGCTTGCTAGTTATAGAGAAAGGGATTTTCCTCAGCAATACACTTGCGTAAGTATTTTTTATTATGATTTTTTCAGGGACCTGTTTTTCCTTTACATTTTGTAACAAATGTGGAGGTTTTGCGGAGAGTGCGGAAAGAGAAAGAGCTGATACTTACTATTAAAAAGCGCAAACTACAATATTTGGGACATGTTATGAGGGGAGATAAATACCAGTTGCTGCAATTGATTATACAGGGAAAGATAATGGGAAAGAGGTCTATAGGAAGAAGAAGGCATTCATGGTTGAAAAACTTGAGAGAATGGTACAATTGCACCAATTACCAACTGTTTAGATCTGCAGCATCAAAAATACGCATAGCTTTGATGATAGCCAAACTTCGGAATGAAGACGGCACTTGAAGAAGAAGAACAAGTTCGAGCAAATGCTTTGTGGTAAGATGTTTTGGCAGCATCGTTGATTGAACACCTGCGAGTTGTGCAATTACGTCTTTAGTTTCTACAAAAACCGAATAACTCACGCACTACCGATTGTTCGTATAAATGTTTTCTAGTTCGGAATACACTTCTAAAGTCCAATGTCTATTATATTAAAAAATGTTGTCATACCTGACACCATTGTAACGTTAAAATCAAACATATGGGTCGTTTTATAGACACTGTTTATTTACAACTTTTATTTATTTGTTTAACTGCTTCTTAAAATCTGTTTAGAACCTAACTATCTAATATCTAAAAACCGTCGAAGCGTCGGGATAATGTTTGCCATACTGAGGACATGTCTCACTCGCCGAGAACATTGTAGGGCCTAAAATTCCAATAGTTTGTTGACTACACTAAAACAATTTAGTAAATCTGCCGATTTAAATACGGTAAGAAATTGTTACCCTCATTAAACGAGGTAACATTACTATAATAAAACTCCAAATATAGTACTCCAATGTAATATTACTGTTTAGCGCTGGCCCGAACAATATTCCTAGTATTTTTATCAAACACCTTCCAGATAGCGCTCACAAACAACTTCTAAATCAGTCCAATATTATTTGGCTAAAGCATAAATTTCCTGAAAAATGGCATGAATCCACAGTTATACCTATACAAAAACCTAATAATATACAAGTTCCGAGTCATCTTCTTTGTGTGCCGTGCTTGTATTCAAGCGTTGGCTATCGTCATATTGACAAGCTGATGAAATGATTTTCGGTCGGCAGCTAGATGAAACAGTTCCTCGACGTTCGACCTGTCCATTGTCTAATGTTACGCAGCCAGGACAGTTGTTTTCTTCCGACCCAACGTTTTCCTTCGATTTTGCCTTGAATGATTAACCGGAGTAAGCGATATTTAGGTCCTCTCATTATATGACCGAAGTATTGGACCTTTCTCATTTTGATGACGTTGATCAATTCTCGCTCTTTGTGCACGGTCTCTAGCACACGTTCGTTAGATATGTGTACTGTCCACGGGATTCTGAGCATGCGACGGTAACACCATAACTCAAATACTTCTAATTTGTTAAGATTTTTTATTTTTGTTGTCCAGGTTTCACATCCATAGAACAAAGTGGACCAGACGCAGCACTTCAATACTCTTAGACGTGTGGTCAACGACAGACTTCTACTGCATAATACAGAACGCCAGTTAATAAAGTTTTTCCGTGTGAGTTCTATTCTGGTCGAAATTTCCTCGTCACTTTCAACCCTGCAGTCAATCCAGCTACCCAGATATCTAAAGTGTTCCACCCTTTCCAGGATTTTGTTATCTAATCTTAGTACTGAGTCTTCGATATTAATTTTTCCGACCACCATCCATTTTGTTTTGTTTTTCTCGTTGATTGTTAAGCCTTTTTCAGTGCATTCGTTGTTTACAGCAACAGGGTTTGAAGATCTTCTAGACTCTCTGCCATTATTGCGGTGTCATCGGCGTATCTGATGTTATTAATAATTTCACCACCGATCTTAACAACATCGCGGCGATTATTTAACGCTATTTCAAAAACTGGTTCAGTGTAGGCATTAAACAACATCGGTGACATAACACATCCTTGTCTGACACCACGCTTAATAGACACTTTAGCTGAAACTTCTTGGTCCACCTTAACACAAGCGGTCTGATTGTAGTAAAGATTTTTGAGCAATCTAATGTCATAGGTGTCCAGACCAATTGAGTCTAAGCATTGAAATAATAATGTATGTGGTACTCTATCAAAGGCTTTTTCGAAATCTATAAAACATACGTAAATATTTTTCCTAAACTCAATGCTCTTTTGTAAGAGTATTCGCATGCAAAAAAGAGCTTTTCCAGTACCCCGAGTCATACCAACCGATATTTTTAACATGCGCCATGTGTAAGTTATTAGAAAAATTATTAATAAGATGTCACCTGGAGAGACAAGATTTAATTATTCGAGAACAAAGTGGTTTTAGAAAAGAAAGCATAGGTCAATTATAGGTAATATTATAGATTTGGAAAATGACATTTCTGAAGAATTCGCACCAAGGAGTAAATGTCTAGCGGTTTTCTTTGATATATCAAGAGCTTTCGATACAGCTTGGCACGGTTATATAATAAACAAATTACATAGTTTACTTTATTAAAAACTTCCTTCAAAATATAGCTTTCAGTTAGGACAAACAACACAACATCAGATATAATGTATCCAGAAAATGGCATTCCCCAAGGCTCGGTTATAAGTTCTACGCTTTTCATAGTGGCGCAGATGATCTTGTAATTTTTGCAAAGGTAAAAATATACAAAATATATTTTGTCACACACAGAACCTTATACAACACTTAAAACTTTGATCACAAAAAACAGGTTTCTGTTTCTAAAAAAACTCGTTTCATCCTGTTTTCTAAGAAAAATGTCACAAACACCCCCAAAATAAGACTATGTGATGAGAACCTAAAACGTGTAACGTCAATAAAGCTCTTGGGCATGACATTCGAAGAAACTAAGCTGGAAACTTCATATAACAAATTTGATCTTATCTTGTTACAAGCGATTAAATTTTCTAAACACTCTGGCCAATAAGGAATTGGGTTGAGGATCGCCAAACACTTTTAATGTTATACACAACATTAATCAGATCAAAATTAGATCATGGATCTACTGTGTATTCTACAGCCACTAAGACACTGCTAAAACAGTTAAACACTAAGACAGTCTTCACAGTTTATCTTTACGTATAATATCTGGAGCTTTTCGCAAACTACCAATTGAAAGTATTTATTGTGAAGTTGGTGAAGCGTCCTTAGTTTGAAAGGCAAAACTTTTACTTAGAAAAAGTTTATAAATCTCTTCATACATAAGCCAAGAATAGCCAAACCCTTCTACTCAAGGATTAAAAGCTACTTAAATCAATTAAACTACACGTTTCCAAAATGCTTTCCCTCCCAATCGTCCTTAATTCCTCCATGGCAACTAAAGAACCCACAGTGCCTACACCCGCCTCATTTCTTTCGACAAACTGAGGGAAACCCACAGTTAATCCAATCTGCCTTCAATGATATGCTTTATAACTACAAGGATTATAGACATATATACCCAGACGCATCTAAATCAAATGAAGGTACTGATGCTGCAGTCATATCCCCAACATCGACAAATAAATACAAACTCCCTTCAGAGTACGTGATTTACTTTGCTGAACTATATGCTATATACAGACTCTCTAAGTTCCGTACAGTCAATTCAATATGTCTACCTAACTAATCCTTCGGTCATCAAGGTAAAACAAGAAGTTCATACCGCTCAACTGAATGGAAAAAATATTATATTCTTCTGGATACAATTCAATATTGGAATTCAAGGAAATGAAGAGACAGACAACGCTGTAAAAGAAGCTGCAACTAGTGATAGTGTGGAGTGTGCTGAAACATTTACGAGTGCGGATGTGAAAGCGGCGGTCAAATGTAAAGTGCAATATATGTGGGAAGAAAAGTGGAAAGTGACATCGGTCAAGTTCAATAGTAAAAAATGGATAAAACCCTTACCCACATTACTAACAAGTCGGAGAGAGCAGGTAATATTAACGCGACTTCGACTGGACCATACGCGATTAACTAATACCTATGTGTTTTCCAACAAACAAGAACCAAGATGTGACAACTGTGACGAAACGTTAACAATCAAACATATATTAGCGAAATGTCCAGCATGAACGCCAAAGCAATTAACATTTTAAACGATATCTAAACTAACATTCCATGGGTAGATAGAGTCACGAATACAGAAGTGTTAAGGAGAATAGGCAGAGAGAGGGAAATGAAAAATTCAATAAAATAAAGGAAATTGCAATATCTCGGACATGTGACGAGAGGCGAAAGATACAACATCTTGAGACTCATAATTTAAGGAAAAAAAAGGGTAGAAAAAGCGTAGGAAGACGACGCGTTTCCTGGTTGAAGAACCTGAGAGAGTGGTTTGATTGCAGCTCAAGGCAATTGTTCAGAGCAGCTGCCTTGAAGGTCAGAATAGCCATGATTCCAACCGTCGTGTGCAGATGCACTTAAAGAGAAGAACTAACATAAATGTAATACAAATTATTGTCTGCTATTATTGTTTCCCTAATAGCCAATTTGGCTGATGCGATTTTGTCAATAAAAAAAATACTGTTAAGATCATTTAACCTAATAAAATTCTATGCATTTACACGTTGATATTTCGCCATAAAGTTGCCAAAAGTCAGTAAATTTACCTGCTGACAACTGTAAAATAGCCTTTCAGTTTGTAAAATTACCAGCGCTAAAATTTCATCCGAATTACAGTAGTTCCCATAAAATTTCCCATGCCAATGTACTTTTATGCCATTGAAAGAATATTGAACTTCCGATAGTTTCGTCAAAATACTTAATTTGTTACACTTGCTGTGATAAAACAAGCTTAATTTACTTTTCTTTTTGATTTTTAGACCGTCTCCACGCACGTCGAGCCCCGAATATCTTCAAGCATGTACAGTGTAAACGAATCAACCAACGGTTCCTTTGATTTGTCAAGAAGCGAACACATATCACCACGCGCAGCCCTTAATCACCAACAGAAGTTCAAGCAAATGATACCAAGTATCGTGTCACAGTCTGAAACGAATCTGCCGGTTCTACACAATTACAGCCCTCCAAACTTTAGGCCTTACAGCAATAGGTTAGGTAAGTATAAAACATAAACCAAGACAAGTTTTATGACAGAATATAGCTACTATTTTTTAACAGACATAAAAATAATCGTTCCAATCTGATAGTGGTATTTTTAGATAAATATCTTATGTCAAGACTCGAAATAGTTAGGTTAGAAATTATTCAAAACAATAATCTATGTTGATACTTTGTTTTATTGTTTTCTAGTGATCTAATTAATCAAAATGGCGAAGGGGCGCCATTATGTTAAGTTATTTAAAACGGATTCATGTGGAAAGTAATAGCTAATTTGAGCAACCTTAGTAATTTGGTGGTCTTCAGCTTTTATACAACAAGCTCGAAGAGATCAGTTTATTTTTCCAGTATCACACATTCTAATTTTTTTTAATGTCAGGTGTCAAAATCATAATATATGGTACATGATGTATCATTTGACAGCTCTTGTCTTACTCACTATGCTCATACAAACACGCTGTAAATTATTTTCACATTTCAAATTTGTCTTATTGACACAAATGCTTTTAAATTATGTATTATACGTCATATATGTCATTTATGTATAAAAAGGAACATCAAATTGAAAGAATCAGTGTGAATGGTCAACCAATAGAAAGAATAAAAACATACACCTACCTTGGTACGAACGTCAATAAAAATTGTGACCATTCCCTAAAAATAAAATCTAGGATAGAGAAAGCAAGATCTGCATTTCAAAAAATGGCTAAGCTATTTAAATGACACGATTATCCCATAAAAACCCATAAAAAACCATAAGTACCCATAAAAATCAGGTTACTACGATGTTATATCTTGCCTATATTGTTGTAAGGAGTTAAGTCGTGGACTCTCCCAGACGCTACCTGTAAGAATATTGAGGTTTTCGAAATGTGGCTTTATCGTAAAATCCTGAATATATCCTATACCAACCACATTACTAACCAGGACGTTTTATTAAAAGTGCACAAAGGAAAAGAGTTGTTAACCCAATTAACAGCCAACAACGGTCACATCATGAGGAACAGCGAAAGATATGGGTTGCTGTAATTAATTCTTCAAGGAAAAGTTGAAGGAAAAGGAGGACTAGGAAGGCGAATAATTTCTTGGTTGAAAAATCTACGTACGTGGTTCAACACAACAACCACATTTTTTCAGAGCCGCAGTTTGCAAAATACAGATTGCCATGATGGTCGCCAACATCCGAAACGGAAAGGCACTACAAGAAGAAGATATGTCTTATACAAAAATGTGGATGACGTCATTTTTTGATAGATGTCACTATATTTTTGGAAAAGCCGCAATTTTCAAAAGGCAATACAAAATCCTACGAAAATCCATGACCAGACTAAATGTCACAAGAGCTGTCAAATTAGGTATATATTGCTATATGATTCCATTTATAATAATGAAAAACTGATGCCCATGCGTCGTTTTGAATTTTTATGCCACTAAAATATCATAAACATAATTTATGAAAGTGACAGGTGCAGTTTACCAAAAAATTATTAATTTAAGATGAGAGTATCTCGTATAATAAAAGAAGATCACTATTCTTTCTTTCAAACACACATAGAATAAATTTTGCACTCAGTAAATGGCGGATACTGTATAATAACTACCACAATAATTTATAGACTCAGAAATGGTAGTCAATTTTGTAGAAAACTTGTGAGTACCATTATTTTTGGCCATACGTACACAAACGCTAGTGTCTTAATGAAGATTAGTGAGCTTTTATCGATCCTTTAGTTGTTTACATAATTTTTTTTTTTTGTAAAAACCTTCTTGAGTCATTTTTAAACTTTAATCTTTTAAAATCATGAATGTGTTGTCTGTGTGAGTCCATTTCAAATTGGTAAAAAAAATAAAATAAGATAAAATGAAATTGATTGTAAGTCTTATTTTATTTCTTTTTACCTATTTTTTAATCTTTTAGTTTAGTATTCGATAAAATAATCAAACTATTTATCTGCTATATAGCTGTCAGACCGCATGGAAGGTATAAATTCTCACTAAAATTGCCAGTATTTTTGAAAATGTGTTTTATTTATAAATATTAGTGTCCCCAAATCTAAGGCAAAGGAAGTTTTAATGTAAATTCATTTCATTTAATTAATTTATTTCATTATTGGCTTCTTAATCGCCGCCATGTTGCCATACGTTAAAATTATTTGTCGTTTCAGAAACTAATAGTACCAGTAGTTCAAATGAATCCCTATCGTCAACGTCCAGAGACGGAAATAACTTAATTGGAATGCTACCAAAGAAATCCAAAAGGTCGTACTACATGGGATATCCCAAAAATTATAAGTCTCCGGGATATGTGTAAGTTGATTTGCTTTTTTTTTGTTATTATTAAACAACGTATTTCCAAAACAGGTTTACACAGTTGAATATTATGACAGTTAAAATTGGACATTATTTACCCATCGGATCTGTGCAACAGTTTGAGCTAAAATCAAACTATATATCGTAATATCTAGACATAGGCTTAAAATACGAGTAAACTTCTACATATGGAAGATAATGATCTTGTAGAAATCACTACAACTCAAATTTTAAATGGACAAAACATTTGCAGGTAAACTAAGTTGTAGTTTTATGCGTGTTCAGTACTAAGTTTGGCGTTCGTTTTACTAATGTTAAGGATTTTGCCAATTGGGCATACAAATATCAAAATATTGAAGATGTTGCTTTACGCTTTAGTTGGTACAAACACTTCTTGAAGTCATATTGTTTTCCATTTATCTTTGCCTTTATTCGATTATAGAAGTAGATGTTTTCGATGGTTTGTATAATGCGATTGAAAGCCTTTGTTAGGTCTATAAAACATGGATATGCTGGTTTATTGTGCTCGATGGCCTTTTCTGTGATTTGTCTTAGTACAAATACGGCGTTTACGCAGGATCTTCCGGATCTAAATCCTTGTTTATCTGATACAGTTGTTAGTTTATTGATTTTGTTGGTTTAGGATTTTTGTGGTAAACTTACGTGCAGTAGATTATACCTCTATAATTGTTGGAGTCATCTTGCAGTGCAATATTAATTTTTGTAGTTTTTTTATCTCTAGGGTTATACTTTCTCCTCCGTGATTTAAAAGCTCGTTATCTATTCCATCTGGTCCTGGTGATTTTCTATTTTTGAGTGAATTTATGGCAATTTCTACTTCTTGAATACTGATTTATATTTCTGGTACGTTATTGTGTTGATTATTATTTTCCTTTCCTTTAAACAGTTCTTTTCCATTCGTTTGCCGGTTATGTTATTGTATTCCTTTAATTCTGCTATTTCTTTCCGTTGGTTTCTTATAAATCTCCATATTTGTTTTTGTTTACATCGTAAACAACAACACAAATTCGAGTTACAATTATTGAATCAGTGTTTTTAGTCCATATGTTACACATACTACAATTTTTCTTTAAATAAATAATTTTGAGGAGCAACTTGATTATTTTTATATTAAAAACGAAACTAATATACACTTCATCTAACATATTTATAGTTATTGACAACTGAGATTTGATTATAGCACAGAACGAATAATGTTGTTTTCTGTTCTATGATTATAGAAAGAACATTAGGAATGTAGGCAACTCTAAGTACGTATATGGATACATATTGCCTATTTACATATAAAAATGATTAGATTGTCAACAACAAAAAAATCATTTTAAGTTTATTACAAATATAAATTAACGAAGTAGTTCGCCCAACATGAAACGACTTAATAAAGATTCTAATTATTTTTCATCACTAAAAGTGAAATAGTACATTATGATGTAGAAGTGTTTTTTGACACAGATGGTGATTTCGGTAATAAAATTGTTCTAGCTATCATAGTTTATCAAGTTTAATTTCGTATAAAACAAATAAAAAGGTTAAAAAAACATAAAATTTTTTGTATAGTACAGAATCTAGATATAAATTGTGTAGATCCAAATTTGAATAGTTTGTGGTAGTATATGGTGAAAACCTGTTTTGGTAGTATATGATGGGTTTGCTGTGGTGCTTGGCTCCTTACTTACAGCTAAAATTCAGTTTGGTTTTCTTCAAAACACGACTAACATTTTTCATTAATTAATCCTTTAGGAAGCTGCACTCCCCCACTCTAGTTACTAACACATCTTCTAGAAGAGCTAGTCCAACACCTAATAGAGTAAGGTAACGACACAATTATTGAGTACTTGTTTGTTTTGTCCGGTAGATATATAGAACTATATAAGCATACCTTATGACGTCATGACTCAACGTTTTTATGAAGTTTTAATTCAAAATGAGTGTGTGTGTGTGAGTCATAGTATGCCGTATGCCCAATGTTTTACAGTTGATCCTCATGTTAATTTGTTAATATAGGTAATTTATTTATACCCACAGGATCATGGGAATGCATAGCGTTGGGGGATATGAACTTCTCCACCCAGTATGTCCTGCATGTAGGACTATTACTCACATCAGGGCTCTTCCGCAATGTTTCAGACCGGCACTGAATGATGTTGAAACCTCTGGTCATTCAAATTCGGCGTTTGCTTCGGAAAACATAAAGAAATTGCACACAATCCCAAAATTTTACTGTAAATTGAAGTTTCGTGGGGTAGCAAACACGTTATATATGTCAAAAGGCAATGCATCCAAATTCGCAGTATTATTTAAAATTATTTCGGTGCAATAAAGATGATTTTTGTTATTGATATATATAGATCAAACATAGATCCACCACTTTATTCCAAGGTCAAATTGACAACCAAACGAGTGAAAAGTAGCAGATAAAATTCGCCAAAGTGAACAAAAACTTTTGGATCCTGTTTTTTGAGACGCACAACGTATTTTATTCACAAATAGTGAATATATAGCAATATTGGAGTGTTTTAAGAAATAAATTGTCTACAATGTCCACCGTTCCGATCGCTATTATGAAAAAAAGTATATAAATTGTAGTTTCACATGTTCCATCTTATTTAGATCTGGCCATCAGATTTAGATGACTCTTTACTGTCCACAAAAGTTTGCCCCAGGTAAAAGATTTACATCAAATGATGTAGTTATTATGTAAACTGCTACAACTTGTGGCCCTACAGACAAATCTTCGTTCACAAAAAGCATCGAACTGTTAGGAAGAGTGTTAAAAACAGTATATCATTGTAGAAGAAGAGTATATAGGTGAATAAAGTCGGGGTTTACCTAATATTTGTTAATGTATTAGTTAACGGATAAGTGGTGTGCTCTTTATGTTCCTCTTCTTCGTATATCTTTGTAAATATATGCAAATATATTGGCATAATGTAAATGACTTGCAAATGTTTCTCAAGACAAGACCAACAAGTAATCAAAATAAAGAAAAAACAATGAAAATTTTCACTGTTTCTAAATAAGGTTTTGTTTCGTATTAATACTAAAGCCGCCATATTGTTTAAACTTTGTGTATAAACGACAAAACTACAAATTATAGTTTCGACCGGAAGCCGTCATCAAATTGACAGTTGACATGACAACCGCTTCCGATCTGAATAATAAAACCTTAATTAAAGTTTTATTTTTAGTTTTATAATTTGTGTTGTATTTTAACTATGGAAAATTATAAGTCACAACAGATCTTTCCATTAGCGAATTTCAAAATATGTTTTTGAAACTTCTAACCATATTTAGTAGCAGTGTTAAACCTGATGGCATAGATATTGCTTCTTAGCTTCATAATCCATAATAGTAGGGACTTATTTATAAAAAAATAAACAAAGTATTAGGTTTTATATAAGTTTTATGAAATTAAAAAGTGTATGTGGTTATTCAATAATTTTGTCGTTCGATAAGAGATGCCACTGTGACATTGGACATCTGATTTTTTTAAAGATTCTTCTTGTGAAGTTTCATGTAGATAATGTTCACTCAATAATTTATTTACAGTTGTTCGAATTTGACGTATCAACTACGTTTGTCTGCCTGTCAGAAGAAAAATTCAAATTTTGGAAACTATACATCCAATTTGAAGCAAACTTTACAAATCTTCAATTCTTCAAATCTACGATCAGATGAAGGTTGTCCAAAAAGTGCATTAACCCATTAGCTGCCATGATCCCCATTTGGGGATTTCGCTTTTTGTACCGTTTGGCAACTACGCATATTATGAAACTCTGTTAGTTTAGGTTATGTTTTGTTCCTTGAACATTCACGTGTGTGGTTTTGTTGGTTTACGATATTTTGGTGGCGTAAATATTGAAATATTTAGCTTTTTGTGAAAATTTGTGGCTGGTAAGTTGACCTTTTTACATACCTATATTTTCATTATTATTTTTTGATAGATAAGTTTTGACAAGAGTTTTTTGTTTATAAAGTGTGGATAGACTAGAGTCTTAAGCATACAAAAAAGATACAGCCACACAAAAAATAATAAAAATGTGGCTGTAGGGTCCTTTTGTGTTCCGATACCCAAATGGGGACCATGGCACATGTAATATTTTTTTCTTTTTTTTTAGATTATGAGTTCCAAACCTTTCCGCTCCTTGAAAGAGCTTGAGGCTTACATAGATGATCCAGAAAATCATGTCTACATTGATGAAAGTGAATATACCCATATCGACATCGTTGAACTTCCACCAGACCGCGTAGACTGCGTGACAGATTCTGAGGATCTAGATGAGGATGTCTTAGGTGATTCCGTTCCCCTAGACCTTCCAGGAGATATTGAGCTTCACGGCCTCACGGATGTTAAAAAGATACCCCAATCTGATCAGCCGCAGCCCAGCTGTTCTACTTCAAAACGGGTAAGATCGAAAACAACTGCCCAAGCGCCCAAGAGATCTAAAATTGCTACCAGTCAACCTCCAGCCTGGAAAAAAGGTAGAAAAAGCCAATTTTAGTGTATTAGCTGATCCAAATGAAGCTCAATCGGCATGCGATATCCGTCGGCAAAAAATTAAAGATGAAATTCGCGGTAAATCACCAGCCGAAGTTTTTGAGTTATTCTTTGATGAAGAACTAATGACCTATATTGTTAGGCAAAGTGTGATTTATGCAGCCCAGAACAACAGGCATGAGTTCACTTTTTCTGTAAATTGTCTGAGAAAGTTTCTAGGCATACTCATATTGACTGGATATCATTCTCTCCCACAAGAACAAATGTATTGGTCAGAAGACGAAGATTTAAATGTCCAAATTGTAAGAACATGTATGTCTAGAAATCGCTACCTAGAAATAAAACGAAACATACATTTCAATGACAATTCACTTATACCTGTCAAGCCGGAAGAGCATGATAAGCTCTATAAAATAAGACCCATCATAGACAGGTTCAATAAATTATGCATGAGATTTGGAGTTTTCAGTAGCAACCTGAGTATTGATCAGCAAATGGTGCGGTATTTTGGTCATCATTACCTGAAACAATTTATCAGGGGAAAGCCCATTCGATTTGGTTTCAAACAATGGGCGATGTGCTGCTCAGAGACAGGTTTCTGTTTCGATACCGAGGTATACGAAGGTAAAAAAGCCGATACTGCTGCCAGTGTTAGTCTAGGATCTTCTGTAATCTTGAAAAAAATGGAGGTTATCGAAAATCCCTCTGAGCATTGTTTCTACTTTGATAACTTTTTTACCAGCTATGAACTTATGAGAGAGCTATCTGATAAGAAGGTCTGCGCTTCTGGAACAGTGCGCAGTAACCGAATGGGCCGTTGTCCTTTGACATCTGACAATGAGGTAAAAAAAGAGAAGCGGGGATTTTTTGATTACCGTTTTGACCAAACAAACAATATATTTGCGGTAGTGTGGAAAGACAATAGCTGTGTCAAACTCCTGTCAAATCATGAAGAGGTCCTGCCAATAGCCAAAGTCGCTAGATGGTCGCGAACGGAAAAAAAAGAAATACTTTTGCCTCAGCCCAATGTTATAGCTAAGTACAATAAATATATGGGGGGAGTAGACAAATTAGATTGGAATATCCAAAAATATAGAATTAAAATTAGAGCAAAGCGATGGTATTTCCCCTTATTTACAAACGTTATTGATATGGCTCTAGTAAATGCTCACGCAGTCTACTCTATTGCAAATGGTAGTGTTCCATTACTTGATTTCAGGAGAGCTGTAGCCAAAGCTCTTTTAAGGGTGAATTCACTTTCAGACCCAAAAAAGCTTGGAAGACCATCTTTAAAAATGAAATCTCAAAAACGTGTGCCTGAACCAGTGAGACGAGATCCAGTTGGACATTATCTTGAAAGGACTCCGAAGGCAAGCAAAGGAAATGTGCGGTCTGCAAATCGAATGTAAGAAAACAGTGTTCTAAATGTAATGTTGGTTTACATGTAGAATGTGTAGTTGCTTGGCATTCAAACTAATTGCTTTTTGTCAATATTTTGTAATAAAAATATACCTTGCACTAACCTTGTACTTATGTTATTATTAAGCATAGTATATGCCATGATCCCCAATTGGGGATCCACGATAAAAAACGTCAAAAAATGACAGATTTTATAAATACATACCAATGGAGTCTATTTTTGTCAAATAATTATACATCAGTATTCAAAAAATCGATATTAGCAAGAAAAGAAAAATTGGCAGTTAATGGGTTAATACCAACAACCATGGTAAACATATGGGATGTGGTTTTGTAATACTATCGGTTAATCGAGGAATTTCATGTAAACGCAGAAGAGCCACAATCGTGTTAATGCAAATGGAATTCTTCTTAAAGTGCGACGTGACGGAAATTGGCAATCATCTTAGTCCACTTTTGAAGCAACTGCTCTAAAGGGTTGTCTTGAGTTACAAATCATACTATTCTCTTAGCTTTTTTAACTGAGGTATCCCCTTTTTCCCACTCTTCTTTTGTTTCTATTTTGTTTAGGATTATAAGCAGCAAGATGCCGTTTTTTTTCATGGTGATTTGGCTAAACAGACTAAATAAATGACAGCCAATTTGACAGATGTAGCATCATAAATTATGTTCGCTATCAACTGTCAAAGTTCGGAAATCCCTATTGGAAGATCCGTATAAAGGATAAAAGTGTTTTATATATGATTTCATTTCTATGGGTGATCCCTGGAACTACGACTATAATTTCAAATAAAACAATATGCTAATGAGTATTGACTGGTATTGTAACCTTTTGGACCAAGTGGATGTAAAAATTTGTTAGAAAAATGCTGGATTATACAAAAAAAAACAAACATTTTTCATCAATACAATGCATCTTTTGACAGCTCACTAAAACCATCGAGAAAATCGGTGAATTATTGCAACATCCACCCTATTTGCCAGATTGAACCCTTTCTGACTTCTGAATGTACTGATATTTTAAAAAATCCCTGCGTGCAAACACTTCTCATCGAACTAGCCGGTAGTAGCATCCGTCTTCCGAATTTTCGGAGCACTACTTACAGATAATTTAACAAGCGTATTGAAGTACAATGATACTATATAGAATAATGAAATATAGTGCAAATCGTAAAATAGTGTTTTTCTTAAAGAACGACGAAACTTCTTAAATAACTAACCTACTATACATATTTAAGCAGAAATTTATTGTTCTTTGTTTATTTTTAGGCAAAGTATCATATTATATATTTACTATATCGTTCATGGATTGACAATAGACATTTACGACGTAGTTTTTACTTAATAACAATTTTGAAACAAGAAATGTGACAGTGCCTTCTAACTATCGATGCATGATTTGGGTGTAGATTTTAGTTTTTCTTCCTTCTTCTTGTGCCCTATGACGTTGGCGATTAACATGGCGAAACTGTCTCTGTCTCGAGCTATCCTAAAGAGTTGCTCAGCTTTCCTTATTCCTGTCCACTCCCTGATATTCTTCAACCAAGAGGCCTGCTTTCTACCAATTCCTCTGCGTCCTTCGATATTACCCATTATAATAAGTTGAAGAATATTATATCGGTCTCCTCTTACTACGTGTCCAAAATAGGCCATCTTTCTACATTTGATGTTATCAAGCAGCTCGCGAGCAGCATTTGCTCTCTCAAGGATTGCCACATTTGTCAGCATAGCCGTCCATGGAATTTTTAGTATACGTCTGTGCAGCCACATTTCAAAAGTCTCCAGACGATTAATGGTGGATATTTTTAATGTCCATGTTTCGACACCGTATAAGAGGACTGAATAAATGTAGCATTTAACCATGCGCTGTTGAAGTTGCAAGTTATCATTACAGAAGAATGACCTCATTTTTAAAAATGTCGTGCGGGCTATCTCGATTCTACATTTTACATTTTAGTTTTTATAAGTATAAATTCCTTTACCAATCACAACCAACTTTATTTTCAGCTTAGAGTGTACCATTCTTCTAGATCGGTGACAATTAATTGCAGTATCTTCACTTTTACTGTTACTGGGAATAGTCTGGATATAACTCCTACTACTGCTGTGAATTTTTAGTCGTGATGTTTTTCTTCTATATTTTCCATAATTCACTTCAAAAATTAGTTGCAATAGTTCATAATTTTGTTTATCATAACCTATTCATATGTATATCATAACAAATTTAATTTAAAAATAACGTTTATTTTGATTTTCAATTTCTGCTTCAGAATCGTTCGAAAAATTCGAAAATTCTGATTGGTAGAGGATTCTTACATTCCAAGTAATCTGTTTTGTTGATTTTGTTGTATGGTTGTCCTCTAAACAGTACTCTTTGAAACTATTTAAGCGCGTTTTTAGGTTCCATCAAGTTATGTGAGATTAATTGAGTGTTTACAATCTTAGTATTAAACTTTCCACAGATATATCTCTTCCTCACAGCTTTAGCTATATCAACGGGTACCATATTGCGTATTTACTTCCTTTGCATTTCTCTGGTGTATTTATTATATGGTAACATACTAATTTTAGCATTATTTTCAGACGAGTCAGAACTCTATATGCATGCTTGGGAGAACAGGACGGTGAACTTTCGTTTGAACCCAACCAAATAATTACAAATGGTAAGATAATTTTAAAATTTAAGTGTTACCATTACAATAACAATGTTTTTATTTTATTTATGTTCATTTTATGTAGCTATAGTTTAGCTTACTAGTATTAGCTCGAGTATATTATAAAGCTGTAAATTTTGTGTGCTTTGTGGATATCGCTTTTTAATCTCTCAGCACGGTTTTCTCTTTTGTCTTCACTTTGTTACCAGTCAATTATTATCTAATGGATCCTGAATCGTAAATTTGTTTGGAGACCGTTCACCTATATATTTTACTATGCCATACACAACATAATCATCGATTCTTTGGATTCTTGTTCTCATTCAGAATCATTTTCACCTCTCTCGTCAAACTGACTTCTTCAAAGATTTTTCCTAAACTTTTTGCTCTCTGCGTACCATTATATGGTTACTAAAATTTAAAAAAAGATAATAAAGACACAAAATACAAAAAAATTACTTACCTAATCTAATTACTCACCTGAGGTAGTTTTGTATACCATTGCAAATATTTATTTTGCGTTTCGCCAGTAAAAATAAAATACAGTATTAGCTTCCTTCAGTATTTATAAGCAGCTGTCAACGAGGAACAGCTGAAATCTTATGATGCGACCATGTGCAGAAGCCACGCAACCGCAGTTTGATTGTTGCAAACTTGCAACTAATGCATCTACAAGTTTAAAAATGTGATTCAGCAAATTTGGGTTTGGTTTGACTCGAATTAAGCTAGCTAGGATATTAGACGTATTTAATTACAAACACTGCTTTATCACTGTCGCGTTGAACCGCGTCGATTATCATTGCGCCGAGCTTTCGACATCCTCTTTGATGTCTTCTTCAGGGTTTCCGAGTTCTCAGTCTGCCGAGCCCTTAAAACACTACTACACCGATCACTAAACAAGAGAGGTCTCCATGTCGAAGGTAACCATATGCCCTCATTTCTTTTATTGAGACAATTTGGCCTTTTTCCAATTTCTATGGCTTCTCGGATAATTCTTGGTTTATAGAAGCGGATGGGAGCTATGGTTCTGTAGTTTTCAGAATCAATTTTGTGACCTGTAACCTGTAATTGCGAACAGAAATCCTATTTTGGATTCTAAAAATTTCACAAACTCAACTTCTCAATTCCACAGAATACAAACGCGTTCCAAAAGATCTCACCACATATCTATAAAAAAAAAACGACCTAATCCATCATAAATAATACTACTCTACCTCTAGACGTCAAAAGATCTACCTCCAGACGTCGAAAATTCCAAGAATATACGAATATTCCCCTACGACCCATCGTCAGTGCATACAACTGTCCCACTTAGAAACTGGCAAAACAGCTCGCCTTATCCTAACAACCATTAGCCGAAAATGCCTCGTCTTTTGTCAAAAATCCTTTCCATTTCATTGATCTTCTGAAATGAAAAATATTTCTATTTCACACTTAGATATACTAGTTAGTCTTGACATTGTTTCTTTGTTCACTAACATTTCTATTGATGAAACGATTTCCATCTTGGACTCTAAATATAAAATCTCCCAAGACACATGATCTTCTATAAAACACTGCATGTCTAATACATACTTTTCATTCCAAAATCATTTCTATTGTCAAATCAAAGGTGTCCCAATGGGATCTCTCTCTGTCTTGCCCTGTCCTAATCAAAATACAGTACGTTGATTACACCTTTGTCATTTGGCTCCATGGTAAAGACACATTAGATCTCTTCCTCTCCCACCTCAATACATCCAATTATTCAATTCACGATTCAAGTTGAGTCTGAAGCGTCTTTGCCATTTCTTGACCTTATTCAGAAACACCTAACTTGTTGTTTTTCCTATTCCGTTTACCGGAAACCCACCCATATAAACCGTTATCTCAAATTCACCGCCTTGTTTCCTGTTCCATAAGACTTCAAGCGATGACCAAAATCAATTCAATAAGGCAAATACTCTTACAAAACGGCTACCACAAAACTCAAATCAATAGGAACACTCAAAAACATCTAAACCCCATTCCATCCAAAAAGAAACCTTGCCGCCTGATCAACCCAAAATCTTTCTATCTTTTATCAAAGGTGTCACTGACAATATCAGTAGAACTCTATACATCAAAACCATCTTCACTACTCACTCCAAGTTGTCCAATCTTGTCAGATCCGTAAAAGGCCAAATCTCTAATAAAGACCATGGCGTTTACGAGATACCTTGTTCCAGTTGCCCACTTACATACATAGGACAGACAAACCGACTAATCCAAAATTGTATTTGCGAACATTTATATCTGTAAAAAATTCCAATACTACTTCAGCCCTAGCCCAACATCATATTCAGACAGGTCACAAAATATATTTCCAAAAACAAAAACCATCGCTCCTATCCGCTGCTTAAAATCGAGAATTATTCGTAAAGCCATCGAAATTGAAAAACGCCCTAATAGCTTCATCACTCGCGATGATATGACTACATACTGAGAGTATAAAACTAGCTACAAAGGGTAAGCCAGGTCTTCACTCGACACCGAGGAGTAGGCAGATTGAGACCTCGGTGCCGTTTGATGGTTCTTATATTCCTACAGAACAATATACTGGTACGTCACGAGTGAGAGGAGTGGGCAGATTGGGAACTCGAACGGAGCCATATTCCTCTTGATAATGGCTTCAAATTGGATGACGAAACGTCGAGTTTTAAATTCTCAACGCGGTTCTTGATAATATAATATAATAATGTTTTTTTTGTCATTTTAGTAAAATCCTCACAAGAACCCGGCTGGTTGGAAGGCACGCTGAACGGAAAAACGGGATTGATACCGGAAAACTACGTCGAGGTGCTTCCTTGACAGGTTGGTTCGCTGGCGAAACTATCCACATCCCTGTGCCGAGGAATCTGTAAAGTACTTCAACCAGAAATAGCCCAAACCGTTCGATTGAATCAGCAAAGACAAAGTTTAGATAGTACAAGAACTCTGGTTAAACAATCCAGTTCGGCGAGGAAAGGTTCTACGTAATAGATCTTGACTAGGTTTACTCATTTATGTCACGTTTAAGAGTTCAAAGGTAATAATCATACTTCTTAATAAACATATCTGTTTTTTATGAATTTGAGTGTATATTCTGGAAGTTGATGCTTCAAATGACATAGGTAAGTTGGTATTTCATAGTCTGCTACGCGTTTGTCACAATTACAACTGTTTTATATTCACTACTACGGTTTAAGCCAGAGTCTATGTACAGTTCTATAGAATTGTAGACGTATGCAACATAAAGCACAAAGATCTTTGGACACAGAGCAACTGATTTGTGATAAAACTATTAAGCCTCGCTAGATGCGTACTGTTTGGGTAACGATTTCTGTAATAATGCATAAATTCTTGTCATCAACGTTAAAAAATAGCTATTTTTTATATAAGAGTAATTAAGCTATTATTTGCAGTAAATTAGTGTGTTTGGGTGATGTATTTGACATAGATATTTCTCCATTTCGAATTAGAACTAGAAAATATTTTTTAATCAATGTTTAACGAGTGTTAAATTAGAATATTTAAGTCGTGCTACAAGAAGTAAAAAATGAAATATTACAACTAAAAATTGAAGTCAACATGGTATGGAGTTCTATTAACTTTATTGGATCTTGACATTATAAGAGAACAAGGAAAAATAAGAAAGAGCTATCGAAATTTTTTGCAGACTCTCACGAGAATTGTATTGCCTCACAAATTCACTTTCCTATAGAATGTGTAATGAAAGAAAATCCCAAACAATATTGACACGAATTGTGTTTCTGATAAAAAAATCAGTTGAAAAGCACTCAAATTTGTCTATAGATTTTGATCGAAAGCCATTCCTGGCAGCCGGAGATGTAGCGAAAGGCATATAATTAGTTTGCAATTTTTAAGAAGACCAAACACTTGAAGAAGATTATATTTCACATATCATAACAATTTTTATACCCCCAAAAATTTACTATCTTATATAATACACTGAAACAATCACGAATCAGTTGTTCCGTACCTAATACTCACTATTTTCGATCGTAGCAAACCGGGTTAACCTAACTTAGTTGCTTGTCACTATTGCAACAACAATTTTACTGCGACTGCGCGAAATGACGTAGCTGCTTAAACTAGTTTTGATACTAGTTAGACTCTAGCAGTTTGAAGTATGATTATTAGATTTAGACTAGTTTTGTTGTAGATATCCATGACATTTTTTAATGGATTTATCAATAGACAAAAGCAAGCTGAAATTTAAAAAATTAACAAGGTTAAAAAATAGGGCAACAAGTATCTTACCACAAAAAAAAGATAAAAGTTTGATTATTTCAACTATAAATTTATGAATGATAGAATATTAGATACACAGAATAAAAACGCTGTAGAAGATGAAGAAAAATTATGTGGTATAGTAAAGGTCTTCGAGAAAAAGTCATTATTTCATATAAAAACGGAAAGGAACCAAAATATGGCGAAAATAGATTATGTTTCAATAATTCATAATTTAATTAATTTAATTTTCCCATTATTCAAGTGTCTTTGAGGGCGGTTACATATATTTTCACCTCAGGTTAAGTTGCGTTCTTGAACTACCGTGACCAACAGTCTTCTCAAGTCTCTGAAAAAGCTACCGACAATGATAGCAAAACTTAAGGCATTTTAAACACAACTACATTCAAACTTATTAGTTTTGTAATAACTAGATTTCTTGTGAAACCAAATCCAGTTGAATAGATACAATTAAGAAAATGGTATGTACTTTTGCCACATTGGTAATTTCACTTGTAGTAGCGCCATCTATGTTATACTACGAGAACCTATTACATTCCCTTGTACGTGACTATACGATTAATTACGTAGCAAAATGTGTGAACATGAGAAGTAATTGTCAAATTTTAGCCTTGCTTTTGCCGTTATCTATGACACTTTGCTGTAATTCTAGTAGAAAGATGTGTGTTTAAAAAGTTGGTCTAATATGACGCAGTACCAACGCAACTTTTAAAAATATGGAAACTAACAGACTGCTAAGTAAATTTTAAGTTTTTTAGTAAATTATTTTTCTGCAATATACATGTCGTAAAAAGTAAGCTCGTTTCTGGTGTTTAATAGAACGGCTCTTATCAATGTCAAAACGTGTAACCTTAGGAGATACAATTATTTTTATATATGTCTTAAAAAAAAGGAGTCGTTGTGAGCGAGATTTGCAGAAAAAGTTTAATATGACAGATGAGAAATTCATCCCAGGAGAAATATGCACATATAATTATTTTCTAATTATAAATTTTTATTAAATCATTCCGTTTCTTTTATTTTTCGTTGAATTTGTGAAATTTTTGTTAGTCGGTTTTATTTCCAAGTATATAGTACTTATATGCCCAATTATGGATTTGTTGTTTTTTATTTTTCGCAAGCATCCTTGCTATGGTATCAGAACACTAACCTATAAACTACTGGTGTCGTTAGAATAGTTTATTTACATAGAAAAAAGGACAAAGGAAGGGTGTAAGGAAAAAATCTTTGGAGATAATCGAAAACTAAGAAAACCTGAGAAACGTTGAAGGAAAATTACAAAAAAGCATATAAAGTCTGAGTCCCCCATTGATCTTCTTCGTATTGCTGTCTGTTTAGAAAGAGAGAGGGAGAGAGATAGAGTGAACGTGACAGAGGGTGCGAGAGGACGAGAGAACAAGATTTATGAAACAGAGGTGAGAGGTGACAGCGTGGGAGAGAAAGAGAGAGTGAAACTCGTATATTTTTCGTCATTTGTACAAATACGTAGTAGTTTTTAGCTTTTTTTTATACAATAGTGTCGTACACTATTGCCAATTTTCTAAAATCGCTAAAAATCTTGGAAACGTGATGAAGGAACTTCTAAAGTATCGAAAAGGCATTGAAAATCTTTTTTAAGTTGAAAAATCTTTTTGGTAGATTCAAAAAGGTTTAAAAGCGTTAGAAAATCGACTAAAAATCGTTAAAAGTGTTGTAAGAAGTTTTAAAAATACATGAAAAGCAGCAAAAAGCGTTGAAAACGTAAAAACTCTACCATAAAAAAGCTTCAGAAACTCCAAAATGCTTTAAATATGTTATTATCACTAGAAACGCGGAAAAATACGTCTGATAAGCACGGTAAATGCTTCAAAGGAACTAGAAAAGATTTAAATGTAAAAAGTGGTACAAATGCGACTAAAAAGCGAAGAAAATGAGTCGAAAATAATGCGACGGAAAAATATTTGAACTAATTTTGTCATGAAATAGCTTTATAAAAACGTGTTGAAAAGCTAGAAAAGTACCGAAATAGTGTTTTTTTCATTGCAACATTTTTTGTTTGAAGAAAAAAAAATGGGAAAAATATCGAAATAGCACCCATAACTACCGACAAAACGACAAAGGCATCCAAGAGGCTTCATAATAATAAAAAAGTTAAAGGCATTGTCCATTTAAAGTGTTCCAATACCGTTAATAGGCGTCAAAAATGAGTGAAAACCTATAAGAAATTGAAAGACGTCGAATAATTTTGGAATAGAAGGTTTTGGATATGCGTCAAAAAGCGTGAAAAGTGCTAAAGAAAGTTCAAAATGCTTCAATAGGCTCGAATATTTTTCAAAATCTTAACAAATTGACGATAAATCATCAAAAAGCGTTAGAAAAGTGACGAAAACGCAAAAAAATGGCGCAAAAAGTATATAAAAAGTATCAAGAAGCGTTGAAGATAGCATCAAAATGACACAATAATACATAAAAAGCATAAAAAAACATTAAAACATCAAACCTCTACCGTAGAAAAGCTTTAAAATAGCTTTTAAAATATCAGTAGCATTAGAAAATCGGAAAAAGTAAAAAATAATGCTTAGAAGAATCGAAAACGCTTCAAAAGCATCGAAAATTCTGTAAACCCCGGAAAATTGACGAAAAATCATCAAAAGCGTTGGAAAGGTGATGAAAAATCGTCAAAATAACGCAAAAAGTACATCAAAAGCATCAACAGGTGTTGAGAACGTTAGAACTCTATGTTAGAACAGTTTTAAAATTGTTTCAATTTTGTTGAAAAAGCTATAATAGTGACACAACGTCGAAAATTCTTAAGAAAATTGGCAACCATTAGGAAAGTGAAAAAACGTTGAAAAAGCGGTAAAAACATCGAAAATGCTTCAAAACCTTGTAAACTTGACGAAAAATCATCAACAGCGTTAGAAAAGTGACGACAAATGTCAAAATGGCGCAAAACTATAAATATAAAAATCAGCTACGGGCGTTGAAAACGTCAAAACTCTACCGTAGAAAGCTTTGAAATAGCTTCAAAATTGTTGAAAAAGAGTGTCAAAACGCCAAAAACGATTAAAAAATGTGAGTACCATTAAAAAGTGAAAAAAGTAAAAACAATGATTAGAAAAAGCGTTGAAAAAGCTTTAAAAGCTTATAAAGCGTTAGAAAAAGCAACGAAAAAGTATCGCAATAGCGCCAGAAGAACGTAAAAGCATCAAAAAACTTTAAAATGCCATGAAATTTGTTGAGAAAGCGATACTTAATAGTATAGTGGAGAACTACGAAATCAAGACATCTATATTATGCAAGTCACTGAGTTTCTCCGTCCATATTGATACAATTTGAATATTTAATGCATTTAACAAACAATGCATAAATATAAGAGCCTTTATAGTATTAGAGATGTACAAATTGCACCGTTTCTTTATTTAGAGCTGGAAATCCGTAAACAGCATCACGAATTCAAGATTAAGAAGATTTGTTATAATGTTTATACTAAAAGTACTTGGAAATAAAAATGACATACACAATTTTTATACATTTAATATTGATCTAGTTTATATTTGACGTACTGGTAGAATAACTTTTATATTTAATATTTTCTAATGAGTAATTTTCTGTTTTATGCATTTTGATACACAAAATTTACAAAAAGGGGAATTCAAAAGCGGACAACTTTAGAATTCTGAATAAAAACAAGGTTAAAAGGTACCAATTTAAGTTTCATAAAAGTACCAACATTTTTTTAAATTCAATTTTAGCGCCGTCTAATTTGACGGAAGCTTAGTGTTTTTTTGTGCTATTTTATATATTTGTGTGTTGACTAAGATTGACAATTCCATGACAGTATTTTCTGGTATAGATTAAATATATCGGTTACATCAGAAGCAGTACCTACGTGAATGGTTTGACAATAATTTAGCGTCAGTAAGAAATCGCACAAGTATCAATACCTTTCGATCGATATACGGGATAAGACCCTTTACTCCAACTATTTTATCTGTTCCTAGAAGTAATAAAGTATTCCTTGTTGGGTTTTAGTCAATGTTAACGATTACTTATTCTCATGACAATTTGAAACTTTCCTACGACAAAATAAAAACTAAACCATGACACTTTTAAAATGCGATTTGGCCAACTCAATTAAAATTTTGGAACAAATCAAGTTTAAGATGCTGAATCCTAATGTGACACCATTCCTTCTCGCAGAAAATCTTTAGTTCCTCATATATAACTAAGCCAGACAAACTTTAACAGACCTCATTAAGTCTTGTTTACAATACCAGATCACATAATCACAAAATCTTGCTCGCTTCGCTCGCTCATATCTGAAATGTATCCTCCATTCTTCCATATCCACTGCCTTTCTGTGGCAAACCCTTATGACCACGAACAACTTTCCAAAATTTCGTTGTTGCTAATGACAATGACAAAGTCAAAACAAATTCTGTCCTAGAACTCAAAAAGAAGAGAAGATTAGCCAAAATACCAGGCAACTAATGCAAAAAAGAAGAGAAATGAGAAGCGAGACGGAAACTAAAGCCGACGAACTACAAACATTAAATAAAGATATACCCAAAGCTGTTAGACAAGACACTCGAAAATACAACCAAGAACAAATCGAAGATTCCATTAACAACGATAGAAGCATGAAAGTACTGAGAAAAAGACTAAGAACATGGACAAGGCAGATAATAAAGATTAAAGATAGAGAAGAGAGAAAATCATCTTACAACCACAGAGCGGAAACCCTTCAAATAGTTGAAGACTTCTACAAATTGCTGTACGCAAGCCAACAAAAATCAAATAGCAGAGAAGATCAAGTACCAGAAATATTAACAAGGAAAAAGGGCACTGTCAACCAAGGATCAGAACTACTACGGGAAATCACAATAGACGAAATAAAACTAGCCCAAAGAAAAGCTAAGAATAACAAATCTCCAGGCGAAGATGGTGTAGTTAGTGATACAATCAAAATCGGAGGCACTTGCCTGCTGAAGCTGAAGCAAATAAAAAACCTTTTTAACATGTGCTTTTTGGACAGTAATATACCCGACAAATGGCAGAATGCTGAAGTAATTCTATTGTACAAAAAAAGAGATCCTTATGAATTAGAAAACTACAGACCTATAAGTCTTCTTAGTCACCTATACAAACTACTTACAATAACATTAATGAATCTTCTTGAGAAAAAACTTAATTTCTACCAGCCAATAGAGTAAGCGGATAGAGTAAGCGTGACAAATGATCACCTACAGAGCATTAAAACGGTAATAGAAAAGACTATCTAATACAATCGACCACTCGTTCTGGCTATTGTAGATTTCCATAAAGCCTTTGACGCGGTAGAATTTTACAAAATCCTGGAAGCACTACAAACATGCCGCATTGACTACCGATATACAAAGTTAATTTACAATGCATACAAGAACGCAACTATGTCGTTGAAACTACATAAAAACACGTATCATATCCCAATCGTAAGAGGAGTCCGACAGGTGATACCTTATCGCCTAAACTGTTTACCGTAGTACTAGAATATGCTTGTAAAAACTTAACTGGGAAGAGAAAGGTCTGAACATTGATAGTGGAAGATTAACAAATTTGAAATTGGCAGACGACATGTTTTGTTCTCGGTCAACCTCAAGGAGATATGTACAATGCTACATGAACTTCAGTTAGTGTGTGCCAGTGTGGGTTTTAAAATAAACATCTCCAAAACAAAATTTATGACAAACCTGGTATCTAGCGGAGATATCAATATTGGAGACAACAGAGTAGGGCTGGTGGACAAATACATATACCTTGGACACGAAATAAAAATCACAAGAGACAACCAAACATGCGAACCTCGAAGAAGGATAAACCTAGCATGGGAGCCTATGGAAAACTCAAAGACATCTTTAAAAGCGATATACCAATTTCTTTAAAACGTAAAACATTTGACCAACGTGTGTTGCCTGTGATGAACTATTCTCCCGAATTTCTGACCTAATTTCCCGAATTGTCACACTGAAATGGAACTTTGCCGGACACATCGCCTGAATCAGTGATGAAAGATGGATGAAAAGATTGCTTGAGTAAATCTGAGGTTAGATAAAAGAAGTAGATGAAGATCCCCTACTCGTTGGACTGTCGATCTCAAGAAAATGTCAAGGATTTGGATGAAAAGGGCTTAAGATAGAGCACAATGGACAAAAATGGGGGAGGCCTTTGTCCAGCAGTGGTCGCTAAGGGCTGGGTGGTGATGATGATGATTTATCCAATATCAGATATCCAATTCAATTTAACGATATTCGTCTCTTTTCATTATGCAGAAAACACAATAGTTACTTGCCTTCTGTATTTTTCCAAATAATGTTGAAATTGACATAAATCTGGTATTGACATGTGACAGATGTCACTACCGAGGTATTGGTAGATGTCAATATCACGAATAACTCGTTTTTACGTAACGCCTTCTATCAACGGCTAGATTAATCTCAAACCACTATCGTACGTATTTCATACCGATATATTTAACACCGTATCGTTAATAAACTACAAATTTTTGTACACATTCCTTTAAAAATATTAATCAAGCACACGAACGAAACTTAAATTGGTAACACTGGAGTGAATCAACCTAATATGGTAACCAGGTCGAATTTATTTTCACCGGGCTAATAAAAACGCACAGATAAGTGAGTCTATTATCTATAGAAGTAAGAAATAACACCAATAAAGTCTAATTAATGTAGAAATTGTTGGGACCATTGCCCAAAAAAAAAATGAAAACACCAATTTGTTTATCAAAAACATGACTGATCAAACATATGACAGTTACCTTTGCTTTTTGTTATCTTCATGATTTCGTGGCGGGCAGTTTTACGAATTCTAACAACTGTATCTTCGGACGGAAGAAATTTTTGAAAAATGTTTATGTTTAATGAATTTTGCCTTCTTCGTTGCTAGAGTTAATGATACATCCTTAATTTACATGCTATTTGATCATAATGGCTTATTTTTTATTTTGTTTAAAAAATATCAAACCTGTAACGAATTTGCTTACAAAAATGATGTCAGAATGACTTGAATTCTACAGGTTAAAACAAACTTAAGAATAATGTTTACTATTACTACTATTAAAAGTCGTTTGAAGATCTTTGCTTCCTTTGGATCACCAAGCCCCTTTTTTGTAGGATGTATTGGCCAATTTTATTCCTAGCCTCTTTATTGTAGAATACTGGTGTATTTTTCTATGGTTTCGCAGTCAAATATAACTGATTCCCTTTTTCGATTCCCTCTGAACAGTCTCTCTTCTCCTTTGTAACTATTTTTGTAAAATTTTGAAAGAGTTAAATGTTTTTAGATCTTCCTTAACATATTTCAGTTATCTCGTTCTAAATCCTTCCTTTTATTTATTTTTAAATTTTTTTTAGGGCCCCCTTCATCGTCTCTTATTCAAACTCTTTTTTAATTTAGCCAGTAATCGTAACATCCCCGTGAAGATTTTTGTTTTCTTGCATTAATCAACTGCGTCCACATCCTCATTTCAAATTTTCTTTGTTGGTATATAATGGGTAACTTCTTCCCTTCTTTTTGAATGATTATTTTTTGGTTTGGTATCTACATTTCCAATTCTTTCCTATAAATTTTTTCAAATCTTTTTTTAAATATTACATTTATTATGTTCTAAAAGTTAGCTTTTGTCTTTTACCTAACATTTCTTCTGAAGTGCTTGTTTTGGAATCATTCAAAATCTTTACTTTGTCCAAATACTTTTATTTTTGCAAGTACTTCTAGCTCTTTTGAACTTTGCCTTAATGCCATGATTCATGTATTTTAAAGGAAAAGGAGCTTTAGGATCTTGCAAATTGGCGCCTACCTCATATTCTTCTTCGGGATCTGAAGAACGCTAGTCAGGAGAAAGTATTGGATGTGCAAACGAACCGATACACTGCTGTAGCTGCTGAACGTGCAGCTACTTCCATCAAGGACAGAAAATAATTAGATGAAAGGAAAAAAATAATGAGTGCCGTACAACGTATCAAAGTAAACACCAACTAAGGCGAATGAATCAAAGAAAGGCAGTCCTATAAAGAGGGCAAAAGCAACTAAACAAAAAACTGAAAGATAGAAAACTGCTGTTCCTAACAAGAAATTGGACTAATATCTTTGATACTAAAATCTTGAATATGTTACCTGTGTGAGTCCATTTCAAATAGGTAAAAAGAAATAAGAATCAGAATTACAATCAATTTATTTTACCACCAACGACCGGTTTTGCATACTATAATTTGCTGTGAATTTTCAGGTAAACGGTACATGGTAAACTAAATGCTAAAAATATTCTAACCCGTATTAGGGTGCTGTCTGGTACAGAATATACAGCAATTGTGCCAATATTATGTGTTTGATTATTAAATATGAATTTAAATTACTTAAATAAAAATGAAGTTAAAAATGATTTAGTAAAATTCAAATAAATAAATATGACTTACATGGCGATACAAGAATTATTATTAAAAATTTGAGAAAAAATAGTTTAAAACCGATGATCACCTGTCAGCAGTGTACCATAATGTATTTTAACATGACTATGCTATGACGTAAATATATGGTTATTAGGGATGAGATAGGCAACTTTTTCTACATATGACATGACAACTGACGTCTAATTGTCAAGCCGCCATATTGAAAGGGCGTATCTTTGAAGTCTGTTCCAAGTTTTTTTTATTTGTCAGAAAATTTTCTACAGGTTTTTGATATTATGCTATGTTGTGTATATAACATAAACGAACAATTTTAATACATGATAAAAATACAAAGACTTTGTTAAAACTATAAAATTTGACCCATATAGTCCGTATTTACAGTTGTTGGGATTCGTATTTTCCGACGTTTTTTTTAATAGTGCACATTTATGTTATTTGTGATATTTATATGTATGTTTACCATTCGCATATTTTATTGTTTATAATAATATATTTCTTTTTTTCATATGTATATTAATTATATTGTATTATTATATGTAATTGTATAAATTTTATTCCGTTGTTATGGATTTTATTTGAATTTGTAATTAAAATAACGTTGGTGTAAACGTTTATATCATTTATGAATAAAGTAAAAAAAAATACGCCTGTGTTGTTTCTATCCTTAAATTTTTATGATTGCGTGTTTTTTCAGTGTATTTCAAGTGTGAAGATTATGGAAACTAATGAATTTGGTTTAGTCTTCAAAAATTCCAAAAACGGGTTATTTGTAACCCAACGTAACTATTTTTACTTAAATTTAAGTACTTATTGAATGTTGTGTGCATATGTACTCCTCAATCAGGGCTGGGTGAGAGTGAAAGACAAGCTGTTATACCGTCGGATTTTCGACGAAGTTTAACCACAATTTTATCCCTTATGCCTTTCAGAGTACTGAAAAAATGAAAACTGTGGGGTTTCCTGGGGAAATTTGCGTGATAATTGAATTCTATTTTGTAAAAAATTCCTTCCTGATGTCATTTGGAACAAAGAAATCCAAATATTATGCTATTCAGACGACGCCGCATTAATCGCCGAGGAGACAGAAGACGAGCTCCAAAGATTAACACATATCTTCAATATAACAGCTAAGAAATACAATATGATAATATCAGCAGAAAAAACCAAATGTATGACATCTAAATACCCACTACGATGTAAAATCGAAATTGATGGGAAAATATTAAAGCAGGAAGCAAGGTTTAGATATCTGGGAATATATATATATATATATATATATATATATATATATATATATATATATATATATATATATATATATATATAACTAGTTACGGAGATGTTGAAGAATAAATACGACAACAAAGCTTAAAAGCAAGTACAGCAGCGGGTTCTCTTAATGATACAATCTGGAAGAACAAACACCTAAGACAAGACACAAAAACAAGAATCTATAAAGCAGCAATTAGACCTATATTAACATACACGGCGCAGACAAAACCTGACAAATCTAAAACGAGACGACTGCTAGAAACAACAGAGATGAAAATACTCCGACGAATATCAGGGAGAAGTCTGTTGGATAGGAAGAGAAGCGAAAACATAAGAAGAGCATGCAATATAGAAGTCGTAAATGGATGGGTGACAAAACCAAAACAGGAGTGGAACGAACATATCAGTAGAATGGCAGAGGATAGAATAGTACGAATAGCACGATATAAGTCACTAAATGGACGAAGAAGTATTGGCAGACCAAGAAAAAGATAGTGCGAAAATTTAAACAATTTAGGAGGCTAATATTGAAGAAGAAATAGGCTTTAAAGCCTACATACTAGAAGGAAGAAGAAGAAGATTGAATTTTTAAAAATTTAGGCATAATGGCTACTGGTGCTCTAAGGTTGTTAATTATAACGTAAACATGTAATGTAATCTGTAAGTATCCTGATATTTGCTTTAAGTTAAGTAAATATTAACTCTATTGGGTTCAAAGTACAGTAAATTACTATTTATAACTGGGAATAAGCCACAATTAAAGATAAAAATACGTTTATTGACGTTTCAATTTATTTACTGAGAATTTACTCTTTACTCCTGAGAACGATTTCCGAATTGGAAATTGAAACGTCAATAAACGTATTTTTATCTTTAATTGTGGCTTATTCCCAGTTATAAATAGTAATTAATTTACAATGCCACAAGAAAATAGCTTCAGAACAATAAAAAGTACAGTAATAAGGAAGTCTAAGCACGGTATGCCCATTACTACGAGCACAGTTATCAAAAACATATTTCTTCTACTATGAGCAGCCTCCAACAATTGCTTTCTACTATATGATGCCTCCAGATACAAATCTTCCTCAAATAAAAATTCCTCAATTTGTAATTTGTTCCAAGTAATATTTGGATTTTTTCTCATTAATCTTGAATGGTATAATGCGATTTAAAAACATGTTTCTGCAATTGCCTCTAATTTAAACAATTCAGAACACAGTCCTTCTTAAACATATTTCAGCATACGTTTAGCATCATCAGAGAGATATTGAAAATGCTTACGTTTTACCACACAGCTTTGTAAATCTTCTAATTGATCAGAGGAATCGACTGGAAATTCAGCTGCAAAATTATGATCACACATTTACGTTTTTTATTATCAACGTTTTTACACAAAACACATATTTCAAAAACTTTTACAGACAAACATTTAAGTAAAATTATGTTATATAATCATCACAGAAAATGTAGTTATATTATAAAAATTCTAGTGTAGTCATATTATAAAAATACTTAATCAGAAATAAAACAATTGGTTGTAAATTCAGAATGAACTTAAAACGACAGAACGTTGGACATATGTAAAGGGAATAGTATGTCTGATATGGGCTGGATTGTCTGAAAAAGAAGAGGCAACAAGACTTATTTTATGAAGTGTAAGAGATAATATTATATATCACATATATAATAAAACTTATAATCTTGATGATGAATTGCCTTTATTAATAGATTTTAAGTTAACTTAAGTTAACAATAATGAGCATAAGTTGCTCAAATTATTGGTATTTGTCTTTTTATTAATGGTTTCTTCTTTTGAAAAATGGATGCCATCTTGAGAAACAATTTTTTTCAATAATTACTCTCCGTGAATAGGATTTTTACATTCGGAAAATTGACAGAGTGGAATGTTGTGTTAACATGTGTGGCTAGGGAACATCTATCAGGGTGTAGCCTGATGTCACTCTTGTGAATCAAATGGCTGGAAACTTTTTGGGGGTTGTGACCTACATAAGAACCTTCACAGCCTAAACAACTAAGTTTGGATAAAAGATTCCTTTTATCTGAGTTTGGTACTTTGTCTTTCAATGACTTGTACAAAGATCTAGAGTGCTTTTATGGGCAATTTTACATTTGGTAATTATTGAGCAAAAATTCTGGTCAATTTGAGAATGACATCCTTAATAAATGGAAGTGATAGAAAAGAGATTTGAATATTGTTAGTCAGTGAATGAGAATGAGAGCTAACTTTCATAGCACCTGTATTTTGGGAAGGGTTCTGGGTAAGAATTCGGGATAAGAATTATCTAGGAACAATTGTAAAAGGATGTTGAGATTCTTCTTTCTAAAAATAGGGTCAGTCAGTTTACAAACTCTTGTGGTCATTTTTTTTTTTCATTAGATTAATTTTCATTTTTGACTTGTGGTAAGAATGGTAGTTGAGGTATCTTCCAGAGTTGTGTGTGTGCTGTTGGTTTCTTTTGACTCTGGACTTAATCCATTAGCCGAACTAAATCCTTCCAGAGTTGTTACACTTTTTTCTATACCGATCAATTGTAATGACATTAACTATTTTGTATATAATTGGTATTCATTTTGCTTATTGTAGCACCCTGATGATGCAAATAAAGATTTGCAAAAGCTTGCTAAACTAAAAACATTACTTCTTTTGTCCTGTGTTCCGCTGCATATCCAAAGAGATTTGAGTATTTGGTATATATATTTTATTGATATACACCGTTTACTTATTTAATTTTAATTTGATTGATTATTTAATCATCTATAAGATGTACAGTAATAAAATATAAAAGGTTATTAATTAAAAAAAAAACAAAGAATGACTCTCCTGCGAGACATCGAACAATTTGCAATTTTCTTAAATTTTCTTTTCGTAAGAACATTCTACATAGTATTAAAAAATAAAAAAAAATGAATGAAATCGGTATAATTGTTCTTAAGTAACATAGGAAAATAAGGATTTATAGATAGACATAAATACTATAAAATTATTTATTAAAGAAATAATAACTGGATTCAAATATCATCTGACAATTTTCATTAATTTTCCCAAAGTGAAGATTATAAATTTTATACAAAAATGACTTTGAATCATTTTAAATAAGATTAAATAAAATATTGATTAATTCAATAAAATAAGTTAAACAAACGTCGTGTAAAACACTTAATAGTCCAGAAAACGAACGTTTTCACCTTTCAATTTTTTCAAAAAGGTCGATTTACTTAAAAATTTGAAAATAAATAGTGAAGCCCTAGAATCAAAATCTCAATCTTTTTAAGCTTTTTTTATAGATTTTGACAATAAGGCCTAGTTGTCACCCTTAAAAAATAAAAAGCACCCGCGGGTACAATACAAATTTTGAAGTAGAGGATAAGTTGAACTTACTTCCAAATTTTTATGCAAATCGGTCTTTTTCGAAAAATTTGCGAGGTTTTGTACTATTTTAAGCGACTAAACTATAAATATTTACACAATTTTCTCTAAACAAACAAAATATATTATAACAAATCAATTAAGATAACTCAGTTTAAATGAGATCTTCTTAGTTCTAAGTATTTTTCTTTACTTTAGGTCTTTAAGGGTAATCTTAAGTGGATCTATCAAACCGTATAACATCCTGGCTTCAAATCTCATGTCTGGCTGGTCCCAAGACAATTCAAAATTTCTGATCATCTGCAAACATAAAGTTCGTTTATTATAGATAAGATTAGTATCTAACAAATACATAAAAGTCCTATTATAGTGCAATTTGAAAAATTCTTCAAACCAATATTCAAAAATATCACAGCATCAGTAATTTGCTTTTTTTTGGGGGTATAGCAAACAAAAATTATGATAAAGTTTCACTTTACATTTACTTTATCAAGTTTTATAAGGAAAAAGGATTAATTCAATGGTGTTGAAGAAACAGTGATGTATGTAAGGTTATTTAGCTAACAAATAACACTGACCAATATTCGCAGACTTCTGTGGCTGACTGAAAATCTAATTTATGATCCATAGATAAATAATATAATAGAAGAAATTTATGATCCGAAAAAAAATCCGTAAAAAATGGGGCATGTCCATCGAGTTAGAATCTATGGAGAGGGCAACACGTGACTAAAAACGACCTCACTTCGGCCATATTGTTAATACTATTGTTAATATTGTTTTGACACTTTTGACACATCGTATAAGTTTATTTACGTTTGTTATTTTTCGAATATTTTAAGTTTTATAATACTTTTATAGAAACTGTAATAATATATTGTGATAGTGCATAATAATAGTTTCTTGTTCTCAATGTAGTTGCAGTAGCAGAAGCAATGCTAATAAAAAATCTTCAGGAATAACGTTGTACAGGTTAGTATACAAATATGTAAACAAAGTAATGGCCCGTACTTCAGAGAATAAATTAATAGTATTTGACTGTATTAATCTATGGTTATGTATAATATATCGTATTTTTAGTGTTTACCGCGGGATAAATAAATCATAGTTTATTAAAAATGTATTGCACTTTTTAGATTATGATTAAATCTTCTAAACAACTAGCCATATTTTTATAGTAGTTTTAATATTATTGAGTCCGGCCATGATCCCACCGCCATATTGGTATTATCGTTAGCCACACCTACCTACGCCGTTTTTTAATACACACGTTAATATGCTCATAGCTTCTCCATAGATTCTAACTCGATGGGCATGTCCGAGCGCTACAGGGAAAAAAGGAGGGATGTCAATGTGACCGTCGACCGACGCCTACAAAGCGGTTAATACATTCACCGAACAACATGTTCGGTGAATGTATTAACCGAACGAATGTATTTCGGTGATACATTAAAGTTTGTACATGGCTCAGAGGTGTTTAGAGGTTATGTATGTTTGTTTACTGAACCTGAAAGGAGAATTATCAAGTTGTAAATATGTCTAGTGAGAGTGACGAAAATATGAAATGTGATGTTATGGACACACGGGAAAATAATCCAAAGGAACGTAGAAAATATGGTCGAATTTATGAAGTACATAAAAAATTAAATAGACAAAGCCATGTAATAGGACCGGATTGTAACTGCGTTAGGTTTAAGTGTTTTCTAAAAATACAGGAACAAGCAAGAATTCAATTTATTAGAAAGTTCAACCTCATGGAGTCGACAAATGCCCAAAATATATACTTATGCGGATTAATTTCTGTACAAACTGTACAGCAACGAGGACCACGAGATTCAGAGAATTCTGCACGTCTTTGTGATGCCGCATTTAAGTTTATATTTGTTCAATATACACGTCTTGTCTACAGCTGAGTCCATATTTTATATTTACCCCGAGACTGTTGCCAAAAATGGTTGTGATGATGTTTGTTCACTGCTTCATCACTATATCTACAACTTGATGAAACTTGAAAAGTATGAAACTTGAATATTTTCTGCAACTCATGCGGAGGACAGAATAAAAACTATACTGTTCTTCGGTTTATTCATAACATAGTTCAACATGAGAAGAGACTGGAATCTATCCAAATAACTTTCCTACCTGGAATATGACATACCTACCTGATATTTTGGACTTGTCAATCAAAAATCAAAAGCCGAACACCGTTTCATGTTGAAGAATGTCCTCAAGAGTATTTTCGAAAGTGGACTGAATGTTTACGCAAGCATTATAAAAATACATTCCCTTTTCTAACTCGACCCATCCGCGAGGTAAAAGTTGTTAGGTATCATCCTCGTCTTTTGTACTACAGAACAACATTAATGGAACTTGGGAGACCACAGTAATAACACAGCAGATATTGACTACCCCCAAATTTCCAGAAATGGGAATTGAGCTACCTCCATATGCTTATAGAGGTAAAACGCCCCAATTAATTAGTTTTATAAAGCTTAATTTTGTTATTTTTTTTGCACTTCTGCCGATCAGTCCAGCGAAATATGCAGACCTGCAGCATCTAACAAATTTTTGTGGTTCAGATGCCCAACGTTATTTTGAGAACTTCCGCATCAATAATTTAGAGACCCAATATACTCTAATCTCGTGTAGACGCTATAAAATTGTTGGGAAAGAACTATTTTTAAGTTCTTTTACATTAACATTATTTTTATAATAATCGTTGTTTACTTTCTGAAACAAAATGCATATTTGTATCTACGTTGTTACTACTTTTCTTGACATACCTCCTTTTTTACTTTAATATTTTGAATTAATGTGTAAAATTTCTAAATGTTTGGAAAAATAAAGAAAGTAGAATAATTTATATTTTTACTTCTTCTTCTTTAAGTGCCGTCTCCAAATCGGGAGTTGGATATCATCATCACTATCTTTACTTTATCTACTGCTGCTCTGAAGAGTTCTATAGAACTGCATTTAAACCAGTCCCTTAAATTCTTCAACCATGACACCCTCCTTCTTCCTATACTCCTTCTTCCTCTTATCTTTCCCTGTATTATCAACCTTACCAGTTCATATGCTGTCCCCTCATTACGGGTCCCAGATATTGGTCCCGTGTTAGTTTTCTTCTGTATCCATGTTATTCTAAGCATCCTCCTGTAACACCACATTTCAAAGGACTGTAACTTATTTATGTGTTCTTGTTTTAATGTCCAGCTTTCAAGTTCATATTGCAGTATCGAAAACACGTAGCATCTCAGTGCTCTTACTCTCAGTTTTAATCTACGATCTTTGTTGCAGAGAATTGTTTTCATTTTTACAAACGCATTTCTGGCTATTTCTATCCTAGATCTTATTTCGGTTGTTTGATCATTATTGTCTAAAATCCAGGTCCCTAGGTATTTGTATTTATCAACCCTTTCTATCCGTACATTTGCCAAATGTATGTTTGTTGGTATATTTGTTTTCTTTTTTATTATCGTGTATTTGGCCTGTTTTATATTCATTTTTAGTCCATATTTTTCACAGAAACTGTTTGTTTTGTTTAGCAGTAATTAGAGTTGTTCAGTAGAGCTTGCCATAATCGCGATGTCATCTGTATATCTTATGTTGTTAATAGATCTCCCGTTAATTATTATTCCTTCACTTTGAGACAGTAATGCTTCTTCAAAAATGGCTTCACTATATACATTAAATAGTAATGGGGACATAATACATCCCTGTCTAACTCCTCTCCTGATTTCAATTTCTGGACTAGGTTGGTTATCTATTACGATTTGTGCTCTTTGATTCCAATAAAGGTTTGTTATTATTCGTAAGTCCCTATGATGCATATTTTTTGTTTTTAGAATTTGGACTAATGTTTCATGTCTTACTTTGTCAAATTCTTTTTCAAAATCAACGTAACAAACATGCACATCAACATCCATATCCATCATCATATGTTTTTTCAATTCAACTCAAATCTTATATTTAACCTCTGGTAATACCTTGATCAATGCAAATGACAAGACTACAACTGCTACAACCTTTGTGCCGTTTTGAAGTATTACAATCAGAATGTGTTATTTTTGAAATACCTCTTTTTTCTCCTGTACTTTTCAAATAAATTTGTTTGTTTTGGTTGTCGACTTTAGAAACCATTAGTATTGTGCGACTAAATAAACTGTCGTAAATACCATGTTGATCAGGCACTGGCAGCTTTATGATCTATTTATGATTTAATTGGGATTAACACACTATTAAAATGCTTGCTCAAAATTATGAATAAAAGAAATTTTAGTTTATACTTACGTTTGCAACCGCCACTTCCACTTCCAAAGTAGCAAATCTTCTGCCGATGCAAGAACGGGCACCATGTCCAAACGGCATGTAAGCGAACGGATGAGCGTTTTTCGCTGAGTACTCGTTACTAACAGATCGTAGCCACCTTTCCGGCATGTATCTAGTGGGTTCTTTAAAATATTTGTCTATTAAAGTTGTTGCATAAAAATGCATTGGCAGTACATCCGTCTAAAACAAAAAATTACTATTCTAAAAATTATATTTAGCCCACCATAGAGATCGGAAATTGAATACAACTTCCTTCTTTCGGGTGGTTTTTAAAGAAAAATTGTTTGATTTCTTTAAAACAGAATTAAACCTTCACTTTTTTATTATAAGATATTTATATATTTATAAGATAAACACTATGGGACATATCTAGAAGGACATATATTCACGTAGATGCAAAGTGGAGAACATCAAGCACTGGGTAAGAAACAGAAGAGTAGAATGGAACGATCATATAAGCCGAATGACAACAAATAAAGTAGTAAAGACGGCAAGAGACGGTTCCCCAATAGGAATACGATCAGTAGGAAGACCACGAAAACGATGGAACGCCAACTTACTGAGGGCACATTGAAAAACAGACAGAGTCATGTCTATATAAAAAGAAGAAGAAGAAGTTTAGCAGGCTAATTAGGTGGGGTAGATATTGCAATATTAGTTTCTTCTTTCTATATCTCTAGCAGTTCTACGTTCTTTTGCACATCTTTTAGTTCTTGTCGAATGTCTTCTCAAGGATATAATTTTGTTGTTTCAGCATTCTCATTTAAGAGGTAACATACACGAGAGGAGACAAGTGTACAAAGTTTAAACCTGCAATTTGCCTAAAATCAAGGAGAACCAAGAATATATTTGTAGTCAAATTCAAACAGCACTTTATTAAACAATTAAAAATCTGGTACTTACCCCCTTTGGGACTTGGTAGCCTCTTATTATCATGTTTTTTGAGGTAGTTCTGAGACCGCTGATAGCAACTGGGGCGATCCTACTACTCTCTTTCACGGCAGCTTTTAGGTATTGCATTTCAGATAACTTGTCGGCTGTTATCACTGTGTCTTTTTCTGGGAGATATTTTAAAACTTCTTCACGAAGTATGCTTTGTTTCTCTGGATTCCTGGCCAAAAAGTATAACACAGCTCCAAGTGTTTTTCCGGTCTGAAAAAATCTTTCATTTAACATTATAAAAAAAAAAAGAAAAACGTAAAGTTAGAATCAAATAATGTTAATATGCATGAGGTTAATATCAAAACGATGAATAAATAAGTCTGCATGTCATGACAAAACAATCCGTGATAGCTTGCTTGATAGAAAATAATGTCGTCGACTGTATGCAATAGTGGTTTAACTCAAAAATTGACAAAATGGAGTTAACATCACCAGAGGGATTGAAAAATCCTTATTTATGACCTAAAAACTGACACAATAATAATAGCAAAAATGTCCGTTAGAGGTCACTAGTGTCGCTATGACATGTCGGTTGAGATAAATTGTTTCTTGCAGTACTGGTCCTTTTTAATTGTGCAGTGGAAGTCGAACCCTATCGATATCAAGTTTCTATGCAATACCGGCACTTTTGAGTTGTGCCACTATAGCAGACAATTTCAGATATTTTCAAACTGTATCAGTGAGTATTTTGGAGTGCCACATTAAATAAAAAGAATAAATTTTTATTTTAAAAATGTCAGATCAAAAGGGTTAACAGAAAACTAGTGAATTAATCCTATCTCGAGCAGGAGTTACGTAAGTAATAATATCAATATTATTTTAATGTATAATTCCAAATCATCGATTTAGTAGAAAACTTAAGACGACTTTTTGATTACATCTACTGGATTAAACAAAAAATAAAGCCATTTTAGTTCTTTTAGTCTACATTTACAGAGGTCTCTGATGAAAATGTGGGCCTATTTATCGATCGACTCATTACGGTATGTAAATCCGAACTGCTCGTTGCAAACAACCAGTCGAAGTACACGAATTATGTGATAATGATTTTTTTTTACCTGAAAAACTTAAATCCTAAAACAGCGACATTGTTCAATGAATATGTCCAGGGAAATACTTTTCATTTCAACGATATTTGTGAAATTCATGTAACAAAAGCTCTGGTACCCACTATTATTTTAAAACTTCATTTGCACAAGAGAAAAGGTTTAGAAAGAATGGATATTATAGATCTAGAATAGGCTTACACTGGCAGCCTGCCAATAAGTGAAAAGAAGAAAAAGACCTTACTAGCCTTTATGAATGAAGAGTGTCCCACCAATTCACGCTGATTTCTACAGACATTTAAAACATTCTTAATCATAACTTTTCCTATTATTATTAATATATACTTTTTTATTTCGTTTGTCTTATAGTTGTTAATAAACACATTTTCTCATTCAAGTAACTGGTAATATTCTTTATTGAACCTTTATTTAAGTTGATAGGAATAACAAAAAAAAAATGCCAGTTTTGTCTTTGTCTTTATTAGTCTTGAACGACAAAATTTTGATGTGCAATAGTGGCACAACTCAAAATAAGGGTTGAATTTAAAATTATGTGTTCAATTTGCTGCCTGAAGGCTACCTAACGCTTTCTCACATAAGCAAAAATTAATTTTTCCGAAAATACCAATCCATGTAGTAAAACAAATAAGAGAAAATTATTGTCAAACAAACTTTAAACCCTGTTTTAAAAAATTACCAGTTTTTGTGTTGTGCCACTATTGCATACAGCCGACGATGTAACCCTACCTTTACCTCCTTAAAATATTTTAGTTACCGTATCAACTCCTGCTGTTATCATATCCATAGTCATGATAAATGCAGTTTGCTTATCCAATTTGAGTAAACGCTGCAGTACGCCAAGTTCATCGTCTGGTACGTTTTGATTTTTAAATTTTGCTAATGATTCATCAATAATTTTTAAGAGGACACTAAAATCAAACAAAATCAGTTATTACTCGTCAAATCTAGGAACGACTTTCAAAATCTTACAATCGGCTCTCCCACTTGGTGCGTAATAAAATTACTGGAAACATATTAGTGGAAGTAAACAACTTGATTTGTAAACTTAGATAGGTGAAGTCTGCGACTGAGTTTTCTTGAAAAACTCTGTCAGGCAAAGCCGAGACAATACAGCGAATGTTATGCATTTTATGCAACAAAAAGCAAGAGACAACCACCTCTGATAGATTTAAAACAAGTGCAGGAACGTGTTGCAATAGCAACAGGTGTAGGTTTAAGCACTATAAAAGCAATTTCGAAGTAAATGAAGTGCCAAAAAGATTCGTAGATTTATAATTCCGAACTTATAAAAAAAGGTTCCGACTTTACGACGAATACACAGAAATTTTATCATGTTTAATTCCATCCAAGACTTTGTTGTAGTTAATGAAGCAGATATAAAGATCGTGGTTAATATATTTGAATAAAAAAGCAAATAGAGCTCTCGTTAAAGTTTAATGAAAGTACAGACTGAATATAGCCACAAATGTCAACCATGGAACAAAATAGTTCGGTTTGGAAGAGTTGGCATGTTTATATGTCTATGTTGTATGCTTCAAATATCAAAAGAGAAAACTTTAGAAAAGTATATTTTGATTATTATCATGTTATGAATTCTGCAATTTTTAATTTATATAAAACAAGAACGAATAAAGATTTGTTTCTTTGGAGATTAATTGCAGTTAAATATTAGAAAATTTTTTTTGGGAATTGCCTTTTGATAGATTAGCGGATATATTTGGCAATCGTCAAATCAACACTTGCCAGATTGCAACAGATGTTTGCAATTAATCTCGAAAGAGACAAATATTTACTCGTTATTGTTTTATTTAAATTAAAAATTTCAGAATTCATAAAATAGTATAATCAAAATGTACTTTTTAAAAGCTTTCTCTCTTTATATTTGTTAACCGAGCTCCCTTTGTACTCATATCGATACAGAAGCTCAAATTCGCTTCACTCATCAATATCAATTAGTACTTAAACAAGAATTGTTTTCATTTTTTTTATATTAACTCTAACCCTAAAAAAGAAAGAATTAGATTTCTACTTACTCATTTATATAGTCAAGATTATCAGCATATTCATTATACCTCTTGGAGGGAAGATACTTCCAATAGGGTGGCAAATTTTCTAAATAGAAACTTTGATCGAAGAACTTCAATACAGCTATAACGAATTTGTTGGTTTCTGAGTTTTTGTCTGCATGTGTATCAAGTGCTCCTAAAAACGAGATCTTCATAAATTATGTGTTAAATGAGAACATCAGGAAGAAGCAGAACTACTCTGATTTGATAATGGCAAGTGTGTCCTTGCTGATACGTCGTCAAAACAATGGTTTTTCTAAAAACCAAAGATATATATTTTAATAGCGAAATTGACAATTGTAATAGAGAAAGAAAAAATACGAAACCTAATTGTCTGTTTAAAGCAATAATCGCAACTGAATCCAATGCCCATTTGTATAAATCTTTCTCGAAATCATCAGGCGTTTGATTGGTTCCACTACTTTTCACGCGATGTTTAATAAGCTTCATGAGGTCCTTAGCTACTCCATCCATTCTCGTGGTGTATTGCTGAACTGTCTTAGGTTGCATTAGTATTGGATTGACGATAGTTCTTAACTTATGCCATTCCTCACCTTGTCTAAAATAACACAAAGTTTTCATTATAGGTGTTTTCGTTCATTGTTTGAACGCTTATTTTACACAGCGAACGCATATTTCTGTAATTACTATTTTTGTTGGGAATAAGCCACATTTAAGTTTAAAATAAGTTTATTTTTGACGTTTCGATTTCCACTTCGGAAATCGTTCTCAAAATACAAAATACAAAATTACATAATTACATTTTATTTGGATTAACAAAAAGAGAAATCGAATGTTATTTGATTGGTAGCACTGTTAATGACTTGTATAACACTCTTTGTTCTTCTTCCTCTTCAGTAGTAGCAAGTAGTAGCTGTATAATTCCTTTACTCTAATAAACATAACCTCACTTTTCAGTGTTTGACCCATCGAGCAAAAAGACAAAAGAGGGAATGTAAAGGTAGTGGGGGCCAACATATTATTAGACAGGAAGTGCGATCTTTAGAGGCCACATTAAACAAGGAAAGAGAGTCTCTCTCCTTGTTTGACATCAAATTTAGTTGGGTTATGTTATTGTTTGTCCCAAATGTCACATAAAATCTTATTTATATTGAAGTTTTTTTAACAATTGTGTCGCATTTTAGACTATTATCGTTAATAATTAATTAAAACTTTGTCGTCTAAGACACATTCTGAAAAATATTATAAGCTACTGTTGATAAGTGTCGGAAAATTTAAATTTGGCGCATTTGCATTTCCGGATATGTCCGCCATCAGAGGCCACTTTTTTGGTCTCCTTTTCATAAGGATTAGATTCCCTCTTTTGTCTTTTTGCTCGATGGTTGACCACTTGACTCATACACTTTTAAGTATGGCTAGTCGCGGTTGTAAAAATTGTTCAAATACATTTTGTTACATATATGGTGATTATAATTTTATAAAACATCAGAGATTACATTACTGACTTTGTAAAAAAGGTATATTTTGCATATTTTGGTGTGAAAAGTGGTGACCAAGATAAATGTTGAGCTCCTTACAATGTATGTTATGTTTGTGTTAAGGATTTCAGGAAGTGGTCGAAGAAGGAAAAAAGCTCTCAGATTTGCAATGCCTATGGTATCTCGAGAGCAAAAAATCATTCAAATGATTATTGTTTTTGTACTGTCAATGTTTCTGGATATAAATCCAAAAATAAGAAAGTGCTTGTTTATCCTAACCTCCCGTCTGCTATCTCTCCGGTAGAGCATGGTCCTGAACTGCCAGTTCCTGAGCCTCCTCTACGTATTGATGCCATTTTAAATACTAGTAAATTAGAATCTGATGAAAGCGGTCCAGGAAGACATGGTGAATTTCAGTGTCCTTCAGAAAATTCGTTGTTTACATAAGCCGAGTTAGATGACTTATAAAAAAAGATAGAAATTTGGCTTTAACAAAGGAAAAATTAGAATTGCTTGGTTCAAGAATAAAAGAAAAGAATTTACGGAGATCAATATTTTCCTCAGTTTTCTTAGGCAGGAAGGGGATTTAATCTAGTGTCATGATATTGGTAGTCCAATGAATGAGTTTGTTATTAAGTAGGTAGATATAATAATGATGATTGGAGGCTTTTTATAGACTATTCAAAAAGAAGTTTAAAAACTGTACTCTTACAGAATGGGAACAATTATGCTTCACTTCCTATTACTCATTCAGTCCGTATGAAAGAGACATGTGAAAATCTTAACACAATTCTACAGAAAATCAGCTATTCAGCTTACAATTGACTGATTTGTGAAGATTTAAAAGTTTTTCATTTACAACGATATGACCTACTTTGGTCCATACTTCAAGGTAAAGTGCATGGGAAAAGAGGTCCAGAACGGAGAAGAATATCCTGGCTGCATAATCTGCGAAAATGGTTTAACTTAACCACTACCGGACTTTTCAGCAGCAGTCAACAATGTCAGACTAGCCATGTTAGTGTCCAACATCCGTAACGGATAGGCACCATAAGAAGAAGAAAAGTTGTTGGCGTGCTACTTGGTCAAGAAAAGGGATTTACAAAGTAGTTTCTACGTTTTATTTGTGAATGAGACAGTAAAGCAAGAGATAAATACTGGTTCACAAAACAATGGCCCATAAGAAATGTTTTAATACCTGGCGGAAGAACATTTTGTAGAAAACTTTGGTAGATCTAAAAAAGAAAAAGATCCTCCTTTCACATCTATCCATGAAGTTAGGCTTAATACTACAGTTTGTCAAGGCCCTGCTTAAAGATGGAGAATGTTTCAAGTACTTAAGGTGTTTTTATTGGATCAGATATTCGTAAAATGATGTTCGACTCCACATTTGAAACCAAGATGACTACTAAGGAAAATGACATTCTGAGCGATTTTCAGCGTGTTTGTATGATGTTCTAAGAGTACTTACTCGTTTCAGGAAATTGTTTTGTTGTCTATGGATGGTGAAGAGGTCTTTATAAATCTCTCTAGTTATTTTCAGAATGTTCTGTTTGTTGTTGCCTTTCCCCTTTGTGTCTTAGCTTCTATATTTCTTTTTTAATTTTCTTCTCATTATCTTTGCACACGAAAGGAAACTTTAAAGCGTACGGAACCATATTTCCTAGGCGTTAAGTGATGGCGCATGCATTAATACACTATATTTACGTAAATATAAAAAATAAACTTACAACAAAGCAAGTCCGAGGTTCCCTTTAAAGAAATCTTTTCTTAGTTTACGTCGATAATGGAAAATGGCATCCATAATGAATCTGGAAGGGAAAGGACCGGTGTTGCGAATAAGCTGTAAAAATAATATTAGGTATGTCGTACGATACGAATAAACATATAATTACTTATACCAAAATACAGAATTGTGAAGTGTTTTAACTTCTGTGTTTTTTAAACGATGGTATACAGCCAATTACGGGGTTTTTCCCATTAATTTTATATAATTACTTGTTACAGAATGCAGCAAGCCTACAAATGTATAAGAAATTTTTCGGTGTAGGTAACGTATGCTGAATTAAAATATGTAGTTTGTAATTTTTAATAAAATATATATTTTAGATCTCTTTCCCTGCGCAAGCCTGATATATTAGCCAATTTTTTTCATGCCCTTAATGTGCGAATCTTATAGAAACGCTAGGGCGGAGGTTCTTTTTTTTTAATATTGACTTTCTTGAAAAATTGGAAAATTTTTCGTTTTAAAAGCGACTACCCATTTATTAGAGAAAAATTAAAAACAGATGCTCGCTTTTCCTTGGTATAATATAAAATATTTAATTCCCACTGTTTCGGTAATTTCCATATTGAGACTGGACAATCATTATGTGGTAAGGTTAATTGAAAAATAAATTCAATGCAAATTTTTAAATCAAAATTAATTTATTGAATGCTCATTGATCATAAACACGATAATGAGGTAGACGAGCTTGATATCCAATCATCGAGCAAAAAGACAAAAGAGGGAATCTAATCCTTATGAAAAGGAGACCAAAAAAGTGGCCTCTGATGGCGGACATATCCGGAAATACGAATGCGCCAAATTTAAATTTTCCGACACTTATCAACAGTAGCTATATAATATTTTTCAGAATATGTCTTAGACGAGAAAGTTTTAATTAATTATTAACGATAATAGTCTAAAATGCGACACAATTGTTAACAAACTTTAATATAAATAAGATCTCATGTGACATTTGGGACAAACAATGACGTATAATATATAGACTAAGCGGTCCCCTATTCTCGCTATATAATCGAGTGTCCGAAAGATCTCTGCTCAAGGTTGAAGGTATGTTTACCAGAACAGCGGCGTGCTCATTTAAATGTTAATGACAATAATTATTTTTTTAATTAAAATTAAATATTTATGATTTCTTTTTGTTCCCGTCTATAAGAGAAATAATTATTTTGATAAAATAGTATGGCATTTTACTAAAATAGTAAGTAAATAACTCTCAACAATTTAAAATAAAATTTGCTTGTCACATAAAATATGTAAACACACAAAATGGATAAAATGTTTTCATACGTCCATGATGTTTTCAAACACAAGATCAACTTCGTGATGCTTCGTCACCGTTGTTCGGTGGCTTCGTAAGAAATCATGAACTTCGTGCATCTTCGTATCAAAACAATAAACAATAACAAAGGTATTCATGTTTTGGACACTTTTTAAAGCGCTCACCGGGTCTATATATTATACGTCATTGGGGACAAACAATAACATAACCCAACTAAATTTGATGTCAAAACAAGGAGACAGACTCTTATAGTTTATTCGTCTTCCGGGTTTGGACCGTGTCATTTGTGAGTGACCCAAAAGTGGGTTCATCTCGTTGAGATGAACCCACTTTTGGGTCACTCACAAATGACACGGTCCAAACCCGGAAGACGAATAAACTATAATTCTGACTCTGGCCGTGGAAGCCTACGATTTCATTTGAGAGAGACTCTCTTTCCTTGTTTAATGTGGTCTCTAAAGATCGCACTTCCTGTCTAACAATATGTTTACCCCCACTACCTTTACATTCCCTCTTTTGTCTTTTTGCTCGATGTGTCCAATGCTCAACTTCTCAAATCTCAGAATAAAATTGAATATGGCAACACTGATTGCCCAGTGTTAAATGTTAAGCAATGGAATTAATATTCGTAGAGATTTACCACTGTACAGTGGATATTCCTCTTTTACTGACATCCAAAAATCAGAAAGTTCCACGTAACCAAACTTAAAACAATTATCACAAGACAAGTCAATAAGAGATTCTTTTTCGAAATAAGTACTTGACATATTCCCTTTTCATCTACAAGCTTATGTGCTGTTTTGATAAATTATTACTGATTGTTTTTTTTTACGGTAAAGCTCCCTGTACTGCACTACAAACCGCCTCAACCGCTCTAAACTCGTAACAGTCATTGTTTGCGTTAATCCAGAGGTTCCCAATTTTTTTCGGCGTTTCCGATTTTTCATATTATTTACGCAAATGAGTATGTTAGCGATGAGATGTTTTAAGTTATCACTTTGTATATTCTTCTTCTCATTCAGTCTGTTTTGTGACATTTGATGTCAGTTTCTCCCCACTTTTTCGTTGATTTTATCTAGCCACTTTTTATGGTCTTCCTCTATTACGACTGTTCTCGTATGGTCTCCAATGTTCAATGTGAGTCCCTCACCTGCTAAACATGTACTCAAAAGAACACTCATTGCCTCTGCAGTTTTTTAGTACCTCGGCCATAATATCGGGCATTAAAAAATACCATGATTATGTATATGACAGGAAAATAAGCATAATAACGGACCATAAACTATTCGAAAGAAAATGCAAAAAAGTATTTTTGAAGTGTGTATATTTTAGGCAATTCCTAGATGAGCGCTTTCGGCTTTACAAAGCCATCATCAGAGCTATGGTCAATTTTTAAATACCACTACAAAGGAGAGATCTCATTTCCTTAAGTTTCACAATTATGATTTTGTAGGAGTTGGAATTTTTAAAACATATAAAAAACATATAAAAGGTCGACACTGGACGTCACAAACACGTTAAAAAATTGAAAAATTTTTTTGTCATGGTACGGGTTTAAGACCCGACCATCTATTGATGTGAGGATGTAGACTGAATATGCAGAATATTGCTATTCAGTCTACATCCTCACATCAATAGATGGTCGGGTCTTAAACCCGTACCATGACAAAAAAATTTTTCAATTTTTTAACGTGTTTGTGACGTCCAGTGTCGACCTTTTATATGTTTTTTATATGTTTTAAAAATTCCAACTCCTACAAAATCATAATTGTGAAACTTAAGGAAATGAGATCTCTCCTTTGTAGTGGTATTTAAAAATTGACCATAGCTCTGATGATGGCTTTGTAAAGCCGAAAGCGCTCAGCTAGGAATTGCCTAAAATATACACACTTCAAAAATACTTTTTTGCATTTTCTTTCGACTTGTCATAAGTGTGTACAAAAAATATCAGTCTTTTGATCCATAAACTATTGCTGAGTATTTTTAATCCAAAAAAAGTTGTTCCAGAGGTACTCTCACCCACAATGATTAGATGGTCTCTTATGTAATCTGCTTGTGATCATGAATTATGTTATGTACTAGGTTCAAAAATTCAGATTGCAGATGATCTTAACAGATTGTCATAAAAGGTACATGCGCCGGAACCACCGAGCTCAGATTACGTTTTGATGCTTGAAAACATCGCAGAAAAACTAATATGTGGGAAAGACATTGCCAATAAGACTAAGAGAGATCCAGTGTTATCTTAAGTTTTACAGTGGGCATGGAAAGGTTGCCCTGTTGAGAAAATTAAATTTTCAGACGAATACACTCCTTATGTACAACGTAAAAACAAAATTAGCTATTATCGAGCCTTTTATGGGGTGCAAAAGTAATAGTTCCACTTGTAGGAAGGAAAACAGTACTGAATTTGCTACACCCAGCATACCAAGAAATCGTAAAAGAGAAGTGACTGGCACGCTCATATGTTTGGTGGCCAAATCGAATACCTCGTAAATACATGCAGCGAGCGCCAGGAGTCTAGAAACATGCCAAAAAAGGCTCCAATCCATCCGGTGCTCCATGGACAAGAATACACCTCGATTTTGCCGGTCCATTTAAAGACAAAATGTTTCTGATTATCATAGACTCCTACTCGAAGTGGTTGGAGGTTAAAATATTTCCAAATACCTCTAGTGTCACCATAGATGTATTACGTGATTTATTTGCCACTCATGGCTGTCGTAGCAGATAACGGAACTAGTTTTAGGCCAGCCGAGTTCCAAGATTTCTTAAACAAAAACATTATTAGGCATGCATTGGTTGCATTGGTTGTATAAAATGTAAAAAATGCACTTAAAATGGCAGATAGTAATGAACAAGCTAACATACAATTAGCATTGTACAAATATCTCCTTACTCAGCACATTATACCCCATTATGCAACAGGGAGATGTCCATCAGAAATATTAATGAAGCGAAAATTAGGCTCATCAATTAAATCAAATAACCTGACAAATAACCAGACGTTTTCAAGAAAATAAGATTGTATTTGGAAGATCATTTGCTCCAGGTCAAAAGTGACTTCCTTCCAAAATAATTGGAATTACTGGACCGTTAAACTACAAAGTTCAAACTCCAAGAAGCAGCAGACGAAGTTATACCGTCAACGTCGATGGAAACAAAATTACTGGTAACTCCACAACTGCCGTTTTCGCATCCAAACGAATTTGTAGACCCAGAACCAGAATTTGTAGAGCAGGCTGCTGAATTTAAAAAGCCACCTGCTCGAATAAGAAAATCTCCAAGGTATTTGCTAGACTATGATGAGTAAATTCATCCAGGGTGGAGGAGTGTGATGTATCGTACTTGTTTTTGTTATTAGTTTCCTTACGTTTTGGAGTGATAATTAAAGTCGGTAGTATAACCTATACCTACTTTTATTATTATTTGCAATCCGGTCCGCTACATATTACATATTTTCTTTATCCTGGTTTTAATATCATTTTGTGTTTAATTTCATTTAGTTGTATTTCTTCTAGATTATATATCGGTGCGAGTTTTTTCGTCAGGTCTTCCTCATGCATATCCCTATTTTGTTGTAATTCTGTAAGTGTGGAAAAGTTTTGGAAGAATAATATATAAAAATAAGAACCAGTACAAATGCAAAGAATATAAACAGGCAAACGTTACTAGCAGTCTATCTTAAAAATAATGCTGCAAGTTTCACTTAAAAATATAATAAAACTGATATAAATAAATTCTTATACGAAGGTTATTATACACTCACACCCTCCATATCATCTGGATCATACAGGAATATCTTATCTCTGCGTCCCCATATTCCTCCTAAATGTACTATATCTCCATACCGTTGTTGTAATCTGAAAAATAAATTTTATTATATAATAAAACAGTATTTTTGGTTGTTGCATTTTTGTTTGTTGTAGACTTTATTGTTACAGTTTTTATTCTGATCAAATGGGTTATTTGCTATTTAGTGGTGGAATTATATGGAACAAATACCACATAAAGAGACTAAACAAAATTATATATCAATTTTTTAACATTTATATGATTATCATCATAATTCAGAATTAAACATCCCCTACTTAACAAAGGTATCTTTGTATAAGAAAGGGTGCATGTATGTGAAATTATTAATATAATTTCAGAGTATAAGAACTGTATTAAATAGGGCTCGTTCAAAATAATTAGGAGAGGTAGTAAAGAGCTATACAAATAATAGCCAAATTAAGTTTATAAAAAGTCTTACCAACACTGCTGTTATACACACTCGCGGCATTTATAGGCTTTTGCTGGCAGTCGTTCCTCTTACGGGGATGCTGTCTTTACCGATTTATAAACACGTAACTATCAGAGAGAAAGACACACAGAGAGAGAGAGAGAGAGAGAGAGAGAGAGAGAGAGAGAGAGAGAAAGAGAGGACGTCTGTTGCTAGCGAAAGTCAACAGACAAGAGAGTACGTCTGTTGCTGGTCGCAGTCAATAGCCGAGAGAAAGAAAGAGTATTTTTCGTTTGTTATTTTAAAACCGTCTGTATTTCTAAAATAGTCGGGTTGAAGTGAGAGTAGGAAGGGTTGGAGTAGGGTAATGAATTTAAAATTGAGGTAGAGAATGATAGGAATTAATACAGCGAAAAATATGACATGGTTTTTCGCATGTGAAAAATTGAACACTCCTCTTGCTTCCAATCCCATGTACCAGGAGCCACTAGTCAGTTAATTATACTGGCCGTCGGTTATACTACCGGAGTTACACAATAGGACCCAATATTACACATTTAATTTTTTTTAACTTTTTTTTTATTCGATAGTTCGAAGATAAGCTTCTCCCATTTCCTTCCATTCCAAAAACGGTATTCTACTAAATTGTTACCGCCTTAACAACATCAGATATGTAGATGACACCATAGTATTTGCGGATAATTTAGAAGACCTACAAGTTCTTATGAACAAAATCACGTGTTCATCATTCAATCTACGCTTATCCACTGCTGGACATAGATCTCCCTCATAAAATTTATGAAAATTACGTATTACAGTCAACAATATGGACTCAATGTAAACGTTGAGAAGACAAAGTTCTTGATAATTAGCAAATAATGATAACAGAAGGTCAACTCTACGTCAACCAATCTCGTGTAGAAAGAGTGACGCACTACAACTGTAGCATTTGCAATTTCATTGATTTTTTGGTGTATATTGAAATCCCCTCGTATATGTAATATATTGAAATCCCCTCATAAGTTTTAAAAATCGCAGAATATTTTTTAACGTATTTCAGTTTCCTCTTTGTACGTATTAAAACACTGAATTCTTTCAGTTCCTCTTAGCGTCTCCAAGCAATAAAAAACATTTTAGAGTTGTTTATTTATTTCGTGTCGATAATTCTTTGATTAATGCCGCTCGAAGTACTGCGTTTTCAAATTAATAATCTACGTCTTAATTTTCGATGTGTTTTGTTCATTTCAATTTCAGCGTTTTGTTTATTTCAAGTTATGTGAACGAATTTTTAAGATAATTTTAACATTATTATTTGGGTCGCTGTATGCTCAGGTATGGATCCAAATTCATCTGTCGAATTTGTAGTTTTCTGTTTTTGGCCCCTTTTTATGGAAATAGGTAGCAGTGAAAAGTAAATTGTGAAGTATGTCTAGTTACAGAGGAGGTTAAAAAAGTATTTAAGAGATTTGTGTCGCCTGCAGCAATTCTGATGTTCCAGTTTGTTTCCAGTTGAAGGGGTTCTCAATCTTGCTGTTCCTGAAGCAGTTTGTTTAGTTCCAGTTATAGTTCCAGAATTCTAGTGTAAAACCCAGTGCAGTCCAGGTAACTTTTGTGCAAATATTTAAAGTAAAGTAGACATTTTTTTAATAATATAATTGCTTTCATTAAAATTTAAAGGACTTATATTAATTAATAAATTATAAAATTTTAGGGTTCGACTTTGGCTGTCAATTTGTGTGCTCAGTTTTTTTTAATTTGTTGTTATGACAGCTCGTTTTATTATTTTTTGATTTTAGTTTGTTTTATTTTTAAAAAAGGTTAACCTCCATGCAATTTTGTAAGTTTTGTAGCAACAGAGTTTGTAAACGGCTAGGACACATGTAAGTTTTTCTTGTTCTAGTTATTCTTGTTCTCTGTAACTATTAATCTATATGTAAATTTGTGCCATTATTTTTATAACTGTTTGTGGTAAGACACCAATAAATGTTAAATTTGTTTTTAACATTTTGTTAATTTTTTTTAAACTAACCCTTTTTTTGAGTTTTATTTGAAAAATATATGTTTTTTATGTTTAATTATTATTTCCTTTGCTACTAGTAACTAGTGGTTGTAATAGGTATAATTAGGCACCTCGAAGTGGCGCCCTATATTAAATTACTAGAGGTGCTTCCTGTTTCTTTTTGCTTTATTTGTCCCAACGAGATTCATGACCATTTGTTTCATTTTTTTGGTAGTTGCCCCAATCCAACCCCCTTATCTTTTACTTCTCCACGACCCCAGCTCTCCTAACAAACCCTGAGTGCCATTCGCACAAGTAGCGTTTATTTTGCTTAGCCTATCTCAGCCTCCATAATTTCTGCCCCCAATTTTCTACCCCTTGTATTAATACCCCATGTGGTAGGCAAAATATTATTCCTTACACAACGACCTAGGCACCATAATAAATGAAGAATGGACCAACAACCAGGAGATTAGAGCACGCATCGCAAAAACTGGATTCACCTTTAATCGGATGGGAGCCTTCTTCAAGAGTCACAACCTCTCTCTTGATACAAAAGTAAGAATGCTGCGATGCTACGTCTACGTCTTCTCTGTCCTTTTTATGGTGTTGAATCGTCGACCTTGAACGACGATATGTACAAAAAACGTGGCTACGAAAAACGAAAGCATTTGAAATGTGGCTATATCGGAGAATACTTAAGATCCCGTGGACTGGCCGAGTCACAAATGAGGAGGTCCTCAGAAGAATGAATAATAACCGAAAGGTACTGACCACCATTAAATCTCGAAAGTTACAATTCTTTGGACATATTATGCGAAATGAATCCAGACATGCTCTCCTTCAAGCCATCCTGCAGGTCCTGAGGTCCAGGAAGAAGAAGAACATCTTGGTTAAAGACCCTGGTCAAGATAAGATAAAGATTGCCATGATGATTGCCAACAATCGTAACGGATAGGCACATGAAGAAGAAGAACTTAAAATCGATGAACTTTTAAGAAAAATGACAAGATATTTTATCCTTTTTTGTTCAGAAAGATCCAAAAAAAACCAAAAAATGTGTCCAGACCGAAAAAAACTGATTTTTACAATTATTTGTTTAAAAAAAAATTGTTTAAATAAATTAGGACCCCTTCGCATGTGCGACCTCTTGCACCATATTTCGGGATATCTTATGAAAACAATTATGCAAAAAAATCGCGTGGGAATATTTTTGATTTATTTTTAAGTGAATTGACCTTATGTTCGGAGATATGAATACATTTTTGAATTGCAGTGATAATTAAGTTAATTAAACTTATTAACTAATTCGTTTTAAAACGTATTACTGTCTTGATCGTCTTGATACAATATTAAAGTAGGTAATTATATAAAAATTATGGTCGTTAGTAAATTCACTATGACTTGTTGTCAACTTGATCTGAAATTTTCAGTAATTAACTCATACTGATTGTTCCAAAGTCGTTTATTATTGGAGAAATTTGACTACGTACGAAAAATAGCATACGATATGGAATAGCCTAATTCCATTTTATTAGATATAAGAAACGAACTAGAAAATACCAATAGAAACCTTTGATAATATATTTATAAATTGTAATGCCTTAAATTGCTACGCAGCGGCGGATGTTGATAGTTTTGTTCATAGGGCGCTGCGGTCTTGTGATCTGATATATTTTTGACTTTTTCTTTAATACCGTTTTTCATGTTGTTGGAAGCCTTTGAACATTATTTCTTTGATTTAGACTGTTGGGATTTTTTTCTATTTCTATGTATTATCTGATTTCGCGTTTTTTTTTTTAATTTCAATGATAGTTTGGTTCAAATCGTAGTTTGGTTCAGATTTATTGTATGTCCTGTGTTTGAGACATGTTGCGCAAGGGACGACGTTTTTTCAATTCGATGTCTTTGATTCTTGGGTTGGTCTGTCCGATGTACGATTCGTCTCAGTTCCCATATGGAAATCCGTATACTCCTTGATTTTCTAACGATATTTTTGTTTTGGCGGTTGGTAAATTAGTTGAGATTTTTCTTTCGGTATTAAATATTGTTTCTATTTTGTGTTTTTTAGCATCCTCCCTATTTTCTCTATCGTACCATTCTCATAAAAGATAGAATAACTTTTGCAATCGGTTTTGCGTCTTCTATTGGGTCCTTTTTTTCTTTCTTGAGCAATATGAACTTTTTCTAATATATATTTCGAGAAGTCGTTTTTTACCGCTGTTTTCACATTATGCATTTCGTTACTTTTATGTTCTTTATCTAACAGTCTTTCGGATCGTGTCATCAAGGTTTTAATGACTGAATGTGATTGTGCAGGATGGTGATGTGAATGGGCATGTAGATATCTGTCGGTATGTGTAAGTTTTCCGTATGCTGTGTGTCCTATGCATCGAGCAAAAAGATACAAGAGGGAATCTAATCGTTATGAAAAGGAGACCAAAAAAGTGGCCTCTGATGGCGGACATATCCGGAAATGCAAAGGCGCTAAATTTAAATTTTCCAACACTTGTTAACAATACCTGTAAAATATTTTTCAGACAAGAAAGTTTTAATTAAATATCAACGATAATAGTCTAAAAAGTGACATAATTGGTAAAAAACTTCAATATAAATAAAATTTCAGGTGACAGTTGGGACAAACAATAACATAACCAAACCACAGAATAATAAACAAACCGAATGCCCACTCTCCACGGAAAATTAAGTACGCGCATCTCCTTCGCGCAGACGTTCCGCCATGTTTTACGAGGATTTTAAAGGGAACCAGTGTTGTTTATGTGGTGTGCATGGAAAAAAAAACCAGGTTTATTTGACTTACGGCAATCATAGACATAGTATACAATTATATTAACAGTTTTAAATATAGTAACATAAATATAATATAATTAAAACATAAATGTAAACAATTGCATAACCTCACAAATCATATGTTTGTGTCCTCCTAAAACATGGCGCGCGTGCTGAAAAACTTCAAAGGCGGCATCTGAGAGTGGCCCTTCTGATTGTTTATTATTCTGTGACCAAACTAAATTTGACTTCTTAAACAAGGAAAGAGACTGTCTTTCCTTGTTTAAAGTGGCCTCTCAAGATAGCACTTCCTGTCTAACAATATTTTTGTCCCCACTACCTTTACATTCCCTCTTTTATCTTTTTGCTCGATGGTCCTATGTCTTCCTTCTTTATTATTAAAACATCTAAAAATGGTAGTTGTCCGTTTTCTTCCAGTTCCATAGTAAACTGGATTTTATGATGGATATTATGGATGTGTTCTAAAAATCATCGTCATCATTGTCATCATCCAGCCTTCATTTATCACGTCCACTGCTGGACTTTGGCCTTCCTTACACTCCTCCATTCTTTGCGGTTTTGTGCTCTTTGTTACCAATTTCTGGTGATACGCCTGATGTCGTCAGTCCAACGTGTAGGTGGTCTTCCTCTACTACGTTTGTCTGTTCTTGCCCTCAAATTTGTAATTTTGCTCGTTCATCATGAGTCGTGCATTCTCGCTACATGGCCTGTCCAGTTCCATTTCAGTTCCGCTATGCGTTGCACATTAGCAATATTCGTTCTTCTTTGCAGATCTTTGTTTCTTATTTGACATAGACCGTTCCATTCCTCTCTGTGCTACTCTCAATTTTGAAGCCGTAGTCTTGGTTAAAGTTCTAGTTTCGGCTCCATAGGCCATGACCGGTAATGCGTATTCGTCAAATACTTTTCTTTTGAGGCTAATTGGTATGTTGGCCCTAAGTGTGTCTCACAATTTTTCAAAGATTGCCCACGCTAAAGTAATTCGTCTTTGGATTTCGCATGTTTGGTTATCCCTGCTGATTCTTTCTTATTTCATGGCCCAAATACGTACATTTCTTCACTAGTTCTACCACTTTGTTTTGAATAGTTAAATGGTTATTGGAAACCATATCTGTCATAAACTTAGTTTTGGTCAAGTTCGTTCTCATGCCCACCTTCGAACATGCAAAGTCCAATTCATTTAACCTATCTGTGGCTTCTTCTAAATTACCTGTCATAAGGACAATGTCATCTGTGAAACTGAGATGCTTAAGTTTTTCGCCATCTATTGTTACTCCTTTGTGCTGTGGTCCCAATTAACCATTTTAAAGGCATACTCTAATGTCGTTATGAATAATTTCGGTGACAATGTATCTCCTTGCCTTATCCCACGTTTTATTTTTATTGGTCGGGTTTTATCGTGTATCTTAACAGTCATAGTGGTATTTTTGTAAATATTGTAAATAAGTTCACTATACCTATGGTCAATTCTGCTGTCATTCATTGCTTCTTTAAGGCTGTCTATTTCGATCGTGTCGAACGTTTTATGAAAATCTATGAAAGTGAGGACAAGAGGTTTGTGTATTCTATAGAAATTTCAATGAACGTCTTTACTGTATTGAGGTGATCATTGACACCATAATTTGATCGGAATCCTGCCTGCTCTCTCGGTTGGTAGAAATCTAATTTTCTCTCCATTCTTGATATCACTAACCTAGTGAAGAGCTTGCATATGTAATTCGACAGGCTAATAGGTCTATAATTTTCTAGGTCCGTTCTATCTCCTTTTTTATGCAAAAGGATGGTTATAGCATTGTTCCATTCTTTGGACACCTCTCTTTGCTAAAAACCTAGATTAAACAGTTTTCTTAATTGATTTAATAGCATATCTACTTTATTTGCGATAGCTTCTGTTGCAATTCCATCCTCTCCTGAAGCTTTGCCATTTTTCATTTTTCTTAACGCTTGTCGAATCACATCTACCTTTATTTCTGGCATTAATTCGGAACCTTGATTCATGATCTTCTTTAAAATATCTGTTTGAATTCCTCTTTGATCTTCTCGTCTACTTCCATATGATTTCTCGTAAAGCTCTTCGACGACCTGTATCATGCAACATGATATTGATATTATTTTATACATGATACATGATATGAACACGTGATATTATTTTATTCTGCTTCTATTTTTGTTCTAAAAGTACCTTTAGTTTTTCTGCTCCATGTGTACAGGATATAAAAGTATCATCCACATACCTAAGTCATCGTTGGGTTTGTGTTCGGCTGTTCCTATTGCTCTCTGTTCTATTTCTTGCAGGTATACAGGTTTGCTATTACCGGTGACAGTGGTGAACCCATCGGTGCCCCTTTAACTTGTTTATATATTTGCTGCTTATAGATAAAATATGTGTTATTTAAGCAGTGCTTTATTAGATTTAGAGTATCCTGTGGTAATGGATATTTTCTGCTTATAATTTCTAATGATTCATTTATAGGAACATTCGTGAAAAGTGAGACCACATCGAAGCTGACTCAGAAATGTCCCGGATCAGGGGTCACATCTTTTATACGCCCAATGAAGTGGCTTTCATTCATGACGTAAGAATCCGCTTCTTCTGTATATGGTTGTAGTTGTTCAGCCAGAAATTTTGCCAGTGGTTGTAGCGGAGATCCGATACAACTAACTATTGGCCGCAATGGTAATCCTGTCTTATGTAACTTGGGTAAGCCGTAAAGTTTTGGACATCTTGACGACTTTTCTCTAGGTATAAGATGTAACTGATGTTCTTTCTTGATGTCTGAGGCTTTGATCTTTGCTTTTGTTACTTTTTCTAGATATGTTGTAGTAGTTGTAAGATATAGTAGTAGTACCTACTCTATAATACGTGCGTGTATAAGTGTGCATATGTAATATCTTTATATTTATAGTATTTATTATCTATCGTGGCTAAATTTCCTCTTTTTGTTCTTCTTTCTCTTTATAAACAATTCCGCTTGTTCATCGGTAGATTAATACTTCTATGGAAGGTTGTCAGTCCATCTTTCGCGCCATCGGCCGATACTTCTTCGACCAATTGGTGTTCTAGGATTGATCGGTTCTTTTTCTTTCTATCTGTGGCAGTTTATACTGTTAAACCAAATTTCAATTTCAAAAGCTAGTTTCGAAGCCATGACTCGCTCTCCACCAACCATCTAGCTGCCGTTTGCATTATATCAATGGGTGACCTTTCTAGCAATATTAAAATAAGAAAGGTTACACATTATTATTATCAAGAATGGGCTTCGCTTTGTTAACTTTTTGTTGAAAACAACCAAAATGTGTTAAATATTTAAGTAATCTCTTTACAATGTCACGGACAGTAGGTCATGATCGATCTAGATATCTTTTAGCAAATAAAACACATGTACTAATAACTATCACATTCCCCATGTATGTATTTAAAGTCAAACGCAGTCATCATCGTTTAACTCTAAAGGAGCCATTTCTATCAGTTCGTAAAAATGCCAATAACCTTAAATAATGACAATTATGACATTTTCATACACGGCCTGCTAAAATAAACCAATATAAATATATCTTACTTTTAACATTAAACCACAATTATTATCACCAAACGTTTTAACTCTAGGTCCAAGAAACTTCAATGCTATTTGAAAGAGAATTGATTTATTTTTCATTAAAATTATACAATACAGGGTGTTTCATTGAAAATTATTGTCATACTGTGTTTTGAAGTTTCAAGATATGGCGTATAATTTTGACGTCTATTTAAAAATTTTACTATTAGTACTAAATAAAAACTAAAACAAGAACTAATAATAATTCCAAAACCTGTTAGAGATAGATTAAATTACCGATTAGAGCGCCTTCAAGAGAAGCAGGTTGTAAACAGACTAGAGGAAAATAAATAAAAAACTAGAGAATCCAGTCAAACAGGATATAGAAGAAGAGTTTCAGACCATACAGCAGACAGCCATGTCATCAGTAGCAGAAAAGTATATAGGACGAGAGCATATAAAAAGACGCCAAGGACAAAACTACAAAGAGATAAAAAAATACCCAAAATGCGATCGAAAACTATGTGGCAAGAAGAAGGGAATTAAAAAGAATTTGCAGAATAAAGAAAAGAAAACAGCTAGAAAAGCAATTGAAAAACATAGAAGAAGCTTACATAAACAAATATGTGAAGAATTTCTACCAAGAAGTTAAGAAATCCAGAGAAACTACGAATAATCCACAGTATTGCAGAAACAAAGAAAGCTTACTTCTAGGTGAAAGAATAGAAAAATTAAACAGATGGGCGGAATATTTTGAAGATCTATTAAATACAGACTAACAAGAGGAATTTATGGAAAATGAGAATTGGTAAGAAGATGAAGACGGGACGTGCCAGGAACCAACTTTGAATGAAGTCAAAGAAATAATAAGAGACCCAAAAGATAACAAAAGTAGTCTATAAAATACTTATTCAAAAATTATTAGGAAAAGATTAATAAAATGTGACAAAAAACTGATTAGAGAAAACAAGGGAGATTTTAGACCAAAACGAACAATTACTGATCAACTAAGTATTTTAAAATCAATACAAAATACTAGCTATGAACAAAAATTTGGATAACATATGCTATATGAGACCATGAGGAACACGATATATAGGGTAACAATGGAAGGAAGCTTTTCAAGACAGTTCACAGTAAATAGAGATTTAAAACAAGGGGATCCGCTATCAACAAATTTGTTGAACCTAGTATTAGAACAAATCGTAAGAAGATCAAATATGAGTACAAACAGAACTATTTTCGATAGCAGGGAACAGTGTGTAGCCTACGCGGATGACGTGGTGATACTAACAAGAACAAAAAAACATTTAGGAAAAGTTTTCCAGAAATTTGAAGAAAAAGCCAAAAGATACTAATAATAAACGTAATGCTAATAATAAACGAGAGGAGACGTAACAAATAATAACAAATATATTAAAATGAAAGGAACAGAGACTGTATATAGTTTTGAAAAAGTGTCAGAATTTGAATACTTAGGAGTAACCATAACGAACACTGGAAAAGAAAAGAAAAAGAGATAGAAAAAGGATAAATTAAGGAAAGCAGAGCGATAGGGTCACTAAGTTCATTACTGAAAGCAAAAAATGTGTCAAGAACAGCTAAACTGCGAGTCTACGAGACAGTAATCAGATCCACAGTGATGTATGCCAGTGAAACGTGGACCAGCAGGTAGAAAAGAAAGTTGAGATCTGGGAAAGAAGAGTGCTCAGAAAAATCTTCGGAGGAATAACGACGGCAGAGAATATTTGGAGAAGACGAACAAATAAAGAAATAATGAGGGTGTATGGAAAACCAGCAATTACGACAAAAATACGAGCCCAAAGAGCTAGATGGCTTGGTCACATTATACGAATGCCAGAGAATCGAAATGTTAAAACAATACTGAAGGAGGGAGAAATGGGGAAAATAGAAGAGTACGTCCAAAGAAGAAATGGTTGAAATCAGTAAAGCAAGACTTGTCAGAAATAGGCGTGAGAAATTGGAGATAGAAAGTAAAGGACCGAAAAAATGGAGGGAAATAACCAAGTTTTTAGAAGCCAGGAGCCTACAAGAACTGATGCGCTGACCTGAAAGAACGTTACTTACTCTTTGCGTGAAAAGGTTTTCAAAATATTATGTTTATAAATGGATGAAATATTAACATTGAAAAAATTGTCTCTACCTTTCAAAATTTTGGAAAAAGATACCAATGTGACCTTATACAAGTATTATCTAGTTTAGACAAAATCTAAAAATGTATTATTATACAGGGCGTTCTATTGTCTATAACAAAGTTGTTGTTCGATTCTGGTATAACCGGACATGGCATGTCTCTCAAAATATTGGCCATAAACCAATTTTCATAAACATCCTGTAGTTTCCGATATATAGTTAGTGTAAGCTCGTCTTGAAACACCTTGTATGTATATTCAATAGTATGTAATTAGTTGTAAATATATTAATACTTCATAACAGGTCATAGCGCTACTCATATTAGTATATAAGTAGGCCTAACAGTAATGTAAAAAATACTTACAGTAGAAAAAGTTTATCCGTGTTTAAAAGACGAAGTTCTGCTCCAGGAAAAAACCTCCACATGTTTCCAATCACCGGCAAAGGTTTCGGTCCAGGCATACTCTCAAACGGTTTGGCATTCTCCCATCCCTCTGGATTCGTGTCATCATTCTGAGACTGAGCACCTACCAAGTTTTTATAATAATTTTCTCGATTATTAGTCGCTGTGCAATATTTGGCAGCGTGGTAAAGCGTTGAAAATTTCAAGCGAAGAGCGCGTTTCGACAGCATGACGGCATCTGAGGTAATGATAAAAATATATAAAATCCTTATTGTTGATAATAGGATAATAGGTTGTATTTGGTCAAGGTTATGAAATCTATTAAGGTCAATTCTAACAACGATTTTAATGTTTATACTGACGGATGAAATCTCCGGTCATCTTCTAATAAATACATCAATACTTTTTAAGAAAGAAGTTATCTATACTTTGGTTTGTTTATTTATTAATATTGGTAATGAGACAATAAATCTTTTGAATAGTTGTCATCTAAAAACACTTATTTGTGTTTAATAATTACTGTTATCAATTTTTCATTAAAAGCTAATTATGACTTAATGGATTTAAATTAATAAAAATAAATCTGGTGTTTTGATATGAAACAGAACTAGACAAGGCGAAAGGCTCAGTGTTAAATCACAAATTAATCCCTTAATTTGTAATCTTAATCTTAATCTTAATCTTTCATAGTTTCACCGTGTATAATTAAGAAATTGTAAAACTATATCGAATAATATTTTAATAACCAAAGTCCATTCACCTGTTAATGAATTTTTGAATAATATATTTTACTAATTGAACTTCCTAAGTGTTAAAATTGCGGCCTGGATTAAATTGTATTATAAGCTCATAGTTCAAAGTTTGTTAGTATGATAGAAGCATGAACCTCTGTGCTGATGTATACATTATTTGTGAGATTATAAATTGGGGATTTGAGCTCATTTGAGTTGCAGTCTATTATAGATAGTTACCTAACAAACATCATATAGTGTAATTATGAGTATCTGTCAATAAAACCAACATTTTTACTCCACAACTTCATCGTTTTATTGTATTGATCATTGTCGATCGAGAAGAAGTGGACAAAGGGGCATTATAAAACGATTCGATGCTAATAATTACGTTCGAATCTGTCCGTTGGTCTTTCGAAAAAACAACATCAAAAGGGCGTTAATTGGATTGGAGCTTCGAAGGAGACGACCTTTAGCGACCTGAATAGATGTTTCCCAGTTCCGTACAAGATAGACGATCGAATTCGAAATGTGGAGGAAAGAAAAAATAAATAAAAAGACCAGAAAGCACCGAAATTAGGGGTAGGAGTTTTACGAGAGCCTTTGATCACCAGAGAACCTGAATAGCAGTCTTTAAGTCGAATGTTCCGGCAGTTTGGAGGTGAAAAATCTAGCAGCATCCAGAGATCCAGTTCACTAGTTCCAGTTGCAGTTCTAAGAAGGAAGCAGGAACATACAAGTGAACGTCGGGATAAAACTGTAAGTTTTTGAATATTTATTATCATTTAGAGCAGTGCATTTTTTTATAAATTAAAAAGATTATTAAAGAAACTTAGCTTCACATTTTTAATAATACTTAATTGAAATATTTTTATTTTGCATACTTTTTTACTTAGAATAGTAATATTTTGTCTACAGCTAAATTAAATCCAATATTTTAATTATTTTGATATTAATTATACTCAATAATTTGATTCTTAAATCTGATTAAATTCTTAAAACATTTGATTTTCATAATATGTGAAATATTTGACTAATCGTTATTTTTATACACATTTAGAGTTCATTCAATTCCAAATATAAGTATTTGTAGTATTTGCATTTTTATCTAAAGAATTTTACCTCTGGTTACAAGTGATAATATTACATTTTTTAATTTGTACAATAAGCCATGTCAATAAGTTCATGGCGTTGTTGTGTAAGGTAATTTTGCTGAGACTTTAAAAGTTAAATTTAGGTCAAACTTACATACTTAGGTAGTCAAAATGCAGAGATTATATATAGAACAAGAAAAAATAGGTCAAGAAATAACTAAGTTTTTAAATAATTTACGAAAATTAAGAGAAGGAAAAGCAAAGGTACTGTAGATGCCTAATTCACAAAAGGAAAGTGCCATGTTATTCCTCATATATATGTGCAGAATGTGGTGGACAGCACCATTCATTACTACACATGTCAGAAGGTCAGTATGATAACAGAAGGAATTCTGAAAACAGAAGGCCACAAAATATACCAAATTCTGGTGGGTCAGAAGGTCAGTATGATAACAGAAGGAATTCTGAAAACAGAAGGCCACAAAATAGACCAACTTTTAGTACGTTAGAAGGTCAGTATGAGAACAAGAAATTATAAAAACAGAAGGCCACAAAATAGACTAAATTCAAGTTGGTCAGAAGGTCAGTATGATAACAAAAGGAATTCTGAAAACAGAAGACCACAAAATAGACCAACTTTTAGTACGTTAGAAGGTCAGTATGAGAACAAGAAATTCTAAAAACAGTAGGCCACAAAATAGACTAAATTCTAGTTGGTCAGAAGGTCAGTATGATAACAAAAGGAATTCTGAAAACAGAAGACCACAAAATAGACCAAATTCTAGTGGGTTAGAAGGTCAGTATGATAACAAAAAAAAATTTTGAAAACAGAAGGCCACAAAATAGACAAAATTCTAGTGGGACCGAGGTGACAACAGTTATCGCGGATCGTCAAGGAGACAAGAGAATATCGTGAGCTGTATATTCATGTTTGGAACAACATTTCTCTCTTTATACGAGATAAGGGCCGATAAAAATAGGGAGAAAAAACCACATGCAAAAAATATTGGCAATAAAGATATGTAAAGATGCACATGTAATGTTTTCACAGATTTACTCTTATGCAAATTTCCAACACCGACCATGCGTATAGAAGTATAACTTCAATAATCAGTATTAATATAAATGAATCACCACAAATCATCTACTTCCAGATGCTTCACGAAAATATTTTAGTTGGATATGTAATTCAGGGCTCCAAAACATTTGCATCGGAACTAATTCAAGCGGGAAATTATGCTAGAATTTCAAAATTAAATTTTGGTAATAAATTTAAATAAACCATAAAATATTTAAATATAATTTGGTATATTTGAAAAAAAATTGCATTTGAACTTTTAAAATGTCCAAAATTATTTTTAAATTCAAATACAGTAGAACCTCGATTATCCGTCTCTCTATTAACCGTCACATCTGTTAGCCGTCAAGGTCCATACATAGGTTATATTGACAACATAAGTAAAAATTTAGTCATAAATTCATTTTGTTTGAGCAATAAGCCAAACGAAAGTCGTTGAAATATACTCGTGCAAATGACACCACTGTATTTTTTTACATAAATCATTTTTGTTCTTATTCAGCCCTCTGCATTAAATTTTAATTTAAATAGGTAATGATCAATTATACCGTGCTTTTAGAGTTTTATTTTTATAAGCGCAAGCTGAAAATAAAAACGCACAGCACAATAATTATTACAGTCAATATCTGTGCGTTACCATAATTCAGTTTGATTCAAATTCGAACATTGGTTGTGTCACTTAGTCGCATTGAACACTTCGGTTCGATATAGATTTTGATCCTTGGGCTATCACCTACCTTCTGTTAAAATTTCAACTGGATACATGTAGGACAAAAAAATTGTGAGGTTGTAATTTTTTTCGAACTTCATTTCCTGAACTATTATCGCTTCCTTAGACAAACCCGTCTTACGCAAACAACATTGTTACGAGACAGATAGTTGAACGATATTTTATACAATGTCTATACCCAGGTATGGATTTATTTTTGTCCAAGTTTTATATTGGTCCACTATACCCATTATATATGGTCCACACAAATGCAGTTCAAACAGACATGTATTAAATTATATGTTCCGTTTTAATTTGGTTCAATCTGTATAGGGTAACAATGGAAGGAAGCTTTTCAAGACAGTTCACAGTAAATAGAGATTTAAAACAAGGGTATCCGCTATCAACGAATTTTTTCAACCTAGTATTAGAACAAATCGTAAGAAGATCAAATATGAGTACAAACAGAACTATTTTCGATAGCAGGGAACAGTGTGTAGCCTACGCGGATGATGTGGTGATACTAGCAAGAACAAAAAAACATTTAGAAAAAGTTTTCCAGAAATTTGAAGATAAAGCGAAAATATACTAATAATAAACCAAACAAAAACGCAATTTATGGAAATGAGAGGAGATGTAACAAATAATAACAAATATATTAAAATGAAAGGAACAGAGACTGTATATAGTTTTGAAAAAGTGTCAGAATTTGAATACTTAGGAGTAACCATAACGAACACTGGAAAAGAAGAAAAAGAGATAGACAAAGGATAAATTAAGGGAAGTAGAGCGATAGGGTCACTAAGTTCATTACTGAAAGCAAAAAATGTGTCAAGAACAGCTAAACTGCGAGTCTACGAGACAGTAATCAGATCCACAGTGATGTATGCCAGTGAAACGTGGACCAGCAGGTAGAAAAGAAAGTTGAGATCTGGGAAAGAAGGGTGCTCAGAAAAATCTTCAGAGAAATAACGACAGCATTGAATATTTGGAGAAGATGAACAAATAAAGGAATAATGAGGATGTATGGAAAACCAGCAATTACGACAAAAATGCGATCCCAAAGAGCTAGATAGTTTGGTCACATTATACGAATGCCAGAGAATCGAAATGTTAAAACAATAATGAAGGAGGGAGAAATGGGGAAAAAAGAAGAGAATGTCCAAAGAAGAAATGGTTGAAATCAGTAAAGCAAGACTTGTCAGAAATAGGCGTGAGAAATTGGAGATAGAAAGCAAAGGACAGAAAAAAATGGAGGGAAATAACCAAGTTTTTAGAAGCCAGAGGCCTACAAGACCTGCTGCGCTGTTCTGAAAGAACGTTTACTTACTATTTGCGTGAAAAGGTTTTCAAAATATTATGTTTATAAATGGATGAAATATAAACTTTGAAAAAATTGTATCTACCTTTCAAAATTTTGGAAAAAGATACCAATGTTACCTTATACAAGTATTATCTAGTTTACATAAAATCTAAAAATGTATTATTATACAGGGCGTTCTATTATCTATAACAAAGTTGTTGTTCACTTCCGGTATAACCGGACATGCCATGTCTGTCAAAACATTTTTTTTAAGTTCATCGCAGCTCGTCATTCGCCATAAACCAATTTTCATAAACATCCTGTAGTTTCCGATATATAGTTAGTGTAAGATCGTCTTGAAACACCTTGTATGTATATTTAATAGTATGTAATTAGTTTTAAATATATCGTAATTCACAACAGGTCATAGCGATACTCATATTAGTATATAAGTAGGCCTAACAGTAATGTAAAAAATACTTACAGTAGAAAAAGTTTATCCGTGTTTAAAAGACGAAGTTCTGCTCCAGGAAAAAACCTCCACATGTTTCCAATCACCGGCAAAGGTTTCGGTCCAGGCATACTCTCAAACGGTTTGGCATTCTCCCATCCCTCTGGATTCGTGTCATCATTCTGAGACTGAGCACCTACCAAGTTTTTATAATAATTTCTCGATTATTAGTCGCTGTGCAATATTTGGCAGCGTGGTAAAGCGTTGAAAATTTCAAGCGAAGAGCGCGTTTCGACAGCATGACGGCATCTGAGGTAATGATAAAAATATCTAAAATCCTTATTGTTGATAATAGGATAATAGGTTGTATTTGGTCAAGGTTATGAAATCTATTAAGGTCAATTCTAACAACGATTTTAATGTTTATACTGACGGATGAAATCTCCGGTCATCTTCTAATAAATACGTCAATACTTTTTAAGAAAGAAGTTATCTATACTTTGGTTTGTTTATTGATTAATATTGGTAATGAGACAATAAATCTTTTGAATAGTTGTCGTCTAAAAACACTTATTTGTGTTTAATAATTACTGTTATCAATTTTTCAATAAAAGCTAATTATGACTTAATGGATTTGAATTAATAAAAATAAATCTGGTGTTTTCATATGAAACAGAACTAGACAAGGCGAAAGAATCAGTGTTCAATCACAATTAATCCCTTAATTTGTAATCTCACATTATTCTTAACTTCTTAATCTCTTATAGTTTCACCGTGTATAATTGAGGCATTGTAAAACTATATCGAATAATATTTTAATAACCAAAGTCCATTCACCTGTTAATGAATTTTCGAATAATATATTTTTCTAATTGAACTTCCTAAGTGTTACAATTGCAGCCTAGATTAAATTGTATTATAAGCTCATAGTTCAAAGTTTGTTAGTATGATAGAAGCATGAACCTCTGTGCTGATGTATACATTATTTGTAAGATTAGAAATTGGGGATTTGAGCTCATTTGAGTTGCAGTCTATTATAGATAGTTACCTAACAAACATCATATAGTGTAATTATGAGTAGCTGTCAATAAAACCAACATTTTTACTCCACAACTTCATCGTTTTATTGTATTGATCATTGTCGATCGAGAAGAAGTGGACAAAGGAGCATTATAAAACGATTCGATGTTAATAACTACGTTCGAATATGTCCGTTGGTCCTTCGACAAAACAACATCAAAAGGGCGTTAATTGGAATGGAGCTTCGAAGGAGACGACCTTTAGCGACCTGAATAGATGTTTCCCAGTTCCGTACAAGATAGACGATCGAATTCGAAATGTGGAGGAAAGAAAAAATAAATAAAAAGACCAGAAAGCATTGAAATTAGGGGTAGGAGCTTTTTCACCAGAGAACCTGAATTGTAGTCCTTAAGTCGACTGTTCCAGCTGTTTGGAGGTGAAAAATCTAGCTGCATCCAGAGATCCAGTTCACTAGTTCCAGTTGCAGTTCTAAGAAGGAAGCAGGAACATACAAGTGAACGTCGGGATAAAACTGTAAGTTTTTAAATATTTATTATCATTTAAAGCAGTGCATTTTTTTTTATAAATTAAAAAGATTATTAAAGAAACTTAAGCTTCAAATTTTTCATAATACTTAATTGAAATATTTTTGTTTTGCATACTTTTTTACTTAGAATAGTAATATTTTGTCTACATCTAATTCAAATCTAATATTTTAATTATTTTGATATTAACTATACTCAATAATTTGATTCTTAAATCTGATTAAATTCTTAAAAATTTGATTTTCATAATATGTGAAATACTGTGTCAATAAGTTCATGGCGTTTTTGTGTATGGTAATTTTGCTGAGACTTTAAAAGTTAAATTTAGGTCAAACTTACATACATACGTAGTCAAAATGCAGAGATTATATATAGAACAAGAAAATATAGGTTAAGAAATAACTAAGTTTTTAAATAATTTACGAAAATTAAGAGAAGAAAAAGCAATGGTGATGTAGATGCCTACTTCACAAAAGGAAAGTGCCATGTTATTCCTCTTATATATGTGCAGAATGTGGTGGACAGCACCATTCATTACTACACATGTCAGAAGGTCAGTATGATAACAAAAGGAATTCTGAAAACAGAAGGCCACAAAATAGACCAAATTTTAGTCGGTTAGAAGGTCAATATGAGAACAAGAAATTCTAAAAACAGAAGGCCACAAAATAGACTAAATTCTAGTTGGTCAGAAGGTCAGTATGATAACAAAAGGAATTCTGAAAACAGAAGACCACAAAATGGACCAAATTCTAGTGGGTTAGAAGGTCAGTATGATAACAGAAGAAATTCTGAAAACAGAAGGCCACAAAATAGACAAAATTCTAGTGGGACCGAGGTGACAACAGTTACCACGGATCGTCAAGGAGACAAGAGAATATCGTGAGCTGTATATTCATGTTTGAGACAACATTTCTCTCTTTATACGAGATAAGGGCCGATAAAAATAGGGAGAAAAAAACCACATGCAAAAAATATTGACAATAAAGATAGCATATAGAGTATAGTACCGGCAATTATTTTAAAAATAGTTTTATATGTTAATTTTAGGAATTTTAAAATTATCCATTTCAATTGTTGAGTAGTTTATGTAGAAAAAGGATAACCTCTACGATTTTTTTTTAATTTTCGATGTAATTTTCTTTCTGTAAGAACCTTCTACTCAGTATTAGAAAACTTAAAAAATGAATATGAATGAAATTAGTCTTAAGTTATGGTGTGGCATACGATAGGGAAATAGGGAGTCGTATTATATATAATAGACAAATAGACGTACATACGATATAATTATTTAAAAATAAACAACTGGACTGAAATGCTATCTAAAAATAAAAAAATTCTTTAAAAAAAGTATAAAAAAACGTCTTTGAGTAACTATAAACAAAATTAATCAAAACCTACAATAATTAAATTCAAATAAAAATAAGTAACAATCTTTGTATAAAACATTTAAATATTTACACAATTTTTTTACACACAAAACAAACAAAACATATTGAAATAAATCAATTAAGATAACTCAGTCTAAACGAGATCTTAGTTTCCGGTATTTTTCTTTACTTCAGTTCTTTAAGGGTAAGCTTAAGTGGGTCAATGAAACCGTATAACAACCTGGCTTCAAATCTCATGTCTGGCTGGTCCCAAGATAATTCAAAATTCCTGATCATCTGCAAACATAAAGCTCGTTTAATATGAATAAGATTGGTATCCAACAAATATATAACAGGAATAATTAGTTATATTATAGAGCAATTTAAAAAATTCTTCAAACCAATATTGATACAATACCACAATTATGATAAAGTTTCATTTTATCAGTTTTAACAGGTTGACTGCCACATAAAAATGTTTAAAAAAGTCCATGGTGCCAAGTTGAAAAAAGTGCATCTGGCAACCAACTGAAATACTTCCATTACTAATATTTCACCAATTTCATTTTTTAGTTCCAATTTTTGAAAAAATAGGTCAGCGGTTGAATACGACCGCCGGGGCGTAGGCGGCATACTTATTCCCTGGTGCCAAGCGGTCGGTCGGGCGGTCGTTCTGTTCATGATGAGACTTGTCGAGTATTATTTTGTTGAGTGGTTGTTTTGACCAATATTTTATCAGTAGAGGTTTGATTGTTAGTAAGACAAGTAAGTTAATTGTGCTCGTGTTATTTTTAGAGTTAGATAATACTAAAAACAATTATTATTTCTTGAAATAAAATGGGAAGTCGCGGTAAAATGATGGTTGGTATGGTTTTGGAAATCAATGAACGTTCAGGTAAGATATAATTTTCATATTTTCATATCATATATTCCTATTATATTTTCAGATGTAAATCATTGCATAGGATTATTGTTTGAAGTACCTACGTACCTACACAATTTTCAACTATTCTGCGGAAGCTGGATTACAGGCAAATTACGCTGCAGCTCTTATAAAAAAATTGTCCCCCTATAATTGTTTTCGAATTTTCGTAGACGATGAAATTATAGATGAGATGGTTAATCAAACTAACTTGTATGCCACCCAGATTTTGTGCGATAGATGATATCAGTAACGAATCTACACTACATCGATGGGTTTCAACCACCAGAAAAGAATTGATACAATTTATTGGCCTTGTAGGTTATATGGGACTTGTGAGGCTGCCTTCTATTGACAAATACTTTAGCACTGACAATTTCTTCAAAAATTGTATGGTTCCGAAAATTATGCCTACAAACCGATTTCAGCTCCTTCTAAGAATGTGGCACTTATCCGATAATACCTCGTGTTCAGATGGTGACCGCCTGCACAAAGTCAAACTATTGATAGATAAAATTATTAAAAACTTTCAAGCAGTTTATACACCAGGGCGTATATTCTGTATTGATGAGTCTGTTATTCCTTTCCAAGGTCGGCTAGTAATGAAACAGTACATACCGCAAAAGACGCATAAGTATGGAGTTAAGTTTTTTAAGCTTTGTAGTGACAATGGCTACACGTGGAATATAAGGATTTAAGCAGATAAGGAGAAAAATTAAGGTAACGCTTCTGTACCAACAAATGTAGTGATTGACCTATCAGAAACCCTTTTGAATTCGGGACGTACGATAGTAGCCGATAACTACTATATAAGCCTACGTTTGGGTTGGAAAACGAGAGAGGCATCTGCGTTTTGAAGTGGAGGGATAAAAGAGAAAGTCACTTAATGATACTAAAATGGAAGCTCGCTGTAGAATTTCTTCTTGGTACATCCCTCGTAAATTCTCACATTATTTTCAACCAACTAGCCGATAAAAAGATGAAAATAACTGAAATTAGAGAACATGTAATAAAGTTACTCTTAAGTTATGAAGACAACATTGAGTCACAGAATGATTCCGAAAGGGAACAACAACAAATACGAACTACAAGGAGATCGATGCAAACTCATACTTTGGTGAAAAAAGGAGGACCATGTGATAAAATAAAGAAATACTGTAAAGGTTATTATAAAGAGAAGATTCGGGGAAACATAACAAAAAATCAGGTCAAAAAGTAGTAACTTACTGTGACACTTGTGAAGGTCAACCACATTTTTGTTTAGATTGTTTCAACAAACACTCTAAATAACCGATAATTTTAATTTCTTTTGTGTTCTTATTTAATTTTTGTATGTATTTCAGTTTGTAATGGATATTTTTTATAGTTTTATATTTTTTACTCGAAATAAAAATATGTCAAAATTTCGATATCATTTTAGTCTCCCCTATTCAGCCAAAATGAAAACTGATATGTATATACGACGACTGTATGCCACAATAGTCGAATACTGCAATAATTTCGCTTCTCTACACGATCTCTAGCAAAACAGGAACTATAGCACACACCGTATCAAATCGGTCGTATACGACCGCCGTGGCATGCAGCACTTATTGAACTGTCGGTCGTATACGACCGCCTGGCAGTCAACCTGTTAAAAGGACCCAATTTAGTTTTAGATTAATTCAATCGTGGCGAAGAAACAATGCTATGTGTAAATTTCTGTAAATAACAAATAACATTGACCAATATTTCGCAAATGCGCCGCTGAAAGAAAATATAATTTCTGATCCTTCCGCGTCGGGTGACTAGACTTAAATACGTCATTTGCACGACCTGTCCAAATCTTAATCTCTCAGTGATAAACAGTAACAGTAGAAAAAGTCAGTCCCTCCATCCATCCTCCCGCTATTTGTTGAATGGGGTGTACCAAATGATATTTAGGTTGACGCTTATGTTGTTTGGGTTGATGCTTTTAGAAACCAATTCATAAATGGATTGTCGTAAATGCCATGTTGATCAGGCAGTGGCAGCTTTATGTTCTATTTATGACTTAATTGGAGTTAAAACACTATTAAAATGCTTGCGCAAAATTATTATAAAAGTCTGACAACTTTACCTAAATATTAATAATGTTTTTGTAATTTTTGGTTCATACTTACATTTGCAATCGCCACTTCCACTTCTAAAGTAGCAAATCTTCTTCCGATGCAAGAACGGGCACCATGTCCAAACGGCATGTAAGCGAACGGATGAGCGTTTTTCGCTGAGTACTCGTTACTGACAGATCGTAGCCATCTTTCCGGCATGTATCTAGAGGGTTCTTTAAAATATTTGTCTATTAAAGTTGTTGCATAAAAATGCATTGGTACTACATCTGTCTAAAACAAAAAATTCGTATTCTAAAAATTATATTATGCAGCCAATCATAGAGAATAGATATGGAATACGACTGGTTAGTCACTCCCATACAACAAATTCAGAACAAATATCAATATAACTTAAATTTTGTAAATAACAACTGTTTTATTTCTTTAAAACATATTAAAATGGATAAATTTGTCAGGGATATAATAAAACTCCAACTAACGTCCAGAAAGACTCCGTTGCTAACTTTTAAATTCCTAATATCAGGCTACTTTGAGACAAACAAACCGTAGAACAACATAAGGGAAAACTATACAGAAACACGCATTCATGAGTAATACATTTGGTTTTGTTGGTGGAAAAAATGCAGTTGCTTTTGAATATTACAAAGGATGCGTTGACAGATATAAACGTTTTTATTCAAACAATATTACAAAGCACCCTTGTGCAATTCTATATTAACTTAACTACAAACCTATTACAACTAAACAACATAGAGTTCCCAAAAATACGAGAAATTTAGCTTTTGACATTGAATTAATCAAAAAGTGTCAACTTGTTGCTGATTAGACGGTACATACTGTAAAGTAATGAGTTCCTTTTCCAAACAATCTTTAATTATCTAAATCACTCTTCTTCTAATTCATTTTCTTTATTCTATTTCCACTCTTCCAAAGTAAATCAAAGTGTTTTAGTTCCTGTATCCTACCTGTACTTACATATGAATTACAATGAAGACATTCGTAATAGAACAAAAGTAAAAGATTCTGTCGAACAGGCAGCTAAATTGAAATGGAAATGGGCTGGACATAACGAACGTCCATATGGATATTGGCAGCCATATGAGGCCAAAAAACCACGAGGAAAACCGCAAATACACAGCAGCGACGATATTAAAAGAACTGTAGGGCCAATGTGGAAACGTCTTACAAACAACAGAGATGAATGGCGAGACTTAGGAGAGGTCTATATTCGGCAATCCGAATAGAGAAAAGAACTTCAAAAAAATGTCCCACTCTTCATCGTTAATTGTTAGTTTAGCAAAGTCTACTTTCACCGCTTTACCAATTAGTTCTTCTTTCTCAGTATCAGTTTGGGCACGTTTTTTCCTTTAATTTTCTTAGATATTTAATTTCTGTCTGAATCTCTAGATGATGTGCAATTAACTTGATCAAACGTGTAAAACGTTCCTTTTTTGTTAATTACTGGGGCTATTTAGCAGGCTAATTAGGTGGGGTAGATATTGCAATATTAGTTTCTTCCTTCTACATCCCTAGCCATTCTATGGTCTTTTGCACATCTTTTAGTTTCTATCGAATGTCTTGGTTTTCTTTTATGACTACTTCATATTTTTTATCAAGGATATTGTTTTGTTGTTTCACCATTCTTATTTGAGAGATAACCAAACACGTATACATAAATTTAAACCTGTAATTTACCTAAACTCAAGAAGAATCAAGAAGATATTCCTAGTCATATTCGTATCCAGCTTTTTATTAAATAGTTACAAAACTTTACTTACCCCCCTTGGTACTTGATAACCGCTTATTATCATGTTCTTTGTAGTAGTTCTGAGACCGCCGATAGCAACTGGGGCAATCCTATTACTTTCTTTGACAGCAGCTTTTAAGTAATGCATTTCAGACAACTTTTCGGCTGTTAACACTGTGTCTTTTTCAGGGAGGTATTTTAATACTTCTTCACGAAGTATGCTTTGCTTCTTTGGATTTTTAGCCAGAAAGTATAACACCGCTCCAAGAGTTTTTCCCGTCTGAAAAAGATTTTTTAATTTTAAAATAAATTTTAATATTGAGAAATGAAATAGCTAATACCGCTGAAGAGCCAAATCCACAGCTCATTTCAAATGAACAATCCTCTACTGTTTTTCGCAATTTCTCAGATATTCACATTTCGATTTAGCTACCAAAGCTCTATCAAATAGTTTCAATTTTTCTGTCACTCCTCTTTCCATTTCAAGTGATACAATCATTTGTCAAACTGAAGAAGCTATTTCTCATCTTCCTTCTGACCAAGCCGAAGTTCCCAGACAAGATGTAGCAAGAATTCTCCGTACTTCCAGACCCCCAACGTCAAATATCAGTCTTTCAGAAAGACGTGCCCCCAAAGAACTTTATAACAATCCTGACATTGTCATCCTTCCGGCGATAAAGGTAATGCTACCGTCATTCTCAACTCTTCTAATTATTTCGACAAAAGGATTCTTCTAATTAATTCCACAGAATACAAACGCATACCAAACGACCCACCACATATCTAAAAGAAAAATCATCCATTATAAATAAGTCTACTCCACCCCCAGACATCAAAAAATTCTTATACCCAGAGAAAAATCCACCCGAATTCCAAAGATATACGGCCTTCCAAAACTCCATAAGCCCAATGTTCCCCTAAGACCCACCGTCAGTGCATACAACTGCCCACTCAGAAATTGGCAAAACATCTCGCTTTGTCCTTACAATCATTTGCCGAAAACACCCCGTCTTTTGTCAAAAACTCTTTTCACTTCATTGTTAATATCAAAAAGATGAATAAGTCTGTATGTTATGCACAATCCCAAATAGTTTGCCTGTAAAAAATTGGATAATATTATAACCCTACTTTTACCCTCCTCTTAAAATGTTTTAGTTACCGTATCAACTCCAGCTGTAAACATATCCATAGTCATAATAAATGCCGTTTCCTTGTTTACTTTTGTTAGACGCTGCAGTACGCCAAGCTCATCGTCTGGTACGTTTTGATTTTTAAATTTTGCTAAAGATTCATCAATCATTCTTGAGAGGACACTAAAATAAAACAAAAGCTGTTTTTAAAGCCAGGTTTACACGTATCCAGTAACTGGCACCAGTCTCACTGGCGTGCCACTGCTTAGCTAGGACAGCGCTGCGCAGGTACTCCACGTATCCAGTAGCTGGTACCAGTCTCACCGGCACGCTAGTTCCTACCTGGCGAAGTTAGTTGTTTGTTTTATTGTCAGTCTAGTCTTATTTTGCAAACATATACGCCAGAAACTGGAACAATGCTTTTACACTGGAACATACCCCTGTCAGACAGCTCTGGTCTGTGGGAAAAAGTGTTCACATCATGCCACTTTCATGTCAGCGGTATCATGCCAGTGCAAATGGCGCCAGTTACTGGATACGTGTAAACCTGTCTTGATCATCAAATCTAGGAACGACTTTCGAAATTTTACAATCGCCACGTCCATTTTGGTTGGTACAGTCTGCGACAGAGTTTTCTTGAAGAACAGTGGCAGTGGCATGGAATGGAATTTAAATCAAAATTGAATCGAAGAGTTTTGGCAAAGCAAAGCCCAGAAATTTTAGCGAATGTTTTCTATTTTATTCAATCAATAAGACGCAAAGGGAACTGTATCTCGAATAGACTTAAAATAAGTTCAAAAACCTGTTACAACACTAACAGTTGTAGATTTAAGCAATTAAAAAGGATAAAGCATAAAAAATAGGTCAGCTTTAAATTCAAGTCGGATGAGTGTGAAAAAGGGGTGTTTGTAAATTTGTAGATTTGTAGTTTTTGTACTACAAAAAAAAGGTTCCAATTTTATGACTAATACACAGAAAAATTGTACTTTAATACAACTACAATTATATAGTTAGTTAATAGTTAATAGTTTTCTGTACCCCACCGATACAGAAGCTTAAAGTCGTGTTACCCATCCCTATCAACTAATACTTGACCAAAAATTGTTTAAACTTTTATATGTCAACTCCACTAAATAAGAAAGAATTATTTTTCTACTCACTCATTTATATAGTCAAGATTATCAGCATATTCTTTAAACCTCTTGGAGGGAAGATACTTCCAATATGGTGGCAGGTGTTCTAAATAGAAGGTTTGATCGAAGAACTTCAATACAGCTAGAACGAATTTGTTGGTTTCTGAATTTTTGTCTGTATGTGCATCAAGAGCTCCTAAAAATGTGATATTCATAAATAAATGTTTAATAAGAACATCAGAAAGAAGCAAAACTATCCGACTTGACAATGGCAAGGGTGACCTTGCCAAAACGTAGTCAAACCAGTTATTTTTCTAAAAATACATTTCAGAATTTATTCATCCTTAGGTAACAATGACTTCAGAAAGTTTGGAAGAAAAAATATCGGTCATAAAAGCATCCGAAAAAAAATTATTATAGTGTTTGAATTTTTGCCGAACAGTTTCAAATAGGAAAAACTCCAGGTAATGAGATTTTAAAGAAAAAGGCCGATTTAAAAAATGATAAAGTGAATGTGAAAACGTTTTCAACAAAAAAGAGGATTAAAACTGAAAGTGTTGCCATCGATACTATAGTGTACGATTGGTTTTGTAAACTGAGAAGCAAGAACACTCGATTATCTGGACCGATAATAAAAGAAAGAGCTTTAGAGGCGGCGAAAGAACTCAATTTGAATTTTAAAGCGTCCAATGGTTGGCTTTAAGACTTGAGCAATCGGATACATGCAAATTACACGAATAGTCAGGTGGGGTCTGTGAAGCCCAGTTTTTATTTTACACAATACATTAGAAAATATTAAAATAAAACTATTTGATATATGTACAATCTTTTTTACTTCATTTTTAATACATCTTAACCATTTTAAACCCAATGATAAAATAAACAACACCTTTAAGAAAATGCAAAAAAAGCTAACAATAATTCTAATCCTAATATTGTTCTGAAGCTATTTTCCTGTGGCATTGTAAATTAATTACTATTTAACTAAAAATTAAATTATTAGAAGAATTTTTCACTATGTAACAAAAAACAAAATTTGTTTAACTTACTGTTTGTATTTTGAGAACGATTTCCGAAGTGGAAATTGAAACGTCAATAAACGTATTTTTATCTTTAATTGTGGCTTATTCCCAGTTAAATAGTAATTAATTCTAATCCTAATTTCAATTTTCATTGCAGTCTTTGCAAATCGGTTTAACATGATCTAAGCATAGCTATTTTTGGCATTTGACACAAAAATATCGTGTTTTTTTACGATTTGGACAATAAGCGCAACGACCTCGTGTATTTGCTGGATCTGCATATACTCCGCTTAATTTTTGTTCAATATTTCTGATATCCTTTTGCAAATGAGGGTCTCTTGCTTTGGTTAGAATGCTTTCTCTTGTCAAGACTAAGGCAATTGATTTCAGAAACAATCTTTGTTCCGAAATTAGGTCCATTAGCCATCTTCGGCTTATTCTGCCTACGTTATAAGTCGATGTCAATGTCCGATTTTTTAATGTTATAAAAAATAATAATATTGGGCTTAAAGGCATTTCCAGAATCTTCATCGATCGAGTCATCATAGTGAAAAGATGATAACAGCGTCACGACTCTTCTTTTCTTTGGGATATACGACACCAAAGTAATGGATTTGGAAAATGCAAACATAGACGAGTACTGTGGTCTGCTGGGCACAAAATTACAATTGTTCCTTCTTCTTAACGTGCCCTATCAAGTCCCCTTGACGTTGGCGATTAACATGGCGAAACTGTCTCTGTCTCGAGCTATTCTAAATAGTTGCTCAGCTTTCTTTATTCCTGTCCACTTCCTGATATTCTTCAACCAAGAGGCCTGCTTTCTACCAATTCCTCTGCGTCCTTCGATTTTACCGATCATAATAAGTTGAAGAATATTATATCGGTCTCCCCTTACTACGTATCCAAAATAGGCCATCTTTCTACATTTGATGTTATCAAGCAGCTCGCGAGCAGCATTTGCTCTTTCAAGGACTGCCACATTTGTCAGCATAGCCGCCCATGGAATTTTTAGTATACGTCTGTGCAGCCACATCTCAAAGGCCTCCAGACGATTAATGGTGGATATTTTTAATGTCCATGCTTCGACACCGTATAAGCGGACTGACCAAATGTAGCATTTAACCATGCGCTTTCGAAGTGGAAGTTTCAAGTTATAATTACAGAAGAATGACCTCATTTTTAAAAATGTCGTGCGGGCTATCTCGATTCTACATTTTATCTCTTGATCTGGATCTAGTTGTTCAGTAATATGGCAACCAAGATATTTAAAACTGGACACTCTTTGAATTATATGAACATCAACATATAATCGTGCATCTTGATGTGCTAAACGGCTAAACACCATGTGTTTTGTTTTTGAACAGTTTATGTTTAGGCCAAACTCTCTTCCCACTTTACCAGTGGCATTTAAAAGGCATTGTTCCACCAATTTTAATTTTGTGTTGCCCCAGCATACTTTTTACCATTTCGTAACTTGTAAACCAATTATCCATAGACGATCCAAACACAGGCTCACATATTTTTTCCACTAAATCGGTGGTTTTAGTACTAACGCAATATGGCCCTGAAAGCTGAGCATCAACGTACTTCAATGTTTTCCCGTGTAAAATTAGCGTCCACTGAGGAAAATACTTTATGCCATATTTGGCTGGCTTATTCGGGATGTACATACGGAATCCGCAACGTCCAGGGAATGCAAAAAACATCTCGTCTAATGTTAAGTAAGATCCAGGAACGTAATCAAGATTGCGTTTCTGATTAAATTAGTTCTTTTAATCTATGGTTCTTTTTTTTCTCTCTAGTATTTACGTCATCAAAACGCAAGCAACGTAGCAAGAATACAAATCGCCTGTGAGCCATAGTAGTTCGAAACACCTCTTCGCCTGTTCCATCAGTAGCCCAATATTCTTGGGTTGCTTTAAGAACCCAGCTAGGTATAATAGATCAATTAACGGCTTTATTTCCACTTGTTCCAATTGTTTCTTAGTATAGAAATAAATATGTTTGTGTTCTGTACAATGGTTTCGAAAATAATATCATCAACAAAACATTTCCAACACTCTAACAGATCAACTGCTCGACAAGCATTTGTTTTTGAACCTGGTAAGTATGAAATTAAATTAGAACTTCTTGTCCAAACATTTTTTGGAGGCGCATGTTTTCTTCGGGATACCCCATCTTTTGCATTATAAAATAGTCACCGGTTTTCAGTATTTGTTTCAAAATATTTTAAAGTTGCAGGTTCCTCCCCCAATCCTTCCTCCAATTCTGTTCCCATTTTTCATCTGTGTCTGAGATGCGGTCACCTTCACACCTGTCTGAGTCTGGCTCGCTTTTCAAATCAATAATCAAAATCAAAAATTAAAGGTTGGAACATTACTATATTTATATAATAACCATAGGAATTAAAATACTTACTTCACAAACAATGGGAAAATAAGTTTATTTGTCGAACTCACATAAGTTACTCGAATAGTCGCGTGGAGTCTGACAGGCCAAAAGTGCAAATAACTAGCGAACTATTATACACTAATACAAACCCCGTTGTTCACTGTTGTTCGACATGGAAATGTATCGACGAATGCAACACACACGATTGAAGATCAGAAACTGATGATTGTGATAAAATAAGAAAATATACGATACCTAATTGTCTGTTTAAAGCAATAATCGCAATTGACTCCAATGCCCATTTATACAGATCTTTCTCAAAATCTTCGGACGTTGTATTAGTCCCACTACTTTTCATGCGATATTTAATAAGCTTCATAAGGTCTTTAGCTCTTCCATCCATTCTCGTGGTGTATTGCTGAACTGTCTTAGGTTGCATTAGTATTGGATTTACGATATTTCTTAACTTATACCATTCCTCACCTTGCCTAAAATAACACACAGTTACCATTCTATGTGTTTCCGTTTATCGCTTGAACGTTTATTGAGTGCGCAGCGAACACATATTTCTTTACAGTACAGACAAGAAACGTTTTATTAGACTGTTCTTACATAAAACGAACAAAGCAAACATGTAAGACAAGCAAATCTGTTTAAATTTGAATGTGTTTGTAATTTAGATAAAGATATCATTATTCAATCAATCATGGCCATTGCTTGACATAGGTATCCCTCAATCTCCTCCAATGTTCCCTACACTAGGTCCCTTATAGCCAGTTTCCTGCAACTCTTTTCAAGATTTATTAAGTGCCCTAACCAGTTTCCCTTTTGTGTCGTGATTTTTCGTCAATCTTCATCTGCACAGTGCTGAATACGGCTCTGATTAGAATGACTCATACATCTGCAGTCATCGAGCAAAAAGACAAAAGAGGGGATCTAATACATAGTTATGAAAAGGAGACCAAAAAAGTGGCCTCTGATGGCGGACATATCCGGAAATGCAAAGGCGCTAAATTTAAATTTTTTGACACTTATTAACAATAGCTATAAAATCTTTTTCAGACGAGAAAGTTTTAATTAAATATTAACGATAATAGTCTAAAATGTGACACAAATGGTAAAAAAATTCAATATAAATAAAATTTCATGTGACAGTTGGGACAAACAATAACATAATAACCAAACTAAATTTGATTTCTTAAACAAGGAAAGAGAAAGAGACTGTCTTTCCTTGTTTAAAGTGGCCTCTCAAGATGGCACTTCCTGTCTAATAATATTTTTGTCCCCACTACCTTTACATTCCCTCTTTTGTATTTTTGCTCGATGTCTGCAGTCTAGAAGCAACACGTGACAGAGTTTTGGCAACACTGATCTGCATAAGCCAAACGTTCCGGTATTAACAAAAAATAAAGTATAGTTATTTTCGGAATGTCCTGTTTATATAATGTTGTCTTACTGCCTTTATCTCTCAGCTTCTATATTTCTTTTTTACTTTTTGTGAGCTTTCTTCTTATTTTCTTTAAACCTTTTTAAACCATTTTATGCTTTAAATTGACGTTCCCAACTGTTGCTCATCACCTACACTATATTTACAGTAAATACAAAAAATAAACTTACAATAAAGCAATTCCTAGGTTCCCTTTAAAGAAATCTTTTCTTAGTTTACTTCGATAATAAAACATGGCGTCCATAATGAATCTGGAAGGGAAAGGGCCGCTGTTGCGAAGTATCTGTGAAAATAATATTCTGTTGAAATATACTGTAGACATAATCGTACGATACGAAGAACCTTAAAAGCTTAGTTACTTTCTAACGTAACTTAGACGTTACGTTAGAAACTGTTGCGTTAAAATATTTTAGCATGTACCTACTTAGATATTTCTCAGTGATTTCAGGGTTTCACAAGAAAATCATATCGGTGGACAGATCGATGTGCATTTATTGGAGGTCAATCGACAGCTTCTTAAAACTAAACTATTTTAAACTGTGTATATTAATCTCTGTCTCAAAAATAAAATAAGGTTATAGCTGATCGAAAGTAGACTTTTATTCATCGAATACAAAAATCGAAAGATTTTACAAAAAAATTTATAAATTGATTTACATGAAAATTAAGGTAAGTTATATCTAAAATAAAGTCCGCTTATACTTTTTGTGATGCAGAAAAATTAACAAGCTTACCCCCTCCAAAATCACCCCGGTTGAAATTATTCCTTGTTTATTTATAATTTACTTCATTTATTTACAAACATTAAATTCTAGAAGTTTAATTGGCTTAGGTTTAATTTTGAAAAAAAAAAAATGAAAAAAGGGTTTAAAGATGAAAATCATATCTCGTTTAATTTTTAGTGAGTACATAGAAATAAAAAAAAAATAAAATCTTTAGTAAAAAAACTATTTTTTGTATTTTAACATTTGTTCTGTATCTCTTTTAGTTGTTAAGTTATTAAAAAAAGGGGAGTAAACGCACCTGGGCACATAACGGTACTATATATCTTTTGTTCCTTAGCATGTTTAGCTATGCGTCTTTCAAATTTCATATCAATCGAAGCGGTTCTTTAAAATTCTGAGCAAAAATCGTGAAAGAATGGACTATTAAGAGATATACTCACATACTCCATATCATCTGGATCATACAGGAATATCTTATCTCTGCGTCCCCATATTCCCCCTAAACGTACTACATCTCCATACCGTCGTTGAAATCTAAAAAAAATTTTAGAATATAATACAATATTTTTTGTTTTTACTATTTTTTTTGGTTGCTGCATTTTCGACTTGTTTTAGTGATTTTTTTTGTTGCAGTTTTTCATTTTGGTCTAATGCGTACTTTTTTTTACATTATTTAGTTGTAGACTTATATGGAAAGAATACATAAATAGGTTAACCAAATTTAACCAGCTTTGAACATTCCTTGCTAAATAAATAGTATGTAATTAGTTGCAAATATAGTGTGACCAAGATATTAAACAAGAAATGCTTTGGGCACTTAAAAAAATAAAGAAAGGAAAAGTAGTTGGACCAGTTGATATTTGTGTGGAAGTGTGGAGAGCATTAGGAGAGATAAGAACAATTTGGTTAACAGGTTTATTTAAGATAATTATGGAAGTTGGACAAAGGCTAGACGAATGAAGAAGCAGTTTATTCGGATTAGACTAACTTAAGGACCATAAAACTGCTTAGTCACACCATGAAAATATGATAGAGAGTAAATGATAGACGGATACTTAAAGAAACCGAAATATCCGATAATCAGTTTGGCTTTATGCAAGTCAGATCAACAAGCAACAATAAGAGCAACAATAATAAATATGTGTTTACAAAATAAAGTGTTCCCGAAATATATTCAGTTAAAAACCAAAAACCACAGCCCCGCTGCACAAAAAGGAATTCATCACGGTCAGACCAGATGGCTTAAACAAGACAGAAAATACCAATACAAGAAGCGAGATATTATAGCTGTTTATCTTAAGGTATGTCATTCAGAATTAAATTATAGATTAAATAATATAGAATTTGACATCCTAGATTCTAACGTGAGAATTAATATAGATAATGTAATAGATAAAAAATTCAATACGCAGTGTAAAAAACTAAATAATCTAATTTCCAATAGTAAAAACCCAATATTCATTATACAAAAAGTTTTTCGAACCATACTTTTTTCAATAGATTTATAAATTTAACAAATACTAAATTTAGTAACAGCGAGATACAACTTTTAGAGAAAGGATTTAAACACAACTTGCCCCAACATAATAATTTAGAACTTTAGAATATTTAGGTGTATAATGTGAAGTAGCGTTAAACAAAACTGCTAACAATATCGAAAAAAGTATAATTGCCAAATCTATTACAGATGTGTGTAGTGAAACTAAGAATTTCTGTTACAAAGAGAATAAAACAGCAATTTCAATTAAAAATAAATCAATAGAAAACAAAATTGTGTTTACAAAAGCAGACAAAGGTAACACTACTATTGCTATAGATAAAATAGAATATAATAACAAAACAATAGAATTCTTAAATAATCAAAATATTGAAACTTTACACAAAGATCCGACAGAAAAATTATCAAAAACAAATTAAGTTAGCGTTAGAAAATTCAAAATCAATACTAAATCCAATAGAACAGAAATACCTCAATATCATGAACCCACAGCCTCCTAAATTATACTCTTTCATTAAACTACACAAACCGGATCACTCAATAAGACCTGTAGTTTCTTTTTATACAGCTCCGTCATATAAACTTTCAAAAAAACTGTTAGAAATTATTTTAGAACACACTAAATTTTCACCTAAATTTACCATAAAAAATACAATAGAACTAGTTAATAAAATACAACATTTTCAATTACCTAACAACTCCAGATTAATTTCATTTGACGTAAAAAATCTTTTTTCTAGTATCCCTCTTACAGAAACTTTTATTCTAGTAAAAAACCTTTTAGACCAAAATAGTACAAATCCAATAATTACATCTGAAATTTTACATCTTCTTGAAGTTTGCATAAACCAGGACTACTTTGAATTTAATAATAAAATATATACAAATAACAGTGCAGGACTTATAATGGGTAATCCTCTAAGCCCATTGCTATCAGATATTTTTATGGATCATCTGGAAAAAAAGATTTCAAAACATCCCGTATTTAAACAGTTTTTATATTGGTGGAGATACGTAGACGACGTACTGGTATGTTTCACAGGAACTAACAGGCAACTCGACCAATTTTTATCGTATATTAATTCACTTCATAGTAAAATGTTGAATTTACAATAGAAACAGAACAAAATCAATCCATAAATTTTTTAGATTTAAAAATTAGCAGACTTCAAAACAAACATGACTTCTCCATATTTCATAAACCTACCCATACTGACACGACTATACACAATTCATCATCCCATCCAACACAACATAAAACTGGCAGCTTATCATAGTATGTTACATAGATTAACAGAAATTCCGATGTCAAAATACAACTTTGAGACAGAATTAAATATAATTAAGCAAATAGCAGTAAACAACGGATACAACGAACAAACAATTAATAAAATGTTAAATCAAAAACTACACAAGAAATCCCTGAAATTAGTATTTCCAATACCAGAGAAAAACCCAATACCTTCTGCTCGATTACATATACAGGCAAAATAACAACAAAAATTGCCAAACACATAAAAAAGAAAGGAATAACACCAGCTTTCCGAACAAATAACAACCTAGGCAAATATATTAAAAATAACAAGAGCCAAAATAAAAAACAGTTAAATAGTAGTGTGTACAAACTTCAATGTGGCGACTGCCCAAAAACTTACATCGGTCAAACTGGTAGAAACTTTGATAAACGAATAGCAGAACATAAAAGGGCTTTTAAGAATAGAAAAACAGATTCGACATCACTTCACCTTCTAGATCATAATCATTCTTTTATTGACAAATTTAAAATTCTTCACATTCAAAATAAAGGCCTTAAGCTATCTTTGTTAGAATCTATGGAAATCAACAAATTAAATAACACAGATATAATTCTGAATGACCAACTTGAGACAAACAGTTCTCCCCTCCTCAACCTATTTCATTAGAGACTATAAATTTGTAAACCCAAACCCAAACCCTAAGTTTGAAAACGAAGTTTTCAGTGTTTTATTGTTACAAACAATAAGAGCAACTTTTATTATAAGGCAGTTGGTCGTAAGATATAGGAATAAAGAAACAAACGCTCAAATGGTATTCATTGATCTTGAGAAAGCATATGATAGAGATCCTCGAGAGATTCTGTGGGGGATACTCAATAAAAAAAGGAGTCCCTGTGAATATGTAAGGATTGTGAGAGACATGTATGAAGGAGTAACAACTACTGTTAAGATAGAAGAGTGTGTGAGAGAATGATACATGTCATGTGAACGTAGGGTTTGCACCAGGGCTCGGTGCATAGTCCTTATTTATTTTCATTAGTGTTGGATAAGATTACAGCGAAACTACAGGTAGCATTCCCAATGTTGGACAGTTAAAAACAAAGGGAAACAGCGAAATAAGAGCGAATTACAAGATACAAGCTTAAGGAAAAATGTAATGAGGGAAGCCAACCCGCATAGAGATAAAGATAAAGAGAATGATGATGATAAATTGTTAAAATATTGTAATTCACAACAGGTTATAGGCCTACTCATACTCATGATCTGCAGGGTTTTACAAATCAAAGTAATGTTAGTAAAAATATACTTACAGTAGGAAAAGTTTATCCGTATTTATATTATGAAGCTCTGCACCAGGAAAAAACCTCCACATATTTCCCAGCACCGGCAAAGGTTTCGGTCCAGGCATGCTCTCAAACGGTGTGGCATTTTCCCATCCCTTTGGATTCGTTTCATCATTGTGAGCGCCTGCTAAATTTTTATAAAAATTTTCTCTGTTGTGAGCTGTGGAATATTTGGCGGCTTGACAAAGCGTTGAAAATTTCAACCAAAGAGAGCGTTTCGATAGCATGATGGCTTGTAAGATAATGATAAAAATGCTAAAATACCTAATTGTTGACAATGGTCAAGATTCAAGGTCATTTTAAACAACAAATTTTGTTTATACTGACAGATAAATTCTCTGGTCAACTTCAAATAAATACATTAATTATTTTTAAGAAAGAAGGTATCTGCACTTTTGTTTGTTTATTTATTAAATGTTGCGAATATGATAATATATATTTTTAATCCAATATTTAAAATTCGGTTTTTTGTAACAAAAATATCATCCTTTACACTAGCGTCAGATCACTTTCCCATAAGTACAATTTTAAGAGGGAGATATAATAACAGTACAATACAACAAAGTAGAAAATGGATTAAATCTTCGGCCAACTATGAAACCTATCAAAATATTTTAACAAACAGTATCAAAATTGAAAGTTTCACTTCCAGAGTAGACAAATTTGAATAATTAGTCATCAATATTAATAAAGCAGCTAATAAGGAAATGAAATGTTGCACAGCGGATGGTAAGAAAACCATAAGACCAGTGTGACGAGAAAGAGATTGCGATGAGAAAGTGAGAGGTAGAAAAGCTGCTTTAAATAATTATAATAGAGTATTAAGTTTTCAAAATTGTTTAAAAAATGTTGAGTAGAATTTATCACCCACTAAATAAAAACACACCCAAATCAAAAATTTGTAGTTTTTTTTTAAATATTAAATAAGAATAACAGTTACAGAAAACCTTCACTATTCAATTTTGTATTGAGGAATTATTAGATACAATTTTGTACCGACTTATGTACCAAATATATTACAAATAATTGATATAATATGCATGTAATAGATTGCAGCGAGTTTCAGACTTTGTTTGACAGTGAAGATATGGAGGTTGCAATGAAAACAACGAAGAATACCACTGACGCAGTGTCAATGTAACCATTGTTACCATTGGAAACATTTAAAAAAATCTTACAAATAAATATTTTATGACTACTTTGAAATATTTTTATTTATATTATTAATAGTAATTCAGTAAAAATAGCCAACTAGACGAACAAAAATATTGAGACTTTATGCGACTCTGTTGCAGTGTTACCACTAGTACCGATGCGTGTCGCTGTATAATTGATCAACTACTTGAAAAGTCGTTCTCCTTGTATAATTTTGAAGAAAAAGGAGATTATGGAAAATGGAAGACCAACATCTATTTTAAACAATTTAAAAAAATCAAAAACAGCCGTTCGATATTTTAAATTTAGTTGGTAGTGTGAAAATTCTTGGTTGTACGGTTGCAAGACAAATAGACTGTATTGTTGAAAAAAAAAATGGGTGAATCAGCGGCGGAGTCTATGATTTATGTAAATAGTTTTAGAGTTTTAAAAAGGAGACATGCAGTTTCTCCGTTACATGTAGATTAGTAGCCAATTTGATATTATTTGGCAAAACAAAAATCGAAAGTTCTCTTAACCAAGCATTTAAAGCAAATATTGCTAAGCACAGTGAAATTGTTAAAAAAAGAATAGATGTGTCGTTAGCACACTTATAGATGCCGTATGTTTTTTGGCCAAGCAAAAATTTAGCGTTTCGGGGACATTTTAAGGGCGGTGACTATGACAATTACAGGAAAATAATTGTTAACATTAATTGCCAAAAAAAAAAAATCAAAAATTTGGCAATCTAGAAACATCATTTTTTTTTTTTCAGGGATTTTAAGTGATGTACAAAGCGATATTATTGAAGCCATATCTACAATTATGATTAATGAAATTAAGTCAGAAATTACCGAAGCAAGTTTTGTAACTGTTATATTGGATGAAAGCACTGATGTTTTAAACCAGTAACTTTCGGTTACCAATGAAGAAGTACTGCGAGGATGAACACAACTGCGTATTTGGTCAACATCGCGAAGGGCTGTAAGCTACAGTGCTTGGGACATATAATGAGAAATCAAGGCAGATACGAGCTACTTCAATGCATTTTGCAAGGTAAAATTGAAGGAAAAAGGGGCCCCAGGACGAAGAAAGCTTGCTAACCTGAGAGCATGGTATGGGAAGACCTCAACACAGCTATTCCGTATAGCCACCAACAAACCATAGAAAGAATGATCGCCAACGTTTGGAATGGACAGGCACACTAAGAAGAAGAACCTTCGGTTGTATTTAGATATGTTTGTCCCGAAGGTGATATTTGTGAAAAATTTTCACAATTTTCACTAATTGCACAGACTTAAATATTATATTAAAGATATAGTATAAAATTTTATACTAAGTAGTGTAAATTTTTTTTAAACCTTATCAGGGCTTGCTACATTTTTCAAATTCGATCAAAAGTGCTGCTGCATTGTGTACATTTAAATTTGAAGATATTCGGCGTTTAACCAATGAAATCACTCTTTCATATACAGGAATTTAACTTTTTTTTACTTACTTTTTATGCTTCTTAGCTTTTTCGTTACAGAGTGACTCCAGTATCTATGTCCTGTTTAAATGTTTCCTCGACTTTGCTTTAGTTTTCCAGTTTCCTCTATTACTCCTTTCCGAAACTCACAACTCAATAATTATTTGCATTCTACGTATAACCTCAATATTAGTCACCCATTTCAACCATGAAATTCTTAAGATACAACTTAAAAAGGTAGAAAAAGCACAACCTACGAGAAAATTTTTCAATTTTCTGTGCAATTTTCTTAAATTACCTTTAAATAAGAACTTTTTACGCAGTATCAGAAAACTTAACTCGTTCTTAAATTATCACCGGACATATAATAGGGAAATAGGGATTCATTTTTATATAATAGATAAATAGACAAATATACCAAATAATTATTTATTAAAGAAACAACTGGACTGAAACATCATCTAAACATTTTCAATAAAAATAAATTCAACAATCTTTGTATAAAACATTTAAATATTTACACAATTTTTTATAATCAAACAAAAGATATTAAAATAAATCAATTAAGATAACTCAGTCTAAATGAGATCTTCTTAGTTTTCGGTAATTGTTTTTACTTTAGTTCTTTGAGGGTAAGCTTAAGTGGGTCTATGAAACCGTATAACAACCTGGCTTCAAATCTCATGTCTGGCTGGTCCCAAGATAATTCAAAATTTCTGATCATCTGCAAATAAAAAGCTCGTTTAATATAAATAAGATTAGTATCGAACAAATAAATAAGAGGAATGTTTAGTCATATTTCACTACAATTTGAAAAATTCTTCAAACCAATATCCAAAAATATGACAGCATCAATTTGCTTTTCTTGAAAGGTATTGCAAATGTCAATTACGATAAAGTTTTGCTTTATAGATTTTAAAAGGACCCAATTTAGTTTTAGATTAATTTAATCATAAATTTGCTTAAATAACAAATAACACTAAATAAAAATCTAATTTCTGATACTTTCGCTTGTAGGAGGAGTCCGGTGAGCATATTCGCTGATCCCAGTACGTACAGAATGCGCAAGTAAATACGGCCCTGGGATTGGTGATAAATATACCAAGGGGATATTATGATTTCGTTTCTAGATTTCTAATGGGCATTTGTTTAAAATACATATGTCGTATATGTCATACAATATATGTTATATAGTTTTTACGCAGAATTCAGTAGTATGGCGTGGATTTTTTCCAAATATATTTTTTCATAAACGGAGCGATTTTAAGTGAATACCATATTCTATTGATGTCACGAATGTAATTTTTCGAACATTTGCGAATGTGAATGCGAATATATCCCACCGACATTCGCGAATGCGAATGCCAATATTAAGTTTTTTTTTTAATTTGGCAATTTTAATTGCTGTCGCGCCGGAAACTTAAACACATCTTGTCGTTTTGGGAAATCCCCAAAGAAAAAGTGAAATGTGTAGTTCGCGATACAGGTGTTAATATGAAAAAAGGTGTTAACTTATTAAATGTTGAACATATTGACTGTGATCCTCATAAGATTCAAAACGCGTTAAAAGCAGGGATGAAGGCTCAAGAATCTGTCGTGACTGCCATAACAAAAAGCAAAAAGATGGCAACTCCTTTTCATCATTCGACTGCTGCTCAAGATGAGCTGACCAATATACACAAAAGGCTAATCAAAAACCTCTTAAGATTATCCAAGAATTTGCTACTAGGTGGAACAGCAAATTTATATGTTGTAGCGTATTTTTTAAGTCAAAGAGTCAATATGTCGCCACTCTAGAAAAAGTAATTCATGATCTTGATTCATGAGTTTGTTTAAACTCTTTACATAAAAAACACATAGACTATTTTTAGTTTGTAATTGAGTAGTTCTTAGCTTTTTCAAGATGATTATCTAGAATTAAAAACTTCAGGATAATGAAAGTTTCAGAGAATAATTTGTTTTTGTTTGTTTACATTGCTTCATTTATATTTTGTTTTCTAATTTTATAGTTTTCAAAGCTTGTAAAATAAAGTGGCTTTTCTTAATAAAAACTGAGAAGTGAATGGATTTTTATTTTATTAATCTAATCTTCAATTTTTTTTCTTATATTTATATTTGCAAAACATTCGCACAAATTTCGCGAATGCGAACATACAAAAATATGCGAATATTCGCGAATGCGAATACGAATATTAGTTCCATCACTACCATGTTCATTGTTTAACAAACTGTCTATTACTAACTCGAGACTAACCATGTGTAAAGTGTAATGCTTTTTTTAGTTTAGCCATTCTGTTATACTGAAAAATATCAAATTTGAAAAAATATAGGTATCTTAGACACTGGACTTTATTGGAAAACTATAATAAATTTTAAAGTTTTTTTTTAGAAAGTTAGAAAATAAGTGAAACCAACCCCAAGAACAAAACAATTATATTTGTGTTACATTTTTGCTGCTTTTGTCCTAACCAATAATTTATGGTCATATAGACAACTTTCTAAATTATGAGGAGCCTTTCTTTCACGTCCAATAGCAGTTGGTTGTACTTAAATTTTTATTTGATGTGATCTGCGAGATTTTTAGATTTCAAAGTTATTTTTTTGCTGTACTTCACTGTAACTTACAAAAATTTAGAAAGCAGAAACCAAGCCTCTCTCGGTGTTTTGCAAAACTGGCCGCATTGAATAACATTTTCTGAATAGCAGATACAAACATAGTGGGATTGAATTTATCTCCAACAAAACTAACTCTTAAAAAAGTTGAATGTAGAGGACGAATTCAGGGGGAACTGTCTAAATCTTTTAAAACAAATAATGGGCTGCGCCAGGGAGACCCTCTCTCCTGTATACTGTTCAATCTAGCTCTGGAAAAAGCAATACGTATGTCACAAAAATAGGTTTAATAAGAAACACCAACAAAAAAAAAATACATGAAAATAAGCACGCAACCACAAATCCTACGACCACTCGTTATAGAAATCGACCTCATCGAAGCAGTGAACGAATTTAAATACCTGGGAGAGCTTCTTAACACTGGAAATAATTATGAAATTTAAATTTAAAAACATTAAATCCACAATTATATCTAGAAATACAAAAATAAAACTCTACAAAACAATAATACGCCCAATCCTAACATATACCTTAGAAACCTGAACTCTAACAAAAAATAATGAAAACATGTTAGGATGTTTCGAAAGAAAAGTACTAAGGCGAATCTATGGAGCAGTGAATGACAATGGAGTGTAGAGAAGATGATACAATTTCGAACTTTATAGAATATACCAGGCACCTGATATCGTAGAACATATTAAGATAGGACGTCTGAGGTGGATAGGAGGTGTAAAGCGGATAGAACAAAATGAACCAGCTAGAAAAACGCTCCTTGATAGACGCATTGGTCAAAGAAGAAGACCCAGAACAAGGTTCCTTGATAACATCGATGAAGACATGAGAAATATGGGAATACGTTCTTGGCGGAGAAAGGATAGGGACGAAGAAAGATAAATTCTTGAGAAGGCTAGGATCGACGCGGGGTTGTAAAGCCAGAATGATGATGATGATGAATTTAGCTCCATTTTTTATTCGATCAAAGATAGTTCCTAATTGGATTATTTCTTGGGCAGAAAGAGTTTGATTTTCTTCAGAATTAGTATCTTTTCCATGGTCTTCCGCAATGAAAGATGTGGCCAAATATCATTAGCTGTATATAGCGCGTCTCCCATGGTATTTATACACACCAAATTTTATGCAGTTTTTATATTATTTTTAAGGGAGAATATTGCCGCAGTTGAATGTTTACATATTTTTCCTGATGTACCTATGCTACTCTAATGCTTCTACTGTTTGCTCTTTCTGTAAACTTTTAACTTTATACAAGTCTGGTGTAACAAATGCTTGTCTACAGAAAAATCATTCCTACTTTTAAATGGAAGCATTTTTTTAAGGAGAGAACTAGAATATCTTCCACTGTTAAAATCGGTTAGTTTCTCTGTTTCAAGTACAGTTCATAACGAGTTACGATAAAAACTACTAATTGTGTAAGTTTAAAAGTCAATGTTCTATTTAGTACACTATTTAGTCTTTTAAAATTCTGAATACTATTTAAATACAATTAGAAAATAAACAAAACATAAAATGTAAAAATTTCAGGTTAGGCTGACTCGTAAATGGCGTTTATGTTAGGACCAATAGGAGGTTCATATTTATTTTCCTATGCCGTACGTTGTCCGGTGACTAGACTAAAATACGTCATTGCACAACCTGCTCAAATATCAATCTCACAGTGATAAACAGCGACAGCGGAAAAAGTCAGTCCTTCCACAATATTTTTGAATGGGGTGTACCAAATGGTGTACCAAATGTTAGGTTGACGCTTATTTTGTTTAGGTTGCCGCTTTTAGAAACCGAAAGTATTGTGGGACTAAATGGACTGTCATAAATACCATGTTGATCAGACACTGGCACTTTGTGTTCTATTTATGATTTAATTGGGATTAATACAATATTAAAATGCTTGCGCTAAATAAGTATAAAAACTTTAGGACTGTACTAAAATATTAATAATCTTAAAGAAATTATATTTCATACTTACATTTGCCACCGCCACTTCCACTTCCAAGGTAGCAAATCTTCTTCCGATGCAAGAACGGGCGCCGTGTCCAAACGGCATGTAGGCGAATGCATGAGCATTTTTCGCGGAGTACTCGTTACTGACAGATCGTAGCCATCTTTCTGGCATATATCTAGAAGGTTCTTTAAAATTTTTGTCTATCAAAGTTGATGCATAAAAATGCATAGGCAGTACATCGGTCTAAAACAAAAAATAAGTATTCTAAAAATCATATGTAGCCCACCATAAAGATTGGATATGGAATACGATTCCTTCTTGCGGCTGGTTAGTCACTTTTATGAAACAAAATTCAAAATAAATATTAATATAATCTAATTTTTGTAAAAAACAATTGTTTGATATTTGTTTAAAACGGAATTCAAAAATAAACTACTTTAAAATATGTTTAAGTCCTTTTTGCCACTTTTATAACATATGCAGAAAATAAATTTATCAGGAATATGATAAAACTCTGCCATCGACTCCATTTTTAATTCCACCATTTAGTTACACTTCTTTGGATATCTGCTTCTGTCGATGTTCGATGTCGATGTATTGTTACATCAACTGCAAATGCACAATCTGATGTCTCTGTTTTTTGTAGGGTTCGGTACCCTATATGTAGCGGCTTAGTTTTTGATTTTGTGTCTTTAGAAGTTTAGAGTTTAGAGCTTCTGCATAGTCCCTCGAAGGAGTCCTGATAAGTCCTGTATCTTTATTTACTCACATTTTAAGTATAAGAAATCAAGTCTCCAAAGGTTCTTGATATGTTGTGGAATGCAAATTTAGATTCCCTATGTTAGTCCACTCATGTATAGCTTGAAAATTATAGGTTTGGTGAATTATCTGAATTTTGGTTTCGAAAACGTTTTGTTTATTTCATATCCAGTAATTTAGCACACAATAAAAAAACTAGTACTTACCCCCTTTGGGACTTGGTAACCTCCTATAATCATGTTCTTTGAAGTAGTTCTGATGCCGGTAATAGCAACTGGGGCAATCCTACTACTCTCTTTCACGGCAGCTCTTAAGTAATGCATTTCAGACAACTTTTCGGCTGTTAACACTGTGTCTTTTTCTGGGAGGTATTTTAATATTTCTTCACGAAGTATGCTTTGCTTCTCTGGATTTTTGGCCAGAAAGTATAACACCGCTCCAAAAGTTTTTCCCGTCTGAAAAAGATCTTTCATTTAGTATTAGTAAAAAACGTGACGCTAGAATAAATTTGGTATGAGATTATAATTGGAGGGATTATGTTGATGAAATGAACCAAGAAATAATTTTAAAATGGGCAATAATAGCTAATACCATTTTAAGCTAATAAAACAGTTGTAACGATAAATTCAGTCTTCTCTAAACTCAAAGAAAAAACATGTATACCTATGTATATATGTACGTTAACCAAAACGATCACACAATAAACTACATAGAAGCCAAGATATTAACAATTGAAAACAATTATTTTAAAAGATTGTTTCTTAAGATGGCTTTTGTCTCTAAAATTGAGAAAACCATAAACAAGAAATTTGGCATTAGCCACTTAAGTGAGATTAGCCACATTTAGTGTTTTTAGATGAAGATTTCAATAAAAAAAAAGAAAACATTGAAATAATGTAGATTCTAATGTAGAAATCTAAAAGTTATTGTTTTCTATTCTTTCTGATATAGAAATTCATCTGATTAACAATAAAGATAAAGTCCAGATAAAAATTAATACAAAACAAACAGTCACATTAAGTCATTCTCAACTTTTAAATGTATCCCTGGTTGTGTATTGCCTAGAGCAAGACACGCATAATGTTACATGTACTGGGTAAATGATTATACAATCGAAACCCAAAAAAACGAAGAAGAAGAAGAACACTTGTTGTATCATGGAACACATATCTTAATGCCACCAATTTAATGCACTGCCAATTTTTTCTTTCTGTAAAAAAAATTTCACATTGTACCTAGCAATGAAGCTTTCAAAGTTTCTAATATAATAATAAAAAGTTGTTAAAATGTCCTGTGATAATGTTATTGTTATTTTTTCCTTAAACCAAGTATTTTTTTAAAGAAACTGTAATTCCACTTAACCTGGTGATATGTTTGTTTTAAATAAGTAATATGCTTTATTGTCTTTGAAAATTGTACAAATTTTATGGACAAAGCTTATAACAATAAAACAAGAAAGAAGAAAAAAAAATCAGAATAAGAATCGTTTGTACTTTTACATAAAAAATACTACCTATTTTTAGGTAGTATTAAAAATACCTAATTAGGAACCTACAAACTTCGTAAAATGTATCTAATAAAAAATAAAAATTAGAAAAGCAGATTAATGAATTAAGGGCTCAAATATTTCACCTCCTTGTACTAAACAGTAACCAAATATGTCATACAGATTTCTTCTTATATTCTGGAGTAGGCCTGGTGTAATGCTTGCAGTGAAATTAAGTATTTTTGCCCTTAATTCGACTGGGTTTGTGGCCCTTTTAAACTGATGTCTATAAATGTTTTGTTTGAGAAAAACCCAAAAAAAAATTGGTAGGCGCTAAGTTACAGGATTTAACGGGCCATTTAATTGTACCACGTGTACTTATCAGTCGATCAGGAAACGTTTGATTTGAATGTTTTGAATCAAGTCAATAGTTGCTCTAGAGTTGTGTGCCGAACACTCATCCTGTTGGAAACAAACCTCTTGAAAATTAACGGGAAGGCGTCGAACTGCCGGAATGATCTCATTCTGTAAAAGTTGTAAATATTTGGACCCGTTTAGGTTTTCATCGATAAAAAATGGACCGAAAATATGATCGCCTAACATCCAAGTTCAAACATTTAACTTTTGCGGATGCTGCGTTCGCACTGCAAAACTGAGGGGCTTATTCTTCCGAGAATAATACCTTGCAACGGATGGATTGTGTTTTTTATGTAATGAAAATAAATGTTTTATTCTGTTTATTTAACAAAAATTCACAAAACTGCATTTGCCTAAAGTTCTCTTACGGAATCAGTTCTTGTGTTGGTTGTATCTTAAAACAGTGATACCCGTTCCGTTTGAGAAGTCGCTGGACAGTTAGAGCATTCACGTTAACTTCCCTAGCAATTTGTACACTATTGCAGGGTTCACTAGCTTCCAAAAAAGCACAAATATCAATATCTTTGTTTTGACGCTCCTCATCGACAGGTCTAACAGTTGGTTCATTACCTTCATGACACTTTTTACAACTGTTTAAACATCCCGAAGTTTGAAAATGTTTAACGGTATTTTTAGCTGTTGTAACACTTGATGGGGGTCTATTTTCAAAGGCTACAATAAGTAAATCAATTACTTCGCGTATCGAATGACCCTGAAAGTACCATATTTACCAGTTGCACTTTTTCTTGGACGGTATACAACGTAATAGGCATTTTATTAATTATTTGTTTACTCTTTCAGAACTTCGTTTGACATTTTTAATGTTAATGTGATAATGACGACAATTCGTACCTACTGTTTAGCTTATATTTGAATGAATATATCCCTACCTTTACCGTTATTTTAAAATATTTTAGTTACCGTATCAACTCCTGCTGTTATCATATCCATAGTCATGATAAATGCAGTTTGCTTATCTACTTTGAGTAATCGCTGCAGTACGCCAAGCTCATCATCTGGTACGTTTTGATTTTTAAATGATGCTAAAGATTCATCAATCATTCTGGAGAGAATACTAAAATTGAACAAAAGCGGTTACTTGTTATGTGCTACAAAAATTGATTATTCTTTAGAAGAGTATGAAGGATTATGTCACAAATGAAACTGTGACAGATTCTGAAAGTTAAATTTAAAATATCAATATAGGGTGTTTCAAAAATAGGTAACACACTCTCTAGGATAGGTAAAATACTGAAAAATAATGTATTTTTACTTAGCAAAAAATTTTTGTAACGATATCCGTTTTCAAGATTAAAGTCGATGAGGAAACAAATGTTACACATGTTTTACGATTTTGTCCAAACTACTGGCAATATTTAAATAAAATTTTACATGAATATGTCTTGTAAGCTGATACATCTCGTAAATTTGTTTTTATATCTTACTCTCATAGAGGGCGCTAGCTACAAGGCTCATACTAAGTATTATTCAACATAACTTTTTAAGGGTAGAATTATTAATCAAAATTTTAAAAGAACTAAAAAAAATTTAAGTTTTCGTAATATTTTGATTTGAAAATTATGAGGTACTAACCGATGCTGGTATAAAGTTACTAATGATAAAGTTCTAATAGGTATATCCCGATTTTCTCTAAGTTTGCCATGAAAAACTGACGTTTATTGATTGTGATACATGGTAGTCAACAATAATTAGATTTTTGAGACCGTGTTATTTGTAAAATTAGATATTGTTAATCAAAATGTAGATACAGAAGCTAAAATACGTGTCACTCATCACTATTAATTAAAACTTGAATAAGAATTGTTTTAATTTTTTTTATGTCAACTCCACTAAATAAGAACGAATTAAATTTTTACTCACCCATGCATATAGTCAAGATTATTATAGTAGTCTTTAAGCCTCTTGGAGGGAAGATACTTCCAATATGGTGGCATGTTTTCTAAATAGAAACTTTGATCGAAGAACTTCAATACAGATAGAACCAATTTGTTGATTTCTGAGTTTTTGTCTATATTGACATCAAGAGCTCCTAAAAACGAGATCTTCATAAATCAAATAGCTTTCTTGATTTACATATACTTTAAAACGTATTTCTGCGTTGACATTATTTTATTATTATTAAGATACGTAACCTGTCAAAAATACGGTATTTATAGCCTGCCCAAAAAACATTGCATATTATTTCTCGAAGACGAACTCTAGATTTGAATATTTTATTGTCCATTAGATGGTCCCACCGACAGATCTAAGGTTTTTTTTTTTTTTTTTATTATAACTAATAAATTAACAATCAGAATAAAACAATATATTCTATAAGTTAATGTGATGAGTTTAAGTCCTGTCCCTTGGTTCTGGCGTGATGTGGTCCCTCCAGTGAGAGAATCACGGGTCCATGTTACTGGTCTGTTGGCCAACGTCGCTTTAGTCTTCGGATAACTTGATGTTGAGGTATTGCGGAAATTAATGGGTTGGAGTGTGTGTTCACTTTTTGAATGTATTGTAATTTCTTTTGCTGGTATACTTCTTTCACTGTTGAGATATTGAGATCCTCATAGATTCGTTGGTTGGTTACGTACCAGGGTGCATCAACAATTGCTCTTAAGATTTTTGATTGACATCTTTCCATAATAGCAATATTAGATTTACTACTACAGCCCCACAGCTCTATGCCATATGTCCATATTGGTTTAATAACTGTTTTATAAATTAGAATTTTATTATTTATTGACAGTTTGGAGTTTTTTCCAATTAACCAATTGATTTCTTTTTGTCTTAGTTGTATTTGTTTTCTTTTTTTGGTGATGTGTTCTTTCCAACACAGGGTTTGGTCCAGGTGTAGCCCTAGGTATTTGGTTGTTTTAGTCCTGGGTATTTCCTCATTGTTGATATATATTGGTGGTGGTGTTTCTCGTCGTAAAGTGAAAGTTACGTGGGTTGACTTGTTTTCATTAATTTTTATTTTCCATTGTTTTAGCCAGTTTTCAAGCTCATACAAATAATCTTGGAGTTGTTGTGTAGCTATGTTAATGTGTTTGTGACTGGTAAGTGCTACTGTGTCATCTGCAAATGTGCCAATTGTTACGTTATGCGAAGTTGGTAGATCAGAAGTATATAATATATATAATAAAGGTCCCAGGACACTGCCCTGTGGAATTCCCGCCTTAATGGGATGCATTTTAGATATTTCTCCATTTACTTTTGTTCTAAACTGTCGGTTTTCCAAGTATGATGTAAGTATTCGAAAGAAGGGTGGTAATATTTGTTTAATTTTATAAAGAAGTCCTTTATGCCAAACCTTATCAAAAGCTTGACGTACATCTAGTGATACCATTGGGCAATATTCCTTTTCTTCTAATGCGGAATTGATTTTATGGGTTATTCGGTGGCATTGCTGGATAGTTGAGTGTTCTCGTCGAAATCCAAACTGAAAATTTGGTATCCAGTCTGCGCCTGTAAGGCCTGGATCTATTCTTTTTATTAAAAGTTTTTCTAGTAATTTGGAGATTGTTGATAACAGACTGATAGGTCGATAGGATGAGACTTCACTTGGATCCTTTCCTGGTTTTGGAAATAAAAGTATTTCTGCAATTTTTAGATTGTTAGGCCAATAATTACATCTTAATATTGCGTTAAATATATATGTAAGGATCACTATACCCTTTTTTGGTAATTCCTTTAGCATTTTTGGAGTTATTAGGTCAATTCCTGGTGACTTTTTGATATTTAGTTTTAAGATTTCTTCTTTAAGTTCTTTGGGTGTTGTTAATTTTATTGGATTTACTGACGGTTGTTCTGAGTTTAAATAATTAATAATTTCTTGATCTTCTTCATTGTTGTGTGGTTGGAATACTGTTGCTAAATGTTCAGCAAATAATTCGGATTTTTCTTTATCGCTTCTTGCCCATTGGTTCTGTGTGTTTGTGGTTTTTCTTACTGGTGGCGATATTGCTTGAGGTTTTAAGGATGATTTGATTGGTTTCCATATTGAATGGTCGTATCTATTAAGTTGTGTTACATATTTTTTGACTGATTCTTCTCTTGCAATTTTTAGTTGTGTTTTTAATTTATTGGTTAAGCGATTGTAAAACGTTTTATCCGCTGGGTTCCGACTTTGTTGCCATTTGGCTCTTGCTCTTCTTTTTTCAGCAATGAGCTTTTTAATTTCTAGTGGAATATTTATTCTATTCTCGATTTTATTTTTATCTGCATCGTTCGGTGTCGCTTCTTTTGCAGCGTTTTGTAATAATGTCATAAAGTTGTTTGTAGCTGCTTCTATTTCTGAAGGGCTTCTTAGTCTTACATTTAGTTTAATGTTTTCATCCAGTATTTTTCTGTAAACGTTCCAATCTGTTCTAGGTCCATGCAGTTTTGGAGTAGGTTGTTTGTTAATAACGCAGGTGCCAATTGTTGCAATAATTGGTGAATGATCTGAAGATAGATCATAACTTGGAACTATGTCCATAAAGGTGTTAGATATTCCTTTTATGATGCAAAAATCTAAGAGGTCTGGTCTTTTTTTGGGGTCCGTTGGCCAGTACGTTGGTGTTCCTGTTGATAAATATGAGTATTTATTTTCTTGCATTAAGCTATAAAGCTCTCTCCCCTTTGTTGTTATTAATCTTGATCCCCAGTACGTGTGTTTACTATTGAAGTCACCAGCTGCGATAAATTTTGGACCTAGAGTATTGAAGAAGGATGCGAAATCGGTTTTTTTAATATTGTGCTTTGGAGGGCAATACACTGCTGCTATTGTTATTTCGTAAGGTAATGAGCACACTTTAATTACTGTAGCTTGGATACAGTCTGTTATATAACTTTCCATCATGAAATGTTTAATTGATTGTTTGATCAAAATTGCTGTACCTCCATGGGCTGTCTTGTCTGGATGGTTAGTATGGTACGTTAGATATTGAGGTATTTTAAAATACGATTTGTCTGTAAAATGTGTCTCACTTATTAATAATACATCTATAAAATTTTGTTGTAGAAATATTATCACCTCGTCCTTATGATTCAGCAGGCCATTGGCGTTCCATTCTGCTATTCGTAGAAAGAATTTTATTTGCATATGAGTTTACTTAGCATGTTTATTACCATGCTGTTTTGTTGCAAGATTTGATTAAACATGGCTTTGAATTCTTCTAAAAACTTCATAAGAATGGTGTTTGAATCTTGGTTATCTGAAGGAGCAGCAGGAGGTTGTCTATTACCCGCTGCATTAGCATAGCTTACATTTGGTCTTACTGTGTTGGGTATAAAGTTTCTGTTACGTGCTTGCGACATATTTTGGTGATGATTATATGTAGTTTGTGCTATATTTTTATTTCTATTTAAATTACGATAATATTCGCATCCTTTATAGTTAGCTGGGTGATCTCCTCCACATAAAGCACATGTAGCTGGTGTGTTCTTGTTCTTTTTACAACTGCTTGTACTGTGCTGTCCTCCACATTTCACACAGACATATGGTCTATTGCAATATGTTTTTGAATGGCCATATAATTGACATCTCATACATTGGATGATATTTTTGTTTTTTATAGGTGGTTCAATTTGTATATTGTAGTGTTGTAGTTTCTGAATTTTATAAATATCTTGGTTATTGTCTGATGGTTCAAGGTCAACAAAGAACATATTTATCGGCTCTTTTGTAATCCTATGTTTAGCATTAATGATGTTTCTTACCTTGTGACCCAGTTTTGTCAGTTCTTCTTTGATGTCTTCTGTTGCATGTGAATAGTGAAGGTATTTAATTACGACTCTATAGGCCCTTTCTTCCTTTGGTTGATATGTGTGATGAATAATGTTGTTCTCTCTCATATATCTGGAGAATTTTCTGTATATTTCTGGATCGCTACAAATTATTTTGACTGTATTATTTGCCATAGTTCTGGTTTCGTATTGTTCAGCTTCAGCTATTTCTGTAAATTTTTTCCTCATTTCTGGGAAGTCGCTTACATCGTAAACAAATATTGGTGGTGGTTTAGGTATTCTTGGCGCTGTTTCATTTTGATTGGTTTCATTTTCTTGGGTATCCGTTAGGGTATTATATTTGTTCGATAGTGTAATGGTATCATCTTCTTTGTCTGTTTCTACATTTGATCTGATTTTTCTGCGTTTTGTAGTTTTAACTACTTGCCATGAGTTATTTGTTGACACATTTGCACTTTCTGGTTCGTCATCGCTTGTTGATGACATTCTGTAGTATTGCTGGCTATTTCTGTTATTTATATTGCTGTTGTGTGCCGCGTTTTGTTGATTTATATATTGTTCTTGATTGGGCGGAAATATCATATTCGTCGAAGAATTAGTGGTTGGTTGATTTATTTGCATATTGTACATACCTGGTATTTGTGATGAGATTTGTGGATAACCCTGTATATTGTTGATTTGTGATTGACCCTGTGTGTTGTTTGGAATCTGCATTTGTGGGTAACAATTCATTTGGTTTGATGGATACTGGATTGGTAATGGCTGGCTGTTTACATTTTGTATTTGTTGGCTAACTATGTAGTTGTCGAATCCTGGTCCATTTCCCGTTGGAAACATTATAAATAAATTACTGTATTGTTTTTAAATTTAATTTGATGAGTTTATTATTTTTAAGTCTATTACTAATTGATTGCTTTTTAATCACTTCACATTTATCTGTTCAAATCGAGAAAACCGGTCGAATGTTGATAACAGAGAACCATTTAACGTCCGCTCGGTATGGAGTATCGATGTGAACTAGATCTAAGGTGAAGTTAGATAAAGTTAATTTCCAAACATCCTAATAGTTTTGTCAAATATATTCTTCTTCAAGTTCCACTCCTATCGGAGATTGGAAATCATTCTGGCAATTATAATTTTATTGGTTACTCGCCTGAATAGTTCAATTGAACTGCATCCAAATAACTCACGGAGATTGCGTAGCCACGAGATTTTACGTCTTCCTACGCTTCTTCTACCTTTGATTTTACCCTGCATTATATTCCTTAGTAGTTCGTACTTTTCACCTCTCATGATGTGCCCCAAGTATTCCAATTTCCTGATCTTTATGAAATCTAAAACTTCGCATTGTTTTACTAGTTGTTCGAGAACTTGTTCGTTTGTTTTGCGATCCATCCATGATATTTTCAAAATGCGTCGGTAACACCACATTTCGAATGCTTCTAGGTTTTTAATGTTGGATTTTTTAAGTGTCCAAGCTTCAACTCCATACAAAAGGGTAGAGAAAATATAACATCGAAGCATTCTTATCCGGAGCGATATATTGATATCGCGATTACAAAAAATTTTTCTCATTCTATTAAAAGTTGACCGCGCAATTTCAATGCGGCATCTTATTTCTTTTGTCTGATCAGTATCTTCTGTGATCCATGCTCCAAGGTATTTGTACGAAGATATTTGTTCAATTTCTGTATTGTCTAGTACTAGCTTAACTTTGATGTTTTTTGCTTTTGTAAATACCATGAACTTTGTTTTCTTCAAATTGATTTTTAGTCCATAATCGTTGCAATATATATTTAGTTGTTCAGCAAGGTGTTGCAGTTCTTCTAGTGTTCCTGCCAAAAGGATATAACCAATAATCAAATATATACCATCCACCAATCCAACGGTAATTTTTTTATTTGAATATATTCTTATAAATAAGCCAACTACGGTTTTCATTTTGTGTTAAAAATTGAGTTGTGGTAATTCGTTTTCATTATTGTATAAATACACAAAAATTAATATATTGTTACGTAAAAAAATATATGAGTCATATCAAAAAACCGTAAACATATCTATTACTAATATTCTGTTCATTCACGATTTTTCTAGGAGACAAAACTCTCCTCCTCTTCGCTATAAAAACAACGATCGAATTTTCTGGAGACGAGCCGATGTGAAAAGACCAATTTTTAGACCAATTTGCCGCTCTGTCTACGTCGAGAATGCAATCGAACTTTCGACAATGTCCCAATGGTTTCATATAAATAACGTGGGATTTTCATTAAGAAGACCAGTTAGAAAAGAAAATCGCGAACGCGTGTTTTAATGTAATGAACGTAATAATAAATTATTGTAAGATAAATTATTATAAATAAACTTTAAATAAATTAAGTTTGTAAGTGTTATAAATGTTGAACCTTTAGTAAATTAAATTAAGGACAATAAATTAGAATTATAAGGACGTTATAATATTTTTCATTATATTTAGATATAGATACCTAATATTAGGCTTATGACAAAAGTAGACAAAACGTGTATGTTGCAAGTAGCATGCGCCTACAGGACTGTATCTGCGGCGGCCTTGTGGACAATCACGGGTTGCGTTCCTCTTCATGTCTTAGCACTAGAAAAGAGACATATCTATGACAGAAGAGAGCATTTGACAACAGCTATAAAAAAAGAAGAAGGGGAAAGATCAATGGAAAGATGGCAAGAAGCGTGGAACAACAAGGAAGATGTTGTCCAGTGAACCAAGATGCCGAGCCTAAGGGACTGAGTAGATTATCTGTTTTAGGGAGTATCTTCATATGTTCAGAAAGGCAGATACAGATAAATGCCTATACTGCGAATATTCCGTCATAAATCCTGTGACTGTAAGGGAGATGATCGTGGAGATGACGGGAAGTACGGAGGAATGGGATAGTGATCCCAATTACATCCGAGCAATCATTAAAAAGATAGAAGAAGAAGGGAAACACCTGCCGGGCCAACGACAGAGATAAGATCTAATTAATATTTTAATGGAGTAATTTATGAACCTTTGAACCTATTGAACCTTTGATCTTTGATCTTGCATTGATAACTTGTTTATACTCCAACAATTAATAGAAAAAAGAATAGCGCTTGGTACCGAAGTACATATAGCCTTAATCAACCTAGAAAAGAAGTATAATATAGTTCAAAGACTTAAATTGTGGCAAGCTTTACAAAAACTCGACATTAGTCCATACCTTTTAGGAATAATCACAGAAGTATACAGAGATAACATTACTTACCTAAAAATCGGAAATAGACTATTAGAGCCAATAAAAGTAACTAAGGACTAAAACAAGGATGCAGTATGTCCCCCTTACTATTTAATTTATACATTGAGGCAGCCCTCTAAAATTGGAAAAACGACTGCAGGGAATGGGAATCCTATAGAAAATGACGTTCTGTTCTCTCTGAACTTTGCGAATGAAGAAGTCGTCCTCAAATTTTTATGATTTAGAATTTATGATAAAGCATCTATACAGAGAATATGTAAAATGGGGGTTACAAGTCAGCATAAGAAAACAGAATATTTAGTTATAAATTCAGATGCAAGTGATAGACGAGGACGTGGAAATCAAACAAGTGGAAAAATTTAAATATTTAGGAGCACTCATTGCTAAGAACTGCTTGGGAGAAGAAGCCGAAATTAAACACCGAATTACTCAGGGACGTAAAATTGTAGGATGTCAGAGCTCCTTATGGTGGGATCGCAACATTTCCAAAAGGAACAAAAAAAGAATTGGACAAACCAAGGTTGAATCAGTTCTTTGTTATGGCTCTGAAGTATGGACAATTAATGCAAACCTGAAGAGAAGATTGTTGGCAGTTGAAATGGATTATTTGAGAAGAAGTGCTAGAACATCAATGCAGGAAAACAAGAGAAAGAACATCAACGATATAGGGCCAACTTTATATAAGAAATAATATGAATGCTACAGCAACGGTCATTGACAGAATAGAAAGTAGAGGTTCAAAATGGTTTGGACATCTATTGAGAATGCCTGACAAACGTTGGCCACAAAAACTTCACAAATGGAAGCCCCCTGAAAGAAGAAAAAGAGGTAGACCTCGACGCTCATGGAATAAAGGAGTTAGAAGAGCGATGGAATCGAGAGGTTTGGAGGAGGAGGATGCCTTGGACCGGGAGGATTGGCTGAGGAGAACGGGAATACGGCGATAGCCGTCTCCAAAATGTATTGTATTTACAAGTTGGATTAATGTCGAACGTCAATAAACTTATTTTAACCTTTAATTGTGGCTTATTTCCATTAAAATAATGATTATTTTAAAATCCCATAAGAAAATAGGTTCAGAACAATAAGATAAGATCTAGATAAGAGAAGGGAGTGCTCCAAATTTGTCTTCAGCCTTACAGCGGCCAGCCAACTTTCGGTGTACGGTACGTGTGATAGTCAACTGCACAAGTAAGAGAGGGTGGTTTTAGTTGGTAGGCGAATAATAGATACCTTAATCTTTGGCACTGATATCTTTAGTACTTTAAATTAACCTAAAAGCCAAATTTTAGGGACTCAAAATGCAGGTAGCATAAAAAAAATTCAGCCCCCTCTCAGACAAATTCTGGGTGCGCCACTGGATTTTCTGGATAGAGCAATTTCTCTAACAGGTGAAGTGAAACAATTGAGGCTGCAAATTCTAACCTTGATGTTGTTTCAAAGTGGCAAAGAAAACTGCCTAATTTATTAAGCGTTTAGTTACCTGAATAGAAGAGTGTTTCTAATTGAAAAATCCAAGCAAGGAACAGATCAGAATGGCAGAGAAAGCTTGAGAAAGTCTAGGTCCTTTAAGAGCTCTATCACAGTGATGAACTAATTTTAAATTACAGTCACTCTTTGAATGCCAAAGATATTTATTTTAAATAATCAGCGAAATTGTCGATTGTTATAGAATAAGAAAAAATACGATACCTATTGGTTTGTTTAAAGCAATAATCGCAACTGACTCCAATGCCCATTTGTACAGATCTTTCTCAAAATCTTCGGACGTTGTATTAGTCCCACTACTTTTCATGCGATATGCAATAAGCTTCATGAGGTCCTTAGCTGCTCCATCCATTCTTGTGGTGTATTGCTGAATTGTTTTAGGTTGCATTAATATTGGATTTACGATAGCTCTTAATTTATACCATTCCTCACCTTGTCTAAAATAACACAAAGCTTTTATTATAGGTATTTTCATCTACCACTTTAACAGTATAATAAATACGTTTCTTTAGTGGATAATAAACACATATTTCTCTATAGCGCAATCCAAAAACGTGTTATTAAACTGTCCTTACATAAAACGAACAAAGCTAACATTTAAGACAAGAAAATCGGTTTAAATTCGAATGTGTTTGTAATTTACATACAAATATCATTATTAAGGCCTACTGCTGGACATAAGCCTCCACAGTCTCTTCTGATTTTTTTACACCGGGTGGCCTTTTGTAGCCAGTTTCTTGCTACTCTTTTCACGGCGACTCAAGTGCCATACACAGTTCCTCTTTAGCGTGGACGGCAAATGCCTGATCTTTGACCCATTTGTTGGTTGTTATGCGCTCTCGAAGCTTCATGCTTAGCATTACACTTTTCAAATCTCATTGTGTAACTGACTTTATTTTATTCTCGGATTTTTGTGTCGGCGTTAAAATCTCTGCTTTTTAAGTTTTTACAGGCAGAACAAATTGGTTATAAACCTTTCGCTTCAGACATAATGGAAACTGAACTTCTCAGAATATGGCTTAGTTTGCCAAATGCTGCCAAACTATTTTGATATCATGTTCCAGGTATTTGTCTTTGTTTTTTGTATGATATTATAGTTAATTGTTATATTTTCGATGATTACGAGATTTTTGGCAAGTATACGAAACCATATTATTTCGTATGCTTTAAGTGATGACGCATGCATAAAGATTCATGGTCCCGACTATTGCTTAACGCCTACAATATATTTACAGTAAATACAAAAAAAAAACTTACAATAAAGCAAGTCCCAGGTTTCCTTTAAATAAATCTTTTCTTACGTCACGTCGATAATAGAAAATGGCGTCCATAAGAAATCTAGTAGGGAACGGGCCGCTATTGCGAAGAATCTGTAAAAATATTATTAGGTATTTCGTACTAGAAGAATAAACATAGAAATACATGTTACAGAATGCAGTAGATCTACAAATGTATAAGGAATTTTTCCTACTTTATTTCCATTACTTGTTCAATGCTAACTCCATCGACTTCTAGTTTACATTACAATGGTTCTTTACTGGTTACTATTGTTCTTATTTTCTGAGTTGAAATCATTATGTTACATTGTCTTGCTCTTGTATTAAATCTATAAGCTAGTCTTTGAAGGCTATCTTCATTTTGAGCAATCAATATTGAATCGTCTGCGTATGACGGAATTTTAATTTCATTATTTCTCATTCTATATCGTCTTTTTTTATTGAAACTCTTTTTAACTTCATCCATGATTAGATTAAATAGCATAGGGCTTATTCCTCTGCCTTACTGTGTTGCTTGTATCTATAAGTTCCGTAAGTTGGCCATCTATTCTGACTTCCATCTGATTGTTTTGACAGATTTTTTAAATTGTTTTTATAATATCCAGCAGGATTTCTTTATTATACAAGATATGAACACCTTTAAATCTTATTCTGTCAAATGCCTTCTTTAAGTTGATCAAAGATTGCTCTGTAATCTGTTTTAGTACGAATATTGCATCTTGGCGGAAAAAAAATAAATAAAACCAAGTCTTAAGTTGGTCGTTATCTCTCAGGGCGTAAGGTCCCCTTTTTCGAACTGGAAAATTGTACGTTTCCTTAAAAAATGTAATCCTTTATCATCAACCTAGTATCTTAAAATTATAATGTTTGTTACTCAAATTATGTAATTTAAGGGGACCTCATTATGTCAATTATGTGGCTAGTTCCAACTACTTTATAGACGTTTTTCACTGATGATCTGATATAATAGAAAACATGAAAAAACGCGATTTTTTTTATCTCATACCTTTTTCCACGAGGGTATAGGTATAGATGTTGTTTTACAGAAAACAAACTTCTCTTCGTCTTCACGACGACGTTTGTTACAAACGTAGTAAACGTCCTAAGGGATCATAGTATTCAAGATAAGATATTTTAAAGTTCGCCACTCACCCCATTTTTGGGCAATTTTGCCTATTTTTCGCAAACATTGTTCTACAACTTTTTTTTACGCAGTTTTAGGTTTATGCAATGAAAAAATTGTTTACCTTTAAAATACTATATTGCAGAAGATTCTAGGATAAATTTTAAGCAAGATATGTTTCCTTATATACTAAGTATGGCTTCCTTTGAAGGCGCTGGTACTCTAATACACACACAATGAGATCTAATAGCAGGTATTACCCTTGATATTGATTTTGCACAAAGTATTATATGACAGTTTGCAATATACTTTTCCATAGTTCTTCTTAAGGCATGTTGGGCATTTTTTGTGACGTCATCTACATCAGTAGTACTATAACTTTAAATTCTCTTTGGGCATTAACATTCAACTATTGACTTTGTGCAACATTTTTTGTTATATCCATACCCACAATTCTATCATAAGTACCTACATCACTAGGGTTTACTACTATGTGATGATTGCTGTTCAAAGTCATAATTTAACACTTTTTGTTTGAAGGAGTGGTAAAATGCATCATTTCCATTTTTAATCTCTGTAATCCAGCACCATATAATTTTTTCAATAAACACATAATTCGAGTCTTTTTACCAACCCCCATGGATCATATATATAAGCAAATGGGGGAAATCATCATCTTTTGTGAGATTTTTCAAATTCACACTTTGGTCTGTGTGGTAATCTACACTTGACAGGTCCTTAGGACGATATTTATCAGCCCACAACATATTCAATTCGCTTTTCGAATTCAAACAGTATTTTTAAATATTTATATTATTTGTATTTTATAATCATTATTTATATTTAACCGATATGTTTCTTCAAAGTTTTCTACTTTTGAAGATTTTTGCTACGGCTATTGTTTTAAAATTTCCCAATAAACTTTTTTTTTAGTATTATTTAATAAACTTTATATGCATTAAGTCTGTTTCATCAGTGCACCAAAACCTAGGGACAGTGTTTTCTCTGTTATTTACCGACAAAATATCTCGAAACTTGGACACGTTATTCGAAATTATGATGCCTTTAAAATGATGGTTTTACTTTTTTATTTTTTTGAAACTTCTCTTGAAATTTTGGATTATACTGTTTAACGTTCTATTCTAACTAAACTTTTTACGCCCATCACTTGAAAGAATTTTTTTTCTGTAATCGTTGATTTTTTCACCTTTCTGGGTCCAGATATAATCCAGAAAAGCGTGTTCCAACTTTGAAGAAAATTGCTAAAAAATACTAAAATCTAATAGTGAAACGTGTTACTCATCATTATCGCTTAGTTTGATCGTTATCGCCTTCGTGATGTCAAATCTCATGAACGTACGGTCAGTTAGTTGATGTTAAAACTAATTTGAATGGAGAATAATTCATTTTTTGTCATTAAACTACTCGGCGCCACTGAGTAAAGATGGTCTGGCGTAAGCAGTGTAGAAAAGTAAGTGATACGCCTATTTCAAATCGCAGTGTGCTTCAATTGCTAAAACAGCCGTGCTAAAAAGTGATACTTTTATACGAAGGTTATTATATACTCACATCTTCCATATCATCTGTATCATACAGAAATATCTTATCTCTGCGTCCCCATATTCCTGCTAAACGTACTACATCCCCATACCGTTTTTGAAACCTGAAATATAAATTTTATAATGTAAATAAACAATATTCTTTCTTTTAATCTATATTTTTCGTTGTTACAAAGTCTTCGTCTTGTAGTAAAACTCTTTAAATAAAACAAAATAGATGACAATTTAACAAGTTTTTTCTTCATGAAAGTTAAATTAATATTTTTGCACTAGTAGGCCTTGAACTGTCAACAGAACTATAACCTACGTTTTTCATTGTCAAACCCTTGTCAGTTCGTGAAGTTTATCTTTTAGCTTTTACCTTGTGGTATTCAAACACAATAATTTTAATTCAAATAAAATGGTTTTTACTAATGGAAAAATTTTCCGGTTAAGAAAAACAAGTTCAGTGTTCTCAAAAAATAATGAACCAGAGCTACATAATGATCAGCAGCACATCAAGATGTCACTTTAATGGAAGTTCAGGAAATATTAGAAATTAGCTTTCGAAGACTATCTGTCATGTATCCCACAATTTCAAAATCTTGCGCAAGAAATATCTTACACGACGACAATTTGTATCCTTTTATTTTAGAAAGGTACAAGCACTGCTACAAGAAGATTTTCCTGCTTAAAAAATTTTCAAATCGATTTTTCTAGAAAACGGTATATCCTACAGATTTAAAGCAAGAGTACCTTTCAGTTCTAGAATATCTGAATATTTAATAATCTAGTATCACAAATGGCAAAAAGTTACATACAAAAAAGTTATCCGTTAAAATACCCGTTGACCTACCCAAAACGGATGCCTATGAACGGTACTAGAAATTCGCAATTAATATAATCGATTCAACTCTGGAGGATAAATAATTGTTCCAGTTTTTATTTTTCTAAATAGGAGCGTTCTGGAGTTATTAAAAAAAACGACTTACAAGGCGCCATCTTCAAAGAGTTCCCTTGGGAAGCATTTTAGGACTAGGTGAATTGGGTTCAATCGTTTTAAAATTATCTGAGAAATCTGCGGTCTTCGTTTATCAGGAGAGTTTCTAGACACCCTGTATATTGTCAAAATAAAAGATTATTCCTAATATCATTTAATAGCTACCAGTAAGCTTTGGATTTGCGGTTCACCACAATTCGCTATCGAAGACAAGCCTCCTGACTTCTTGTTACTTCCTATAGAGGTCGCTGCTAGTATGCCCAGGCCTCTATGTTGCTATAATGGCTAAATAAATTGCATTTCATTTCAGTTCATTTTCATTGACTCATTTGTTCATAAAATAACTTTCAGAAAGAAAATAAAAAATTTCCTTCAAAGTGGGACCTAACATTAGTTTAATATAAACATTTTCGAAAAGTTTATTTTGTGATAAAAGTGATAAGATTTTATACAATTATTAAGTGGAATATATTACCTTATCATTTGACGAGATTACCTTTTTTAATTGCAGTGATAAGTAGGCTAATGAAACAGTTTGTTTATAACTTATTCGTTTTAAAACATTATAATGTCATAATATAATGTTATTATATAAAAATTCTATGAATTCTGGAATCCTATGACTTTTCGTACAATCTTTTTGGATTTTTTTTATATATTAACGTATAATGTATGTTACCAAACAAGTCCAGGAAAATAATTTTTTCTGAGGACATCTCAATAGTCAGTTATTGGACGAGTTTTTTTCGATAATATATTAAACAAACTTTTCTGCAAAAATTTTGGTATATATTTTTTTGAATTTTCGCTTACCGCTAAAAATGTATTTATCATCATCATCATTCTGGCTTTACAACCCTGCGTAGGTCCTAGCCTCCTCAAGAATTTCTCTCCAGTTTTCCCTATCCATCGCCTTTCTTCGCCAAGCACGTATTCCCATATTTCTCATGTCTTCATCGACGTTATCAAGGAACCTTGTTCTGGATCTTCCCCTTCTTCTCTGACTAATGAGTCTATTAAGGAGCGTTTTTCTCTCTGGGTCATTTTGTTCTATCCGCATTACATGCCCTATTCACCTTAGACGTCCTATCTTAATATTTTTTACGATATCAGGTTCCTGGTATATTCTATAAAGTTCGAAGTTGTATCCTCTTCTCCACACTCCATTGATTTTTACTGCTCCATAGATTCGCCTTAATACTTTTCTTTCGAAACATCTTAACATGTTTTCATTATTTTTTGTTAGAGTCCAGGTCTCTGAACCATATGTCAATACCGGGAGTACTATGTTTTGTAGGGTTTTATTTTTGTATTTCTCGATATAATTGTAGATTTAAGAAGGAGATTGAGAATCTGTTTACCGTGCAAATTCTGTGGTTTATCTCTGCGGTAGTATTATTTTCACTGTTAAGGAGCGCTCCCAGGTATACAAATTCGTTCACTACTTCGATGTCGTCGTTTTCTGTAACAAGTGGTCATAGGATTTTGTGGTTGCGTGCTTATTTTTCTTACTACTTTTTGTTGGTGTTTATTATTTAACCCATTTTTCTAGCTGATTCTTTTAATGCTACATACGCCTCTCGCACACCGTTTTCCGTTCTCCCAACAATATTATATTATCAGCATGGGTCAGGATTTGCACTGAGTTATTATATATTGAACCAGTGGTTGTAATTACACACAGTACAGAATAGTATACAGGGGAGAGGGTCTTCCTGTCGCAGTCCGTTATTTGTTTTAAAAGGTTTAGACAGTTCACCCTAAATTCGTACTTTACACTCAACTTTTTCAAGAGTTAGTTTTGTTAAATTTACCAACTGATTTGGCATTCCTAGCTCTTTCATTGCTATGAACATTTCTCTTCTATTCACAGAGTCGTATGCTGCTTTGTAGTTTATAAATATGTGATGAGTATCAATGCCATTTTCCAGTGTTTTTTCCAAAATTTGTTTCAGGGTTGCAATCTGATGAATTGTCGATTTACAACCTCTGAAACCAGCCTGGTATTTTCCTACTACCGTTCTGCATTATGGTGCCATACGGAGACATAGTAGTGTGGAACATATTTTATCCGCTGCATTTAGAAGTGGAATTCCTCTGTGGTTAGAGCATTCAAAGATATCCCATTTTTTGTGTATGGGTGGATATCCCGTGGGAGGGTTATCTTCAAAAATCCAAAAAATGCTTTTTTTATGTAGTTTTAGGGATTGTCTTCATTTTATAGATTTCAAAATGGATCTAATAAGGGTTTTTTATAGGTGACATCTAAGTTGAAGTAATTGGGTCTTTCCTTTATGGATAGAGAATCTCCTTTTTTTCCAGTGCAAAATATTCCAATATTCCAATCATTGAGGAGGAATTTCTGTGTCCATCTTTCTTTTATAAGCTGCTGTAATGCTATTATGGTATCATGGCCAACATGGATATAAGGTCGAATGATCGAATAAATGAACTTAAAATGAATGGCAGATATTAAGCACTGTTTTATTAATTAAATCTTGCCCAAGTTCGCTTCCTAGAGCATCTTCAGGGGCATTTCGTCAATGCTCCTGAAGATGCGTCATTTTGTTAGATAGTTTTTCTTTGTTAACAATTTTTCATCCACTCCTGAACGTAGGTCTTTCCCAATTGCTTCAATCTTTCTTTACCTTGCGCCAATCTAATCCACTGTTTGCCTGCCACTGCTCTTATGTCATCTACCATCTTTTTTGAGGACTTGCTATGCTTTTTGTTGTCGTCCTTGGTTTCCATTCTAGAATTCTCCGTGTCCACCTGTTGTCATTATATCGGGCTACGTGACCTGCCCAGAGCCATTTCATTTTTGTAATTTCTTCCACAATATCACTATCTCGGTGTTTATAATCTTGTCTCTTAGTGATATTCCAAGCATGATTCGTTCCATTGCTCTTTGCGTTGTTTCTAATTTGTTGGTAAGGGCTACTGTCTCCAAGCCGTAGGTACTAACTGGTAATATACATGATAAAAAACACCTTTTTCTTTAAGTTTACAGGAATGGATGTGTTTTTCAAGATATATGCTAGTTTGCCGAGTATGCCAGTTGTATTCTGTTAATTTCAGCATCTCAATAAAACAGTGCTCGGTATCTGCCTTTCATTTTATAGTTTAGCTGAAAGATTATCTATTCCAGGTGATTAGTTTCTGTCTAGTTTATTAACTGCATCTGTAAGTTCAAGAATCGTTGGTGGTTCCTCTTCCCCCCGTCTGTTTCCCTCACCTCATTTCTTTCGTCTTCCAGGTTTTCTTCTTCTTTCTCCTCCTCTATATCAAGTACCTGATTAGAGTATTCCACCCAACTATTCAATAGATCTTTCCTTGTTAATAGGTTTCTTATTTAAGTGGTTACGTTTTTTTCTTTTGTGTATCCTCTTTTCTTCTTTTCTCTTTGTCTAGTAATTCTCTTGTAATACTTAACAAACCAATATTTTAGCTAGATCCAACAGCTAGTTTAAAACTTATTCAAATTGTTTATATTTCAACGTATCTACATGCCCATATAGCCCATTCGAGGCCCGATTGGCTTCGAAAATATTTTACTGCATGGTAACCGCATGCCTGTATCATCTATGTCGTATATATGATTAAAATACAAAAAATACAGAAAATTCAAAGGGCTTGATTTTCCTCACTTTGTTTAGTTGACTGACTAAAATATTTTTAGTTAATTACCTGTGTTAGTTTACAACAATGGAATGAAATAGTTTTTTGCCTCGCTACGCCTTTACTGTCAGTTAGAGTCCAGTTTTATGAAGGATTAAAATTATGAATATCTGACAAGAAACTTGATATATCATGATATGAGTGAATGGTACAGTCGCATGATACTCGCGTGATAATGAGGCATTATATTTGCATTAATACAAGTATTAAACGAGGTGTCCTTCGTTTGATACTTTTAAAATCACTTTAAATAAGTATTATTGTCAATTTAAGTGTTCATCGATAATCAGTTTACAATTTCCAAGTAATGAATTAATTTAATTATCATTTAAATATGTTAAAAGAATACCAGAGTACAGATGACCTAGAAGAGTCCTGGAATGGATCCCTCCTGAAAGAAGAAAGAGAAGACGACCACGGAGAAGTTGGTGTAACGATATTGATGAAGCAATGTCGGTAAGAAACTTAGAAGAGGCAACTGCATATGACAGAAAAAGATGGAAATTAGAGGGGGAGCAGCAGCGACAGGCGTAATCAATCCGTTCTTTTTCTTCGTGTGCCATATCAGAATTATCCGACGTTGGCGATCACCATTGCAAAGGCTTCTCGATCTTCTCGATCTTCTGCAATATGGAATAATTGTCCTGCATTTGGTATCTGAGTCCATTCACGAATGTTTTTTAACCAAGAAACTTGTTTTCTTCCTACACCTCTAAGGCCCTCTATTTTGCCTTTAAGGATCAGTTGTAAAACTTTATATCGACTTCCCCTTACTATATGTCCCAGATAAGACATTTTTCGATGTTTAACAGTCTTTAGCAGTTCTTTACCTTTGATGATGCTCCTTTATACTTCTTCATTAGTTTTTCTTGCTGTCCAAGGTATCTTCAGCATTTATCTATAAACCCACATTTCCAATGCTTCAATTTTGTTCATGATCGATATTTTGAGTATCCACACTTCTGCACTATACGAAAGTACAGACCAAACATAGCACTTAACCATTCTTTGCCTTAGTTCTAAACTGAGATGGTTATTGCAAAGAAATCACAACAATTTCATAAAAGTATTTTTGGTCATTGCTTTCTACGTTTTATTTCTATGTCTGGATCTAGTTGGTCCGTTATCACAGTTCCCAAACGTCATTTTGTGAACTTTCTCAACTTGGACTCCGTTTAATTGAAGCTTTGCATCAGGATGTGGGTCACGACTAAACACTAAAAATTTGGTTTTGTTGGAGTTTATTTTAATGCCCATTTCATCTCCTACCTCGTGAATACGATCAAGCAGAATTTAAAGAGCTTCAATATTCTCTGATAAAATTACTGTATTGTCTGCATATCTAATCATATTAAGTAGCTCCCCGTTGATTTTTATTCCATATGGTTGTCTCTCAAGTGCCTTTTTAAATAACTGGTCCGAGTAAACATTAAGCAATGTTGGCGACAAAATGCAACCTTGTCTGACTCCTCGTTGTATGGGGATTTCATCGGTGTAGTTATCTCCAATTTTTACTATAGCAGTTTTATTCCAGTACAAACTTTTAATGACACAAATATCTTTGTTATCTATTCCGATATTTTTCAGTATTTGCATTAATTTTACACGTTGTACTTTATCGAATGCCTTTTCGAAATCCACGAAACATGCACGAATCAATCCGTTATTATTGTTAAATTAAAACCAATTTAACTTCAAAATTTATGCGAGAAGGTCAAAACAGTTACATATTACGCTTAGCTATGTATTTTAATAAAAAAAGAATTTGGAAAAGAAAAAAAAAGAGAAATTGGTAGGAAGAAATATTCATGGCTCCGAAACCTTCGTAAATGAACTAGCTTATTAACAGATAAATTAGCAAGATCAAGAACAATATCGGTAAATAGGTATGAAAGCTACCCATGTCTAATTTGGGAACGGTACTCAAAGAAGAAGACTTGATTTGATATTGAGAGGAAAAAATTAAGATAGAAAATCTTCATCGAAAAAAAAAAAGACGAACTCCTCTCAAAAATACACAAAAACTTCATTCTTGTAGTACAATAGAAAGAACAACATTATTATTATTAGAAAAATACTAGTAAAATCCCTGAAGAATTGAAAATATCATATCTCAGTAAAATATACAAAAATGATGACAAGAACAATTGTGACAATTACCGAAATGATTAGAATATATGGGAAGGTTTTGAAAGATCGAATCGAGAAACAATATTTAGATTCTAAACCAGAAGAACAAGCAGCTTTTCATACGGGTTGGCCACATTTTCTCCTTAAACCAAATAATAGAAAAAAATATTACACGGAATCAAGAAATATACATGTTGTTCGTTGACCTACGGAAAGTCTACGATAGCGTCCCACTGAAGAAGCTGTGGTAATGAATGAAAAGTACAAATATTAATATAGAGTTAACAAAAATCGTCAAAGAACTGTACAATCAACCCATAACAAAAATAAACACTAGGGCACATATAATAACAGGGTTTGTAACACCAAATATATTGAAATAAGGATGTTGCCTGTCCCCCACTTTAGGAGGATACAGGCTCATCATGAGTACGACTTATGAGGTCTAGAAGTAAATAAAATCAAAACTGAATAGTGTGTGTGCATTGAAGGACAACAAAAAATCTCATATTAGATGACAAAATCACCATTTAATATAAAATTAGTGTTTCTTGGGTTTAGGTTCATATGATACATTCACAGGTATCAAGTACAGTACAGGTTCAATCAATAACAATACATAAAAAACAACTTAAATGTAACTTAACCTAAGTACGCAAATAACAAAGAAAATCTACTAAATTTAACTTAATACTTTTTATTGCCTCCCTTAGCCTTTATAACTGAATGTACACGTCAGCTCATGCTGTCTATGAGGTTGCGAATGTTATCTTGCTGGATGTTTTGCCATTCCTATTCTAGAGCCTAGCGAAGTTCGTTAATTGAGGCTGGTGCGACTTCACGACCTTTAGTATTTCTACCAAGCATGTCTCGAACGTGTTCTATTGGATTCAGATCTGGCGAACACGCTGGCCAGCGTGTTATTTTATTAATAACAACTTTCTCTTAATATTGCGTGACACGCATTGCAGAGTGGGGTCGCGCATTATCTTGCATAAATAGAAAATCATCGCCTGTATATTGAGAACAGGGTACTATATGATTCGCTAAAATTTCTCCTCTCTATACCGCCATGGCAAACGTGGGGACTGAAAGCGCACTTCGCAAATCTCTCTACAGTTCGACGCCATATCTCATTCTCATTCTCATTCTCAGACTCATTCTCAGTATGACAGTATCTCGATTCGTCCGTAAAAAGAACATAACTCCATTGTCTTAAACTCCAATGTAAATGTTCCCATCAAGGCTATTCTGATCTTGTTTACAGCTGACCTAAAGAGTTCATTAGTGGTACAGCCAAACCACTCTCTCAAATTACGCAACCATGACATTATTTTACGGCCTGGATTCCGTTTTTCTTCTATTTTTCCTTGCATTATATTTTGCGTATTATACTTATATTTATATTTGCATTATAGTATTGCGTATTTATGTCCTCTCATCAGGTGACCCAAATATTCGAGTTTTCTTCGTTTGATCGTTGACAAAATTTCTGGGTCTTTTCATATCCTTCGTATTACTTCAAAGTTTGTGACCCAACTTATCTTCAGTATTCGACGGTAGCACCACATCTCGAAACTTTCAATTTTTGATGTTCTTCTGTTTGAGAGTCCAGGCCTCTACACCGTATTATAGCGTGTTAAATACGTAGCCCCTTAGCATTATTAATCATAAAAGGATACTTATATCTCTGTTGCAGAAGAATTTCCTCATTTTTATGAAGGTGACCCTGGTAATTTCGATACGTCTTTTTATTTCATTGTTTTGGTCTCCAGTTTCGTTTATTGAAGTCCCCAAGTATTTGTAACTTGATACTTTTTCAATTTGAATGCCGTTTATGCTAGTATGTGCTGGTTGTGTCATGTTTTTACAGAAGTCCATATACCTGTGGAATCTTCAACGAACTGTAAATACACTTATATTATTACCTCGAACCTCTTGAAGCTGATTTCTTGTTTGCACCGCTGTTAAATGACAATCCCGTAAAGTGTTGACTCGTATAAAACGATCATCTAAAGCGGTAGTTTTACGATTCCTGCCACTTCATGCTTTACGCTTCTTTGTTCCAGTTCTTATAAAACGTTCCACTACCCTTTGGATGGTAAAGCGATGAGTGGGTAGTACTCTAGCCACATAATTATAATTTCGCCCATCTTCAACCAGAGCAACGGCTTTCGCACAATCTTGAACACTAAGAACCATGATCAATCATAGGTAAACAAAATTTAAGTGTCAATATGACACAACGACAATAGTCACCAAAGCTGCTTTGTCGTATTACAAAATCTCCAAAATAATCATAATTAAAAAAGTCCTAAATTGTGGGTGGCAAATTTATTTGGCTCTAAAAAATGAACCAATACTCTGTACCCGGAGGTAAAGGATACTATGTCCATTTTTCATGAAATTGACTTAATACCATATCAATAATGTAGAATTTTTGCTCTATACAGTGGTATATGATACTATGTTCTATTCCCAAAAATAAGGAAGATAAGGTAATAAAATGTGATATCATGTCCATTTTCCTCAGAGGGATATGATACCTTGTAGACATAGTATTGTTTACCCCAAGAAACGTTCAGGAGTTTTTAATACCATGTGGACATGATATCATATCTTTGGACGCTAAATTTACACTTTACAATTTGTCAGATAAAAGTGCACATTGCATCATGTGGGATGAGTCCAAATATGGCCGAGGTGGAGAGGAAATTTCATCTGCTTTTTTAAAATACGCCAACAGTATTATATCTACTTCTGATGTTAACGAAATTACACTTTGGTCCGATAATTGCTTTGAGCAAAATAAAAATATTTTCATTGTGTTGCGCTTTTTCTGGATTATGAAAAAATATCGTCAAATAGAGTGTGTCAACGTAAAGTACCTCCTTAAAGGGCACACACCATGGAGGCTGATTCTATTCATGCATTAATGAAAAAAAAACTGAAAGAACTTGACAAGCTGACAATCCTCACTACTTGGGAATGGCAGCAAATGGTACGTCAGAGTTCTAACAAATACTATGTATACAACATGGAACAAGAAGATTTTAAACAATTTGATGCACTGTATAAGGGTCAAAACACACCATTTATACATAGAAAAAAAAACCATCGAGAATGAGAAATTTCTTATGTCAAATTGTGTACACATACAGTTGAGGCAGGAAAATCTTGGAATGATTTTCCTAAAAACATCATTTGATGGAGAGTTCCAAGCAGTTGACCTGAAGAAAAGGAATACAAGAAGTAGTTCAAGATTGAATGGATGTAGGCCTACATTTCCATCAGCCTTCCACAAAAGAAGGTTGTTCCAATATCCGAACGAAAATGCAATGACTTAATTTCTCTCTTACCTTTTATTCACAGTTATTTCCATGGATTTTATAGGGACCTACCCTAAAGAAAGTATCCTGTACTGTGTATGTAGTGTATTATTAAAATTTTAAAATGATTTGTTTTTTAATAAAACAATGTCCTATCACACGCTTGTTGTATTATTATACCTGCCATAAAATCAACATAAAGAAACAATATTTCAAATTGAATAGTGAATAATAATAATTTTCAACAATAATACTCTTATATTATGTCCATCGAACACATATCAAGCCTAGAGGTATACAATACTATGTCCACAAAATATGAATTTTTTAAGGTAACTATCATAATTAAAGTTCCAAAATCACTATTCCCATTTGCCTAAGAGTACTATTAACAATTTGTAGGGGTTTCATTAAGAAATTTCTATTAGCTTTGATGAACCGAATTTTTATAACTTAAAATTAAAGAAAATTTGCTCTCCTGAACAATTAACAAATTGTGACATAGTATCCTTTACCTCCGGGGTACAGAGTCATATTTTGACATGAAACAAAAAACACAATGCTTAGAAGACATGGTTACAACTGAAAAAAAAGTTTTACGAAAATCCGTAGACGGAATTATTCCACAAGATGCTTTAAAGTTAAGATAATAAAAGCACGTTTTAATTAACCCCGTAGGATCAGTGGCCCAACCAAGGGGGGTTTCGGGGGGGGGGGGTCAAACCCCCCCAGGACCCTATTCCGACACTGTTATTTACAAATTTTAAGGACTTAAAATGGTGGAGGTAGCATAAAAAAATTTCGATGCCCAACCAAAACCCCCCCAGAGGACAATTCTAGGTGCGCTACTGCGTAGGATAAGTCAAATATAAAATTTTATCAAAAAACTGACTATATCAAATTAAAATTTATAAATTTATACAACAGTATGCTAAAAAAATTATCAAAATAGGGTTAAAAATAAAAAAAAGGGTCTAACGGATATAATTTTAAAGATTTGCGCTTAGAAAATTAATTTTTATTGATTTGAAAGTAATCCAGTAATAAATACAAGAGTTTATCTTAAATGTTCGAATTGTAGCCCTTGTTCTATTTGACAGTAACCCAAACGTTGTACAAATTCTTGTAGAACCTTGTTTATGGTTTCTTGAGAAATATTGTTTATTTCTTTACGAACTCTTGTTTTTAAGTCTTCAATATTTGCAGGTTTAGTTTTATACACAACATTCTTAAAATGACCCCACATAAAATAATCCAAAGGATTGAGGTCTGGCGACCTCGCTGGCCATTCAATATGTCCACGTCTTCCAATCCACCTGTTCGGAAAAAATTCGTTTAGGTACCTTCTAACATCTACAGCATAATGCGGAGGCCCACCATCCTGTTGAAACCATAAACTTTCATCAAAACCTCCAGGATTAATTCTACTGGGGAATAAATTAAATAAAGTAGGTACCAGATTACCCTCTTAAAAACTGAATTTATGCTGGCCCGTTTAAATTACTTTCGAAAAAGTAGAATCCGATGATTCTATTTCTTACAATGCCAAATCTTACCATCAAAGGGAGAATTTCGGTGACAGTTATCCATCATTGTTTGGCAAAATTGTATTCTTTTATCTGGATCAATCTCGTTTAATTTCTGTACAAATGTGCATCTAAAGGGGTGCCATTTTCAAATTTTATTACTTTCTGTACCGTTGTTTTGCAAACATCGAGATCACGACTAACTTTACGAACAGAAATGTGCGCATCTTCTTTAAATGCAAGTAGAACATCTAATGTTGTATCATAATTTACAAAGGGACGACCTGATTTGCGTGAATTTTCAATCGTACCAGTTTCTACAAACTTCTTTTCAATCTTACTTACTGTTGACTGCGTTATGGGTCTTTCTCGGATATTTATCATTAAATAAATTACACAATTCCATCTGAGTTCACGATTTGTCTTCTACCCAATCATCAATCTTTCAGTTATTTGGCTTGACACTCAAATTCATTTCTACTTCAAATTAATTCTAAGCAATAATACAGCACATTCACGAGTTAATACAATTATTATTGTACTACTTAATTGTTATTGAACGTTATTAAAAATAATTATATTTCACTAAAAACTAGTAGTAGGCTACTTTTTGCAATTGATAATTGATAATTTGAATGAATAATTTATTTTCTAAGCGCACATCTTTCAAATTATATCCATTAGACATCGAGTATTGTACTTTTTGGAATCAGCTAATTTTTGTCTATATAAAAAGTTCATAACATATAGGGTGTTACATTAAAAAAAAGAGCCGATGACGTCATTATCTTAATATGTATCATCTTTTATAATGAAATTTTGTTGTAGAATGTAGAACATTAAACTTAAAAATCGACGTGTGTAAATTTATTCCATACTTTACGGACACACTGTATGTAGAGGGTGAATATATGTAAGAACTGATGATGATTTTTAAAAAAAGAAAAAGTGAAACGTATTCTAGTAAATCAATGAAGTTGACCGTGACAATTATTGACCGATCAAACCTCTGCAATTCAAAATAATATTACTAAAAAAATATACTTACAGAAGAAAAAGTTTATCCGTGTTTATATTATGAAGCTCTGCTCCAGGAAAAAACCTCCACATGTTTCCAAGCACCGGCAAAGGTTTCGGTCCAGGCATGCTCTCATACGGTTTGGCATTCTCCCATCCCTCTGGATTCGTGTCATCATTGTGAGCGCCTGCTAAATTTTTATAAAAGTTTTCTCGGTTAGGAGCCGTCGAATATTTCGCAGCGTGGTAAAGCGTTGAAAATTTCAACTGAAAAGCGCGTTTCGACAGCATGACGGCTCGTGAGATAATGATAAAAATACTTAAATACCTAATTGTTGACAATCGGTTCTATTTGGTGAATATTAGGAAATATATGAAGGTCAATTTTAACAATTTTTGTGTTTATACTAACTGACTAATCCATTCTCTTATCACCTTCAAATAAAAACATCAATAATTTTTAATAATGAAGCTACGTCTACAATTTTATTGGTTTATTTATTAAACGTTGCTAATTAGAAATATTTTTCGAATATAATATTTAAAATATTTATCGTAACAAAAATGAGAGAGAAATACAAAAATATGAGGTTAAATAGGAAATCGTAAGAAAATAGGAAAATAGATTTCCTATTAATTGCTTTCTGTAATTCAGTATTTTTGTTCGTAATATTCGATCTACTTGTACAGAAGATATGAAATTAAGAAAGGACACTAATATATTTCCCGATAATATAAAAATTATTAAATTAATTATTTTTAAATACGTTATCCTACCGTTGAGGGAAATGTTGAAAATATATCGATTATGCAAAGTTGGCTTTCTACTCATCCGTTCCATATCTCGAAAGCTTTGAGCTTTTTAAAAGAAGCTTCGGAAAGCGCCACTATCAATACTACGTAGATTAAAGTAGAAAAAATATAACTTACAAGGATAAATACTTTAATTCCGAGTATTTATGGTTGCAGAAGATATTTTATCTTTATTAATGGCGATTTTGCCTTCCTTGTATGTTTCTTTATTTTAATGGTGTATCTTTTTATGTTGACACCAAGATATGCGAATCTATAGATCCGTTTAATTGGCTATGTATACTTATACAGTTATGGATATCGTGTATTTTGTTTTTTTATTAACATCTGTTTCATACTCTTTACTGATATCTGATATGCGTGACATTATGATTTGTCCGAATTTGTGTAAAAATATGTCCGAAGTATATGTTACATAACAACAGCGATATCATGCACCCTTGTCTTACTTCTGCGTCTACCAAGATTGCTTAGATCATATTAGCCCTTTTCTTTCAGGATTATTATAAGTTTGTCATTTTAAATCTATCAAACAAATTCCTTCATTTAAACGAAATCGATAAAACAAGTATGTATATTTATATAAACAAGACCTTTGCATTTTTTGTATATCCTGCAATGTATCACTTTTAAAAAAAATCGACTAAATATCTCGAACTAACTATTATACTATAGGCTGAAAATGTTTTGTCATTTGGTATTTTTGGTACATTATCAGCATCACATTTACGCAATTTTACTCATTCTTTGAAATGTAATCCTCATTTAGAATCAAATTTTACCAGTACAAAAATACTTTCACATATATACCGAAATTTCTTTTGAAACGACAACCTGTACTACAGAACCCACTATCTTTCGAGAAGCTGAATTATATAGGAGATATAAGAACACCATATAATAGTTTATTGTATATCGTGAAATACTATAGTTTTTGATCTAATTTCAATCCCAAAAATTTCTTAAAGGAAATACGAGCCAGAGTGATATAAGGTAATTTTTGTTAAAATTTTTTCAAGTAACAGTAGACATTGTTCATTAATAAAAAATTTGCTTTCCTAACAAATTAAAACAATTTTTTTTATTGAGTTAATGCCTCGACAACTATGATCATTGGCATGGTACAGTCAGGTACCTAGTGTTGTGTGTGTGTATGTGTAGAGTAATTTGTCTTGATACTTAGCAAAGTCGACGTCATTGTCTTTGCTAAGAGACGCTAATTGTATCCGAACGTCTGCGGTCCCTCCGGTGAGTACCGATCGCACATGGATATAAAACAAATTTTAAATAAATAAAATTATAATCTTTATGGATTAGCTAATTGTCATATTAGTCGTCTTTTAAAAACAATTAATTTTAATATTTAATTAATATTTCAAAACAAGTTTAATATTTCATTTTGACATATGACAGTAAGTATTATCCTTTTTTGACAATTGGTACATAACCATAAATTTGAATTGTTTTGTTTAAAGTCAATGTAAGCTCCGCTGAAAAATCTAGATATTTTCAGTTTAATAATAATTTTGTTAATTTTATTTGTAATAACTGTTGACGTGAAGTAATAATAAATGTGTAATGTTTCTCTTTAAACCAGGAGTTGTAAAATTATTTCCATTTTTTACCCTTTAATATTTTTTTTTAGGAAAAAAGCCTTTATTTCTATCCAACAAGAGGATTCTTTTAAACGACGTCCAAATTCAAATAGATTATGAACCTTCTTGTGTTTGGTTGCCCAGGAAATCTATGTAACTATTTTCTTAATTGCTTTTTTTGTAGTTACCCCTCTCAATCCCTCCTTGATTAACTTACTTACGACCTAGCGCTCCAACCAAAACAAGAGTGGCCGTTCGCAAACGTTTCGGTTTGTTTGCCTACCCTATCTCCAACCCAATAAATGTCCAGTACCCACTTTTATAAATAAATAAAAACATAAATGATACCCAATATGGTAGGCAAATTTAACCGTTACAAAGTATTTTCTGTGTATTGAAATATAAGTAGCACAGTCTGAGGGTTGTCAAACGGGCATTAGAGAGTATAATTACTGGTACATTTCTACTTTTTTGATGAATTTAGCGATAATTTTTTCCAGAGAATACATGGGGTGGACACCTTTTCTTTTGGTGCAATTGCATTTATAGAAAAAATATTATTCTTTTTAATTTTGTTAATTCAGAAGGTTTTGAAGCCTTTATAGAGACTATCAAAAGAGTTTTGATACTTTTAAATTAAAAAATACGTTAAAAAGGGTAACGTCATTATTAAAAAGAGAATATTTAGACATGATGAACTAAATATTAAGGAAAATATCTATAAACTACGTAGACACAAAAACAACTTTTAATTAAGATTGACATCACCCAGTATTTAACATTACATTTAGTAAAAATATTCTGTCCAAATCTGTCTATATCTCTCCAAAGACAGCAGTGTTAACGATTGACAAAGAAACTGAATAATCCCTCTGGAAACTGAAAAGCTGAACGAGAAAGCTTACAAATAACTTCACAAAAATTAAATAAATATCCCAACCCAACAAAAATCAAACTGGAAGACACCTCCGAAAAACGGATCCTCTTCACATCAACTTCGGACCAAATTTGCCTTCAGTTTTTCTAAGAAATTATTGTAATTTCACCTGCCAACAACAGACAGTCAGGGAAAGGCGATTAAAAGATTAAAATTGGGGCTCTGGAAATCCAAATATGTACATAGCTTTTTGTAGCCATACAACTAATTATATAAGTAGGTACTTATGGTAATAAATCTAGGTACTTTTGGTACATCGAGTTTTATTTGGAAAAATCCATTTTAAAATTTATTCGTCCTTTGTACACATTTCTAATTTAGTTGAGATATTCTGATCTAAGCCTAACAATGTCTTCAACTAAAAGAAATTTTTTAAGTTTGGAAGAAAAAATATTGGTGATAGAAGCACCTGAAAAAATAATTGTAGTGTTCGAGATTTGGCGAAAAGTTTCAAATAGAAAAAACTCAACTTAGTGACATTTTAAAGAAAAGGCTGATTTAAAAGAGTGCTATAGTCAAAGTGGAAATATTCAACAGAAACAGAGGATTAAAATTAAAGGCGTTGTCATTAATACTATAGTTTACAATTGGTTTTGTAAAGTGAGAAGTAAGAATATTCCATTATTTGGACCGATAATAAAAGAAAGAACTTTAGTGGCGGCGAAAGTACTTAATTTGAATTTTAAAGCTTCCAATGGTTGGCTTGACAAGTTTTGCTTTAACATAACATTAAATTTAGAACAATTTCTGCCGTGACCGTTCGGTTTCTCAAAGCACTAGAAACGACAAAGCGGTCATCTCTAGCTGTTGCAAACCTGCCTCGACCTAAACCAAGTCTTCGAGTAAGCAGACCGATCTCTTCGTACTGTTGCCATACTCGTTGCACACTCGAAAGACTTACACCAACGTTTCTCGCAGTTTCGCGGTGACCGTGGCCATCTTCTAACGCCGCCACAACAGAATTTATGAGCATTGCAATATACTAACAGTGATAACAATATACAAACAATTAAAATTGACGTTAAAACCATAGAAACAAAAACTGTGCTGGTAACGGTTTTTAGGAATCAGGCTAAGAAGGGGCCCTTTTTATCTCAAACGCTTGTCGAAACAACAACAACAATTTTTTTTTTCAAGAAATCCATTAGTAAACTATGTTACAACCGAAAAAAGTTAAAACAGAATAATAATTTTTTAAATAAACACAAATTACGAGGTGACCCTAATTTTATGCTCGGTAGTGTATTTAAATCCCTGTATAGAAAGATTTTAATAAAAAGCATATTATCATCTATAATGTTCTTTATCAACGGCTGAACTGGAGAAGTCTCTAACGATTGCTAACTCGTGAATTTGGATTGTGGCAGCATGGAGAGACGTTTTCATTCAAAACAGTTAAAAAGTGTTTCATTAGGTGCGGTTTTTCAAAAAAATGATAGTAATGGAGCAGAAATTGTGGAAAATTTGAAGCTGCATGACCTGGAAGATGATTTTTCATTGTCAACCCTTGCGAAAGTCATATAGTTGAAAATCTTTTCAACTACCTAGAGATTGATGAACGCTTGTCGAAACAACAACAATTTTTTTTTTCAATAAATCCATTAGTAAACTATGTTACAACCGAAAATAATTAAAACTGAATAATAATTTCTAAAATAAACTCAAATTACGAGGTGACCCTAATTTTATGCTCGGTAGTGTCTTTTAAATCCCTGTATAGAAAGATTTTAATAAAAAGCATATTATCATCTCTATAATGTTCTTTATCAACGGCTGAACTGGAGAAGTCTATAACGATTGCTAACTCGTGAATTTGGATTGTGGCAGCATGGAGAGACGTTTTCATTCAAAAAAGTTAAAAAGTGTTTCATTAGGTGCGGTTTTTCAAAAAATAATAATAATGGAGCAGAAATTGTGGAAAATTTGAAGCTGCAAGACCTGGAAGATGATTTTTCATTGTCAACCCTTGCGAAAGTCATAGAGTTGAAAATGTTTTCAACTACCTAGAGATTGATGTGCAGCTCTATTGACGGAAAATCCCGAAGTAAACTTGACTAGTTGCGTTAGTGATGTTAAAGAAAACGAACAGGTGTCCAATGTTTCTGACACTAAGAGTGACAATGAACTAGAACTTACTATAACGGTAAGTAATTTAAATAATACGTACCTAAAATTATGAGACTTATGAGGCAAAAACCGGCTACATGTAGTTCTTACAGTTTTGAGAAAAATGAAAAAAACGTTTAAGTCACCTAGTTTTATAAAATTTAGTAATTTAATATTTTCTATGGAAAATAGAAATCAACGGCTTTTATAACTTTTCGAATTAGAATTTTTGGAAATAAAGTTAATTTTTTTTTAATTTCCACGTAGACGGTTTTTGATCCCAAAATATAAATAAAAAAAAACTGAAAATTTAAGGAAATACGTAAGGAAAAAAAATAGTAGGATATTTTAAAGTAAAACATTACAAAAATTATGTGATTTTTACATAAAATACAAAATGGTGGGTAAATATAGTTTATTTTAGTTATAATCAATATCTGCATCATTTTGTTCTTGTGTAATCACGTTCCCCGTTGGTGTCCGTTATGAAAAAGTTTCACTGTAGGTTACAAAATTATCAAAAACAAAACAGCAATCAAGTTAGAGCATATTATAAACGCTGTATTTTGTCCAAAATACGTGCTAAAGCTTTAGAAGATAGATAAAGTTATTATGATGCTGAATCCAGAGAACAAATAGACCAAGGTTCTATCATAAATTAATTTATATAGTTAATGTTATTTATTTATATAAAAAAAAAACAATTTAATTACAACAATAAGAAAAATATGAAATATTCATAAAATCCAACTTAACCTAAACGAAATCTTAATTTTAACAAATTTTAATTACTTCAGTTCTTTAAGGGTAAGTTTAAGGGGATCCGCTAAGCCATACAAGAACTTAGCTTCAAATCTCATATCTGGGTGGTCCCAAGACATTTCAAAATTCCTGATCATCTGCAAATAAAAAATTCGTTTATTGTAAATGCGATTTATATTTGAAAAATCAATGATAATACATCTTTTTTCACATAAGAAATAAAAAATATTTAAAAACCACTTAAATTCATCATACACTAATACCACAATAATTTGGTTTACTTGGTATTATGATTATATTTATCGTAGCATGTACTGGATATTATCTTGATCCTCTGTAACTATTCCTTGGTTACCTACAAAATGCAAGTTACCTAAGCTGTAGCAGATACCTCCTTTAAACAAACAAAACTTTAAAAACGTAGACCAAAGAACTCCTTTGACCATCTTAAACTTATTTGTCACTTCTCGTCTAATCTTTGACACAATTTGGCTAATGGAATAGTACCATATGCCTTTTGAAGATCAACAAATAACATGTGTGCCTACATACTTTGTTCCAAGCGCTTTTCTATTGGTTGATTTAGACAGAATACATTGTCTATACAGAAACACAACAGCACGAAAGCCACTCTCATCTTCAGCGTCTTAATTCGGCGTTTAGTTATCTTCCCATATATCAAAGAAGTTGAGTTGGTTATACTAAACCCTTGGTAATTCGTACAATCACTTCTTTCGTATTTGTTCCTGTATTTACTGGCGTTTTTCTCAATTTATTTTGGTGGTATTTTGGTTTCTTCGCGGTAGGATTTATCATATTTTTCTCAACCAATAACTCTGCTCGATCTTCTGGGGGTAGTTACCTTCTTTTGTCATTTTTCTTGTCATAGATATTTTATAAGTTAGCATTTAATCAGGCGCACTTTCTAACCTAATAATCTAACCTATAATCTATCTTTCTAACCTATAATCTTGTGCGAATATTTGAATGAGAAATTGTTGTTCCATGAGCGACTATCTAACAGCGGAATATTAAAGTCGTATGTAGTGCATAGACGTATTTATATAATTAACATAGACCGAGCATACTGGCAGCATGTACTGAAGACAAGATCTCTGGCGATGGTTTGATCTATCTCTAGCACAATAAACCTCATCATTCCTTCTCACCTCCACCAAAACGAGACGCTGCTCTACTTACTTGATGTACAACAAGTACATCAAGTGGGAGACTTAAATTTGAAAATGTAATATTCGTATACTTCAATGAGACATGGATATTTGCAAAGGGTGGAATTAAAAGAATTTGGCAAAAGGACAGCATAAAATCAATAAAACACACAGATAGCAAAGGCAAAGGACATATTATTCTTCATGCATAAGGGAAAGAAGCCTTTATAGAAAACGCAGATTTGATTTTTTCTTCAAAATCAAAATCTGCTGATTACCATGAAAACATGGCTGCAGATATGTTTGTTAAATGGCTTGAGGATAAACTGTTACCTAGTCTGAGTGAACCATCAGTTATAGTTTCAGATAATGCATCTTATCATTTGGGGATTTTGGAGATATATCCAAAATAGTCGTGAAACGTACCGAGCATAAAAAATTGGTTAGTTAAAAATAATATCAATTTTCCGGAATACGCCTTCAAATCAGAGTTACTGGAAATTTCGAAACGTAATGAAAAACCAACAGTTTATATAGTTGACCAAATTGTATCAAGTTATGGACATCAAGTACTACGGTTACTGCCGTATCACTGCCAGTTTAATCTCATCGAACACATCTTGGGTATTATGTAAAACATATTATGATAATCACGTTGGATGCAGTGGATACAGTGACGATCAATGACGTATAATATATAGACTACGCGGTCCCACCGCGGTCCCCTATTCTCGCTATAGAATCGAGTGTCCGAAAGATCTCGGCTCAAGGTTGAAGGTATGTTTATCAGAACAGCGGCGTGTTCATTTATATGTTTAATGACAATAATTATTTTTTTAATTAAAATTAAATATTTATGATTTCTTTTTGTTCCCGTCTATAAGAGAACTAATTATATTGATAAAATAGTATGGCATTTTACTAAAATAGTAAGTAAATAACTCTCAACAATTTAAAATAGAATTTGCTTGTCACACAAAATGGAGAAAATGTTTTCATACGTCCATGATGTTTTCAAACACAAGATCAACTTCGTGATCTTTCGTAAGAAATCATGAACTTCGTGCATCTTCGTATCAAAACAATAAACAATAACAAAGGTATTCATGTTTTGGACACTTTTTAAAGCGTTCACCGAGTCTATATATTATACGTCATTGGTGACGATGCAGTTAGGGAAATGTGACAAAAGCTCACAAGCTTGGTTGAATGTATTATAAGTGACACAATGAACAACGAAAAAGAAAAGACGGTGTTGTCACTTAGCTCTACAAACTGCTCAGTCTGTGTTAATATATACGTCTATGACGTAGTGGTCCAAGACCGGCGTAGTAATTTTAATAACTGCTAATTATATTGAAATACCATGAATTGCAGTTACTTATTTCGGCACCTTAATAAAAAAAAAAATTATCCTTACGTTTGCGACGGCAACTTCTATTTCCAAAGTGGCAAATCTTCTGCCGACACAAGAACGGGCACCATGTCCAAACGGCATGTAAGCGAACGGATGAGCGTTTTTCGCGGAGTACTCGTTGCTGACAGATCGTAGCCATCTTTCCGGTATAAATTTAGCTGGATCTTTGAAATTTTTATCTATCAATGTTGATGCATAAAAATGCATAGGAGAAACATCTGTCTGAAACAGGAAATTTTTATGAAATTTAGGTTTTTAATGTAGATATACACGACAAATATTACACTATCAGGATATCAAGAGTATTATTTAGTAATTTTATCTTCGTAGAAGATATATAATTTTTAATACATGTCTGATAAAAAATAATATTTTTTATTTATGATTTATAAATAAAGTAATTTACAAAATAGGGACACAACAGAAAAACATACAACAGAAACTTAAACTATAAGATCCAGAAAAAATTGTAAGAAATTTATGTCAGTTGAATATACTCAAAAACTAAATACGTTTCTTAAAATTTCCTACTCATTTTTTGGTTTTTTAAATTATTGTCTTTCTCTAAACTAGTGATTCTCAGATTTGGCGCCACCGTCCCCTGATGGATACTGCGGCAATCCAGTGAAAAATTGATTTATGTATTTTGCTGCCAATCACGCACTGCTACTATTCATGCGGTGTCACTGAGTTGTCCTTCCAAAACACGTGAGCAGTGCTAGGATCGCTACGGCAACTGCCACTCGAGCAATTGGTCTACCACAAGACCAAAACCTGGAACGGCAGTAGTAGTGCTGGTCAATCATGGTAATATAAGATTACTGCTGACGAAACTATCTCTGTGGATTACTAGGTATATTAGTAGCAGTGCAACAGCATAATTCGACACATTACACACGAATAAATACATCTTTCTATTTAATTGCTATTAAAATTTAAAAAAAATTGCCGTAGAGACATTTGTGCTAATATTTTGGAATATTTCTTTATTATACGTATTATATTTTTATCAAATTTTCATATCAGTTTTCAAAGTTAAATGAAAAACTTTACTACACAATTAAAAACTAGTACTTACTCCTTTTGGTACTTGATAACCTCCTAGTATCATGTTCTTTGTGGTAGTTCTGAGACCGCTGATAGCAACTGGAGCAATCCTACTACTCTCTTTGACGGCAGCTTTTAAGTAATGCATATCAGACAATTTGTCGGGTGTTAATACTGAGTCTTTTTCTGGTAGGTATTTTAATACTTCTTCACGGAGTATGCTTTGCTTCTCTGGATGCTTAGCCAAAAAGTACAATACTGCTGCAAGTGTTTTTCCCGTCTGAAAAAATAATGTCAACATCACAACTACGAATACAAGCTCAAAATCGGTCAGGCCAAGGAGCCTAATGTAATAAGAAAAAGAAAAATAGTAACAAAAGTAGTACATATTTTTTTAAATAGGGAGCTACTCTCTTCCCACATTTTAGAATAGAATAGAAATATACTTGATTTTTACTGAAAAATGTACAATTTTATGTACAAAGCTTACAAAAAGTCAGAAAAATAACATTAAAAATTTAAAATTTACTAAAATAATTACATAAATTGTCAATATCACAAATGAAAAGATAATAAAATACACAATCCATGGTAAATTTAAATAAATTGCTAATTGCATAATAAAACCATACGAACTATATAATAAGCAAGCTTAAGTTGCTGCATGTGATACCCAAATATATATAAAAATACTTTAGTTACTTGTACATAAACGTACTGTAATTTCTTAGTTTTTCGTTAAGAAACTCTTTCGCTGAATAATATGGTATTATTCTTACAGATACTTTCAGATAGAGAGGCTTTTGTCATTTTACGAAACTTAAGGAAAGAAGTTGTAGATTTAAGTTGCAAAGGGAGATGGTTGTATAATTTTTTGTCGAATATAATATAGATTTCTTTACTAACTTAGTGAACCAGATCGGTAAATACACATCAAAGGTTGAATTTATGGTGGGGTAGTCATGATTAGTTGCTGCTGGAAACAAGAGGAGATGTTGGCATCTTTTTGCGTAGAAAAGCAATTAGTAATAACGAACACAATTTTCAAACTTCCAAAACGTCGTCTTTATACCTGGAAATCACCAGCAGATACACCTGAACGCGTTGTTCGTAACCAAATAGACTTCATATGTATAAATAAGAGATACAGAAATTCAGTATTAGCAATAAAAACATATCCAGGCGCAGCTGTACCAACAGATAACAATATTTTAGTAGGAAAAATAAGACTGAGATTAAAAAGAGTTGCAAGGACGAATAAGCAAACAGTTACTATTGATAGAGAAAAGATGTTAAATGATACTGTAAAACAAGAAATAACTAGTATATTGGAACAAAAAATGAAGTTAACATCAAGCAAAGAAGAAAGTACTGAGGAAAACTGGACGAGAATTAAAGACATCTTAAAGACTGTTCAAGAAACAAAATTGAGTGCGCTAAAAGCAAGAAAAAATCAAGGGTGGATGACAGAAGAAATACTGAGACTTATGGATCAAAGAAGAGAAGTCAAAAATAAAGATAAAATCGAATACAAGAGGATAGACGCAATAATCAGGCAGAAGATAAGACACGCAAAAACACAATTTCATAGTAAAAAATGTAATGAAATTGAATAATATGAAAAGAAACACGATACATTTCATCTGCAAAAGAAATTAAAAAAGAGGTCGCTGGAAACAAACGGAAACAAGTATCCCAAAGTTTAGAAGATAGAAACGGACACAGAATATTAGAAATCAATGAAAAGTAAAAAGAATGGGAAAACTACATTTCTGAATTATTTGAAGATGGGAGAGTAGAACATTATACACCGATTGCTATATCAGGTCCATCTATAACAGAAAGTGAGGTAAGACGTTCAATACAAACGGCAAAAAATGGAAAAACTACTAAAGTTTTTGGGAGAAAATGGAATTAAAGCTCTGTGTAATCTCTTTAACAGAATTTATGACACTCGGATATTACCAACTGATTGGTTAAAGTCGACCATTGTCACAATACCTAAGAAACATCGTCCAAAGACATGCGGTGATTATCGAACAATAAGTTTGATGAGTCACGTTTTGAAGATCTTCCTGCGAGTAATACACAGCAGAATTTACACGCTGTTAGAGGACAGAATTAGCAATACTCAATTTGGGTTTAGGAGTGGCTTGGGTACAAGAGAAGCCTTGTTTAGTATACAGGTGCTAGTACAGAGATGCAGAGATATAAATCAAAATGTGTACATTTGTGCAATCGATTTTGAAAAAGCTTTTGACAAAGTCCGACATAACAAAATGCTAGAAATATTGGAAACAGATGGATTGGACGATAAAGATCTACAAATAATTACAAGTCTATACTGGCATCAAGTGGCATCAAGTGGCAATCATTTAGATTTTTAGGGTTTGGAAGAGAAAATGTTTGAGCTGTGTTAGTTTATTTCGAAGATCGTTTAATATAGACCAAGTTTCCTTGCGACATTTTTAGAGATTCCCAGACGATTCTCATAGTACATTTTTTTAGCTGTTTGGATAGGTTTTAGATAGGTTCCTCTGTACTTGGAGATATATTCAGTGACAAAGAGGTTAGTAGTAAATTTCTTGATGCACAGTACTTTACTTGATGTACACTGATGTACAGTCGAGTAAAGTTGTTCAAAAATTAAAGCAAATATATTAGATGCAGCTAAAAAAGCTCTGTGCGATAGAAAGATAAATAAAAGCAAGTCTTTCCAAAGTGAAAAACTCGTGGTTTTATACAGAGATGAAATAAAAATGCAAGGAAAAGAAAAAAGCTTACCTGACGTACCTGTCAAACAAGACAAACCAGCGTAAGCAGATTGGAAGAGAATAAGAAATGAAACACATATATGTATAAGAAGAATTAAAAACCATCACTGAAAACGCTTTTCAAAATAACTGGAGAATGATTTTTATGGTTTACAAAAAGAAGTATGGCGCTTTGTAAGAGGTAAAAGACCAGAGGAAAATATACCAGAAACACGTCGAAAATGATTCATAGATTGACTATCTAAAGAAGTTATATACAGAGGAACAACGAATAAAGTTGCAACCACAAAAACCAAATATTATCACAAAGGAAGAAGTTCATACAGTACGTTAACTTTTGAATTAGATATTGCATACTACGTACAGCACTAAAATCGGCAACATTGCCTCTCCGATCTACTTAATTGTAATTCCCCGAATCTCTAGTCCCGCCTGAAACCTAGACAGTAAACGAGAAAATCATTCTGTAACATACAAAAATGCATGGGATATACCTCCGTCCGTCGATTATTGTTGTCATGTCAGAATTGGAAACTTCTCTTATTCGCTTTTTTAATTCATCCAAATTTTGGGCTCTAGCCTCGGAATGATCGTAGATGATACTTTTTAAATGTCCCAAAAAAAAAGTCCATGGGTGTAAGATCTGGAGATTGCACTTAATATCCCTGTTCCATTAATTTCCAGTTTGATTCGGGAAAGTATTGTTTAAGCACTCCCTAATTATTCCAACGTTGTGAACTGAACAGTCGTCTTGATGAAACAACTCCAGATTTACATCAGGAAGATTGAGAATAATGGGGCGAACCTGATCCGGTAACAAATCGAGGTATACTCTACTATTCAAGTTGCCCTTAATAAAAAAGGGACCTACTTTGTGGTCTCCTAAAATGCCAATCCAGACGTTAGCTTTTTGAAGGCGTTAAGTTCGGTAAACAACATTTCTGTGATGTTGTTTCCGTGTCCAATACCTCGAAAGAATTGTATCTCCCTAATAACGAAACAGAAGATTCATCGCTGAATAAAAGGTTTTTAATAAAATTTGGTTTACCATTAGCCTTCGTTATTAGAGTTTCACAAAACTCCATTCTTTGAAAGTAGTCATCTGGATAAAGCTGCTGCGTTTTCGAATATTTAAAATTCTTGTAACTGTGCTTTTTCGATACTTTCATTACAGTAGCATTGCTAACATATAACTCTCTGGCAATGCTTCTACTTAGACGTGTTGAATCTACCTCAATTGTTGCACACATTTGTTTATCCTGGTATTCTCTGTCCTCAAATTTTTTTGGAGATACTTCTCGAGCGTGAGATTTTCTGCAATTTTTGAGGCAGAAACAACTCTCAAAATTTTGAACATTATTATGAATTGACGCAAGGAATTGGTCCTTCCTCAAAAAACACAGGAAATAAATCCACGCACTGTTGTCCAGAATTATCACCATAAAATCCACTTATTATTTGAATCTGCAGGTGTATAAATAGATATGTTGTTTACAAAAATAAATTGAAAATCTACGCTTTTATTGCTTTAAACAACCACTGTATAATGACAAATTACTGGTGACGAGCCAACAGGTTTGTGGAAAGTCGACGGCGCGCAGTGTTGCCATTTATAGGGAGCAAAAGTATGAAGTATAAAAACACTTGAAAAACTAAAGAACAGAAAATCGGCTAGTAAATATATGATACAGGAGAGTTTGAAGAGCCGTAAGCTAGAGTACTTGGAACATATAATGAGAAATCAAGGCAGATACGAGTTACTCCAATGCATTTTGCAGGGTAAAATTGAAGGAAAAAGAGCCCAGGACGAAGAAGAATATCCCGGCTTGCTAACCTGAGAGCATGGTATAAAAAGACCCCAACACAGCTATTTCGTATAGCAACCAACAAAATCATCATAGCCAGAATGATCGCCAACATTCGGAACGGACAGGCACCCTAAAGGCCCGTTTTCACGCCTTATTGTACGTTTTGTTGGATAGGACAAATCCTATACAATAAGACGTGGCGTGTAAACAGCAAAACGTACGTCTTGTCGGAAGGAAAAACGTAGTGTGTATACACTGGACAAAACGTACATTTTGTCGTACGTTTTATATGACCAACAAAACGTAGAATAAGACGTAGCGTGAAAACGGGCCTTAAGAAGAAAGAGTTTGGGTTTTTTTGCGACCTACACGACGAATTGTTTTACTTTCTATCTATAATATTTTACTTACCGTATCAACTCCCGCTGTTAACATGTCCATTGTCATGATAAATGCCGTTTCCTTGTTAACTTTTGTCAAACGCTGCAGTACGCCAAGCTCATCGTCTGGTACATTCTGATTTTTAAAGTTTGCTAATTCTTCATCAATAATTTTGATAATTACACTAAAAGCAGAAAAGTTCACAACAAACTCTTCAGATATAGAAAATTAAAAGATATAAAGGGAATGTGTGGACATTACAAAAAAATAAGTAAACAATATATAAATATATCGTAAAACGGGGTGAAAAGAAACTGGAGGGTGAATAGAAACTAAATGACCGTATTTTACTAAAAAAATCATAAGTTGTTTAAATTTAATCCGGGAAATAACTATTGAGGTACATAAACTCACAAAATGATAAAAAATACTGCACAACAGTAATTTCAGTTGCACAGCTGATTTTGTCATGTTTCAAAGAGCTCATTAACTTTTTGTAACAAGGTAAGAAAAAATCAATTAAATAAATAGATAATTAGTCATAATATAGCTTAGGGTCTATACTTAACATGAATACTTGGCAAATTTATCATAACATACCAGTAGTTTGATTTGAATGTTGTTTTGTAAAAACCTAACCCCAATTTTGTTTCTATTGACCCGCAGTTTCTGATCAACCGCCATTTCTTTTCACCCACTGTTTTGTTTCCACACCCGCTTTCTTTTTTTTCCAGTATTTTTTATTTTGGTTTCAGATTAACCATACCGCGAGACTATGTACATAATCCAAGTTTTACAAAAAACCAATCGTGAGGCTCTTGAAAGGGCCTTATACGACATAAGAAATGGAATGTAAAAATTCAAAATACATGAAATTCACTATTCAATGCTCTATACTACACTAACAAAGTTGGAAGAGGAAGTTATACTGAAACAATTGATAACCTGTGCTGATTGGGGCTATCCCTTGGATAAATACGATCTTAGAGTAATGGTAAAAACATACCTAGATAGTCTGGGTAAAAATGTAAGTTTAACAACAACCCACCGGGAAAATATTTTGTACATGGGTTTTTGAAGGGACATAAGACACGACTACGAACACAGCTTTGTCAAAACATTCAACATCAACTTTGTCAAAACATGTCAAAACATTAAACGATCTCGAGCAGCGGTGTCATCCGAGACTTTAAATATATATTTTGATCACCTGGGTACAGAACTAGAAGGTATACAGCTGTCTAATATTTGTTAAGTACTTTTAGGTACAAATAAACCCTTAATATATTTTTTTATATATACATGTTATCTATTTTTTAATGTTCAAAAATAGTTAAATGAACTGTTTTACAAAAAATATTTTTGCGTTTGCTGAAAAAAAAAGCGGTACTGAAAGGGTTAATTAAAGTAGGAATTACGAATAAAAAAATAAATTTTAACTCACCTATTAATAAAGTCAAATTTTTCACAAAACTCGTTTAGTTGTTTAGATGGAAGATACTTCCAAAATGGAGGCATAAATTCTAAGTAAAAGATTAGGTCGAACAGCCTTATTATATAAAGGACAAATTTATAGATATCCGAATTTTTGTCTGTATTTGTATTAAGAGCACCTAAAAATAAGGAGTTTTTATATAGAATAATACTTGTTCACCCTCTCATTGTTAAAAATATAGGTATAGTGCCTATAACACTTCACTTTATACCGAAAAGCAAAATACCATAGGCAAATTTAAACGGATCTAAATTATACTCTACCTAATTTTTTGTTTAAAGCAATAATTGAAACTGAATCCAATGCCCATTTATATAAATCTTTCTCGAAATCAGCGGAGGTTTGATTAGTTCCCTCACTTTTCATACGATATCTGATCAGTTTCATGAGGTCCTTAGCTACTCCGTCCATTCTTGTGGTGTACTGCTGAACTGTTTTGGGCTGCATTAGTATTGGATTGACAATAGTTCTTAATTTATACCATTCCTCACCGTTTCTAAAACAAGAAAAACTTGCTTAGTTAAAAAAATAAAATTCTCTAACCTGAAAAATTCAAATTGAATCTGTGACTTTGAATTGGAATGCCAGAGTGGTGTTTTATTTCGACTATTTAGTCATGTAAGAAATATCTTGCCTTTGTCAAGGCAAGTCATCGAAGGACCACGAACCTGATGTTTATTTTGACTTATAAGAAGACTAAGTCATGTAAGAAATAGCTCGTCTTTATCAAGACGAGCCATCAGGAGACAAAACATTTTGAAGTCCATACCCTGAAAATGGACAAAAGTAGAGGAGCTCACGATGTTTCCGAAGCCCTCTACAGAGCACCCGGAGGCAATAGAAGATGTTTAGACCTATTTCATTTCCCCCGTGGTGACAGTAGTAGATGTTATAACAACGAATAATAGAATAATTTGTACTTGATTCAGTAGTATTGAATGGTTTGTATGTGTATGTATGCTCCTCAAACATGATCAGGTGAGAATAAAAGAAAAGCTTTCTATAATCGGATATGACATATACTTAGTAATATTTCATAAGGGGAGAATGTCATAATAGGAGGTGATTAGGGAAAGAGTTCAAAAAAGGTTCAAGAACAAAGACGGTTTGGTTACGTCATATGTAGAGATCAAAACTGTGTGGAAAAAAGGATAGAGCTGTTAGCAGTTGATGGAAAGAAAGATAAAAGAAAATCGAGGAGAATATGGAAGGACTGTGTAGCAGAGGATTTTAGAAAGAAAGGTTTAAATGAAGTAAATGAAGAATAAAGAGTAAAGAACAGCAACCCCTGAAAAAGAAAAAGCCAGGGAAGAAGAGTAATATGTCTAATTCTACTGGGTTATCGTTACTTTTTGGATTAGTTTTAAGTTCTCAACCCAAATATGCCACAAATCACTCTTATGTTCAGTTAACAAATATCTATTAGTAAATATATAAAACATACTTACATAAACGTAAGACCAACATTCCCCTTGTACAAATCCTTCCTTACTTTTTTTCTATAATAGTACATACAGTCCATAATAAGTCTGGAAGGAAAAGGTCCGGTGTTGCGAAATAGCTGTAAAAATAACAGTAGTTGTTTTTTAATTTATAACCGTTTTAAAAGTATCAAATGATTTTCAAAGTTTCAAAAATTTATTTTAATAATTCCTAGTAAATATTCAAATAATGTTGCTCACGCCATCGATCCATCGAGTGCACCTAAATTACCTAGAGGATTCAACTGTAGTTTCTAATAGCTCCGACCTTAGCCTCAAAATCCGAGTGCTCGTAAACTCCCCGCCATTCATCCCCGTTTCTCTTTTTGAACGTGCAACAGTCACGACAAAATTTTGTTTGCGTGGTCTCTTGACGAGGTAGGCCAAAAAATTCCTTTTCTCTTTTGTATTTTCAAATAAATATTTAGTAAGATACACTGTTAAAAAGTTGTAACAATCTACTTACATATTCCATGTCATCTGGATTATATAGAAAGACTTTCTCTCTGCGCCCCCATATTCCTCCAAAATGTACAACATCACCATATCGTTGTTGAAATCTGAAATATAAATTTTAAAGTATATCAAACAAATATAGTAAATAGTATCTTATCTTATAACTAAAATCTTACCCACTAGGTACATGCAGGGTGAATGTTCAAATGATATAATAATATTCTACCTATAAAAAACTAAAAAAGAAGAAATCTGGACGAACTTTATAAACGATGTTATAACTGTTTCTCTACACTAATACTTTTACAATTAAAATAATGAAACTTAAAACATTAAATTATTAAATGAATTTTTTGCTCCTTATGAATGTGTTGTGTAGGTACTTAATGAAGAATAGACTAACAAAACATAACTATTTATTTACTTATAAAACGGTTACAAATAATTAAATTAATCATAGCAGCGTGGACATTCGCAGCTGCTCATCGACATGACATAACCTTACTACACAAGCCTGTCTAATTTTTCCGTAGTTTCTACTGTTCCGATACAGGATATATAACATCTCCTACCTCGTTAGAGATCAAGCGTAATGGGAGCTTTTACTAATTTTCCGGAGCGCGTTCTAATAACGTAATCCGTGGATGTTTCATCTCTAAGAAGAGATTGGAATTGGTTCCTTTGGTTCTATTTAAACCGATTTGTGTCTTGAATTTGGATTTACTGTGGGTTCAATGTGTGTAGAAATGAATGTGACTGGTGCTATTCATTTTCTCTATACACTACATCCTTTAAACCCGGGGACAATTTGTATTGTTTCACATGCATGACGATCAGCTCTTTCGTTGTCTTGGAGACCAGTATGAGATGGGATCCTAATGAAATGAACTTGCTATTTTGTTTCAAAGAGAAGATGTAACCGATGCTGAATTAGATAACCCATTAATTTATTTATATACATCTACGTTATTGGGAGGTAATCAGTAATTGTCAGCTTTGGAGACTTGGTCAGATATAAATTAACGCTTATAGAATTACAAACAGTTTCCCTGACAAAATGCTACTGATTGCTGATAATTTAAATGGTAATATAGTATTCGGAGCAACAATTAGTGGATTTGAAAGCATCTGTATAAATATGGTAACAATTGGAAACCAGCAAAGTTTGTTACAGAACAATTGATTTATTATTGAGACAATAACATTAAAGTGATCTTATGTCCTTCAAACAGTTCAGACCTTAATGTTATTGAGGCATTGTGGCATAAGACAAACCAGAAATTGTGTAATGATCCCCAGAGAGCCGTGGCCGATTTGATGAGTAAATTAGGTGAATTATGGGATAGTTTCGAGCCTGATATGTGTAAATTTTTATTACCAAGAATACCATCCAGGATTGCCGCAATTGTAAAAGTAATTTCTTGAATTGTTGCTGATGTTATGTAACATTTTTGTTTATTTTGCAGCCAACGCTGTAATTAAAAGTTTATAGAGACCGAATCATTTTAATATTTTGTTATTAATGATAGAGTGTAATGTATTGTTGATCTTGTTCTTTGACTCAATAAGCAAAGTTGTGAAGATGAACGTTTTCAGTGAATTTTTGTTTGCCCAACATTTAGTTGTTAGGAAACGTAATTTCAATCTGAGAAAGTACTGCTTTCTTTGCAGAATAGTAAGCTTGATCTCAAAGTCTTGATCTTATAAGTGATTTGTAAATGTAAATATGATTTATAAGACTTGGTTTTATTTGTTGATGGTGGTCTATAAATTACTGTTATTATTATATTATTAGGATTTTTACATTATATAATTTTCTATATATTATCTCTGATGCTTTACATATACTAATGTTACAATTTCCCAGGTGAATATTAAATTTATTTTTAATTATACAGACGTAATCATCAATTTGTGTCTCCTTAATTATATAAAATTTTGTTATTTTCTGTTTTAAATAAAATTATATTAGGATAACTCAAGTTTTCATCGTCAAAATCCAGTGCTATATGTTCTAAATTTATCTATCTTTTTAATAAAGTTTTATTTGCATTATTTTTATCTTTATAAAAATGTGCAGTTGATTGATTAAAATCCTCAATATATTTAGGTTTATAAGTACCTAGTTAATAAAATTTAGTGTACATCATGAACGTATAAATCTATTTATATTAATACTGTAATTAGATAGATTTGATAGTGAAATTCTTAAAAAATTATATTTGTTGTAACAATATCCAAACAATATCCATTACTTTTAATATATATACTACTAATTTACACACCTCCATATCTAAAGCAACTATTATACAATATGCCGATGATTTTGTTGTTTATACACGTAGCAAACATCTAGACTAATGCATCAATCGTTTGAATTAAAGCACGAAACTCGTTTTAAGATCCATAAGTGATTTAGGGCTACAAATCTCCGCAGAAAAATCCAAAATTATAATCTTTACCAGACATAACATGAAACCGATGCAGAAAATTACAATAGATGGTATAGAATTTCCGGTGGATACTAATGTCAAATACTTAGGAATCACATTAGACAGAAAATTGACCTGGAAACTTTATATTGAACAAAGAGAGACAAAATGCAATAAAGGACTAGACTTCTTAACATCTATTATGCGAACTTGGTGGGGTGCCAGAATCTGAAACAGCTCTAATCTTCTATAAAGCTTACATAAGATCAATAATTGATTATTGTTGTATACTTTATGGAACAGCCAATAAAACAAATCTACGTGGATATTATACAAAACAAATCACTCAGAATATGTCTGGAGCAATGAAATCTACATCTAAACCATTAAGAGCTGAAGTAATTCCAATAGTAACCTCCATTAGAACTGAGATCATTTTTAGCTAAAAAAATTATTATTAAGTCGCTAAAGGAAAACTCACCATTCATTAGCAGCATATATAAGTTAAACGAATACTACTTAACTAAGCTTTTTTGGATTGATAAAAAGTTTCCTCCTATTTGTGGTGGATTAAGAAACGTGACCTTAAAACCACAAACAAAGGTGGGAACCGACTACTTTGATCACTTTGTTTTCTGTGATGTGAATATACCCCTTTATTCGCAGTTGGCATTATTTAATAATATAGTCGCAAATCAAATTTTAGAGGAACATCCAAACTACGTCACTATATACACTGATGGATAAAAAAACACCGATAGTACAGGTTGCGCTTTCGTAATACTTAAACGTATACAGAAAAAATATAAGTTAAACAAAAACACATCTATTTTCACAGCTGAAGCAATAATTTGAAATTGTTCTTAAAATTTTAGAATCAAACTCAAACACAACCAATAACATTATTTTTCGCATTCAAGCAATACTTAAACATTTACAAGATCAAAATAAATCTATAAAATTCTTCTGGGTTAAAGCACACGCAGGAATAACAAACAATGAAATTGCAGATCAAATTGACAAATAAAGCATAGTAATGGGGTAACAAATAAATTACGAATTAACTACAGATTAACAAATAATCATAGCAAAACAGAGAATGATGAAGAAATGGTGCTATTTATGGCAAGAGTACAGCTTTACAAAATCCAATACGTTACACCAGACTTGAAACCAAATTAAGGAGAAAGCCTTGGTACAATGAGTACGATTACAGTCGAAAAAGTATAACTACTATCAGCAGAATGAAGTTTGGTCACGCATGTTATCCAGCACATTTATTTAAAATAAAAATACTTGAGAGTGATCTTTGTGAAGCCTTTAACAAAATCGGTGACCTGGACTACATCTATTTTGATTGTTTAAAATATAGAGCTCAATCTCATGAGCTTTTCAAAAAAACTTTTAGGCAAAACTTGCTTTAGGCAAAAAAGAAATTTACGATTGTTTGCTGTCTTTTGTCAGAACAACGAATATACAAATATATAACCACCTTTTTTGACACCTGATGTCTTCCCTTAATGTATGGATACCTATCTGTCCGAGGCCTACCTTTTATCGTTTATAAAAATGCCTTAATCGGCTCCCGGGCGAGAAGAGTATAATCCCTGTGTAATCATTGTATTGTATCTCAATAAATTTATTTAAAATCCTTTATAAAATATTAAAAATCCTATTAAAAATACTTGTGTATTGTATCTGTTTTTAAAAATTTGTGTCTGGCTGTGTCGGGAGTATTTACCCAAAAGCCAATAACAAAAAACAATATCTTAAGACTTGCTAATGGCTAAGAAAACATAACTATGAAAGTCATATCGAGAAGAAAGATAACGTAAATGATTGTAGACCCGATAGCAGTACCCCCCGCAGCATGAAGCTTGCGGAGGGCCTTAATATATCAGGGGTTCCATCTGGCCGTCTAATATATTATGAAAAAATGTGTTATTGTATTATTTCTTCGACATACAAATCAACACAATACATACCTGTAAGTTTAAATTTAAGAATGGAAATTTATAATGGGCATTTTCAGCAAGTCATATCTGCTCCTCCCATAAACAGAAACCTGATCTTTTCCGATCTCCCAACCTTTTATGATGACGACTATAAACTAAAATACTTTGTACTTGACTATTGAAATGTTTGAGGAATGCAATTTTGTGAATTTTAGAACAATATTTTTAGGTCTAGAAATGCGTTTTCTGTTTACGTTTCGTATTTCGATACGATATTCGAAAGTCATATTAATTTTTTAAAGGGGGCGTCATTTCCAATTCTGCGGGGAAGGAAAATAGGAAAAATTTAGGCAAAAAATGTGTGAATAATGCACAACACCGAGACACACTGAAGAGATAATGGAGAAGATCTAAGTCCAAGGATGAACTGACAAAAACACTGGATAAAGAAGAAGACAATCGATATAAAAAGCAGACTCTGCTTGCACTTTTAAAAATAAAATTACTTACCTTAGCAACAGCTCATCTGTTTTTATTCCGTGAAGTTCCCCTCCGGGAAAAAATCTCCACATATTTCCAAGCACCGGCAAAGGTTTTGGTCCAGGCATACTCTCGAACGGTTTCGCGTTCTCCCATCCCTCTGGATTCGCATCATCGTTGTTAGACGCAGTAAAATGTTTATAAAAATTTTCTCGGTTCGTCGCTGTGGAGTACTTCGCAGTTTGTAGAAGCGTTGAAAATTTCAACCGAAGCGCTTGTTTCGACAACATTGCGACTTGTGATTAGGTAAATTGTTCACACAAGGTTGTGCGTCCTCTATATTTTAAAAATATCAAGGTCATCTATAACAACTATTTAATGTAATAATGATTGATTAAGCTGTAGCATTATCTAATCAAGATAAATTTTTTAAACAATTTTTTAAGGAAACCGGAACATAATATGCAACTTAACCCTTTTTTCTCTTAAATGTTGCTAACGGGACAATATACCTTTTATAATCTAATGAAAATGTAGAATAATAAAAAATCGACTTCAACAAAATCTTTATGTGTCCGATATGACCAATCTTAGTAAACAATTAAACAAACCATTTTAATTATTTATAAGAAATAAAAGTAATATAAAATAATTTTTAAATATAATCAAGCAATGTTTTAAATGTAATCAAGGGGAAGATTGGAGAGAATTTTACACAGAGCCAATCGCAACAGAGAACATGATGCTCTCAAAAGGTCTAAATTATACTGTAACATGCCCATCACTTACTAAACTATATAAAATTGGTGCTGTTGAAAGAGTCTATCAAGATTTACCAATATTCACAAGAAAAGAATATAGAGGACTGTACAAGAAGGTAAAGTTTAGAAATAATAATATGAAATCTGAAAAAATTTATAGTGCTAATTATATATATATATATATATATATATATATATATATATATATATATATATATATATATATATATATATATATATATATATATATATATGTATATGTATAGAAGACATATAACAATAGCATCCTGATGATAAAACAGTCGTTAAACATAACGTTGACTGGGCTTGAGTTGTTTATCTCAAGACAGCAACAGAATTAGCTCAATCTATTACTGAAATGTATGTAAAGTTAATTGAAATAAATTTTCCAATAAAAAAATCACGTACTCATAGTAAAGTTCCAATTTTTTGGCTTATGAGAATTTCTTTTCCAATTCAGAAAGCATATATCGTGACAGTTTAAATAAAGTAATAAATTATCAGTAGTAATATCCCTAGGACATTGATAACAGACGAGATAATTTCATGACAATCGAAAGCTCGTTCCTTGGTAACAGCACGAAGCCGAAGGCTGAGCCTACGAGCTTGAGAAATTTGTCATGAAATTATGAGGCATTCATCAATGTCCGAGGGATATTCGGCGGATAATTTTTCGAAAAAAAAAATCATAACTCAACATAACGAAACATTTATTTAATAAAAGTACAGTTAGTGAAAGTACAATTATTAAAATTTAAGTTAACATTAAGTTAAATAGTAATATTATTACTAGGACATTAACAATGTCCTAGTAATATCCCTGGGACATTGATAACAGACGAGATAATTTCGTGACAATCGAAAGCTCGTTCCTTGGTAACAGCACGAAGCCGAAGGCTGAGTGCTGTTACCAAGCAACGAGCTTGAGAAATTTGTCATAAAATTATGAGGCATTCATTAATGTCCGAGGGATATTCGGCGGATAATTTTTCGAAAAAAAAAATCATAACGAAACATTTATTTATTAAAAGTACAGTTAGTGAAAGTACAATTATTAAAATTTAAGTTAACATTAGATTCGTTGCTGTTCTCTACTATAGAAGATCTATTACCACGCATAATATTTATAATTATTGCCGAAACGTGACATTTTGAAATTTATTTGGATGAAGTTATCAAACTCGATCGTGTTGTCATAGGGATTGAAAATTGCTCTGAATGCAATTATCAGTCTAATGTTGACATGATTGGGTGAAATTGTTCCACATGACACAAAATGACGAAATTTGAATGATTGTTAGAACAGAAAAATTATCTACCAAACAGATTTAATGTTTAAGCAAAACCAACTGTATTTTAAATTCTACCTTAATTTTATTACATGTAGTTGTGATTGTGATTGATTATTTTATTGCTTCTAACTTACATACTTTTTAATTAAACTATTCATAATAAATTAGTAGCATTTACAGTTGCTAAATATAGAAAAGGAAATTACTTATGATTCTTTATTTTTGGATAGATTGTATTTTTAAATTTAGTTAATAAGAAACATTCTTCAAGTATTATTAGACACTTACACACATTACTTTTGACCAATTTTTTTAAACTAGATTCAGCTTTCATATTTTTATAATTGGTTGACGATATTGACAGTTTTTGATGATCTTAGTTTTATTAAGTGTCTCGTGACCATTAGCAACCTTCTTTAATGCATCTTCTTTTCTTTTTCAGATATAAAAATTGTGGAAATGTTTTCGTTCTGATAAGTATAAGTTGGAGATATCTGTTTTGGCTGCTTTGATAAACACTTGACTACATTGTAGAATATATTGCATATTAAAAATTAACTTAGATATCCAGATAAGGTTTATAATTTTAATGAAACAGCAGTTTTTAGCAACATTACCTGTTATCAATTTCCAAGGTCACTTCCGTTGGAAATGCCAACTTTGTATTATTTATTTTTTAATGATAAGCAGGTGTTATATCAAATTATATTAATGATAATTCTCAAATTCATAAATATCAAATGATAATTCAAAATTTCAATTCATCTGAAAGTAAAAAAAAACGATAAAATTCCAACTAGATATCTATGTTAATCGCTTAGTCCTTGTGTTGCGTCAGATGACAGCGAAACTAGAGGCATTGATTATAAACCACCACCCACCTGGGACTATATTTATTTTCTAGCGCCAGAATTTTACTGTCACCATTGCATGTGGTTGTCGTTTTAAATACAGATTACATGTTATGATTTTTTTGTGACGGATATTCTTGAGTTGGAGTTGATTTCATGTAATCGAATTAACTATCTTTCAATAAAGTCGTCCCAGGAACGCAACTCATAAATATTGGCAATATCATTTTAAAGTCTTTTACTTTAAAATGTATAATATATGTCTGAATTGCCGATATAAATGAGTCAAATTAAATAAATTATTAGAAGAATTTTTTTACTAAGTAACAACATTTTTTGTTGTTGTTTTTTGTTTGTGTTTAAATGACTGCGGATACTAAATCCATTCGCCAATCTTACAATTTGAGGTGTGTGTGTGTGTGTGTGTGTAGAGGAATTGTCTTGACACTTAGCAAAGTCGACGTCATTGTCTTTGTTAGGAGACGCTAATTGTATCCGAACGTCTGTGGTCCCTCCGGTGAGTACCAATCGCACAAGGATAGAAATTCTTTTCCTTCATTAATTTTTAATAAACGAAAATTTCTCCACCCAGGTGAGATTCGAACTCACGACCTTTAGGTTTAAAGGTAGGCGCTCTTACCACTGAGCCACAGAGGGGGTTTCATTGTTTAATTCATTAATAATTTTTGTATTTTGACAACGACACCCGATTTGGGCGTCCAAACCTTAATAAAATCATTTTTTAATAAAATTCTAGCGTATTCCCTATCAAAACTAGTTAATTGCAATAACGCCACAAGAAAATAGCTTCAGAACAAAATCGAGATCTTCCTCTGGAGCTGAGGGTAAGCGCCTTAAAATGCTACGTGTTCTCGACTTTGTTACATGGAATGGAAAGCTAGACACTAAAAGTAGCCAATATAAAAAAATTGGAAGCATAACTGGGTCAAACCGATAGGTCAAATAGTTTAAAAGATATTTAATTTGTTTATCCCAAATTAAATTTTTTTGCAAGAATATAAGTCAGAAAATTGTGTAGTTATGATAATGATGCGGGCAGATTCTGAAAGAAGAAGATACATTCTATTATTATATAAATATATTCTAAAACACTTTACAAAAGTTGTCTTGTGGATGATTCGAAATTACAAAACTTCAAAAAGTGGTCCCCAAAATCAGCTGGCTATGAAATTAGCGGGAGCGGTTGGAGGGGGAAGGAACTGTTAACTGTATCTCTGGTGGTTGTTTATAGATTTCAACGTTACTGTTTTAATTTGTATGTACTTTTTGCGTACATGACGAATATGTATTATTTAAATAATTAGTTTTTTAAAATAAATCATTTAATTTGTTTAAACAATTTGTTTTGACAGTTTTTGCCAGTGGTTTTAGTTGTATTACTCTGGTGAGACTTAGCGACCTTCTATAACGTATCTTCTTTTCTTTTTCAGATATAAAAATTGCGGAATGGTTGTGCAGTTTTCGTTGGTATGTACCGATAAGGCGATAAGTGTTGTAATCAGTTGGAGATATATAATATGTATTGACTGCTTTGAATATACTTGGTATAAACACTTGACTAAGATAAGGTTTATAATTTTAATAAAAGAGCAGTTTTTAGCAACATCATCCGTTATCAATTTCCAAGGTCACTTCCGTTGGAAGTGCTAACTTTGTATTATTTATTTTGTAATGATAAGCAGGTGTTCTATCAAATTATAATAGCTTATACCAAAAATCCAAATTACAAGCATGACACAAAGGTAAAAATAGCTAATTATTTAATCGCAACATTTTGTAAAAATAATAAATTTTAAACATTTAATTTCAGGAAAATGTTTTAATAGCTAGAGCTCTAGCCTGCTAGAGCTGCTTCTAGCCACATCCTTTTCCAATGGAATGCGACCCCCAATATATTCAGCACTATTACTACCATGTATTTTTCCTATTTTTTCTACGGCGTATTTTTTTCTGTATTTTTCCATGTAAAATCCCATAAAGAAATTCTGCTATTTTTTGACGCCTTTTCGTACGCTTTTGACGCGTATGAGGTTTCGTTAGAGAGGGAGTATGTCGGCGTCAGCAGAAATCAAATATTCTGGAAAGTCTCACCGACATACCTTTTTCTTTGTTCTATACCGTTTTTTATAGAATCCATTTGTCCAGATACCATTGAAGATAAATTACGAAGATGGAAAGAATATATGCAAGAATTATTCTCTGCAAATTTCAAGCAGGTATTTACGGTGAAGCACGAAGCTGAATTGAAATCATATATCAAGAGTTGTTCTGACCTTAACTACGAACTAACTTATACTCATATCCAAAAAATAGCTTATGATTACGCCTCCGAATTGCCTAGTTGCAAAATTTCGCAAGAGTGGCAGCAGGAAAAAAAGGCAAAAGATGGATAGCGACGAGGATTTATGAAACGCCACCCCAATTTTCCTTAAGAAAATCAGAAAGCACCAGTCTAAGCAGAAGCATCGATTTTGATAAATGTTTTGATAAACATAAGGTCCAGAAAGAATTTATAATCTTGATGAGACCGGAGTTACCATTGTCATAAGGCAAGTGAAAATTGTCTCCCTCAAAGGCAAAAAACAAGTCTCTCATGCTTCAGCTGAAAGGGGTGAATTGGTGACATTTGTGGGAATTGTAAGTGCTTTTGGACAAAGCCTGCCTCCCGTTTATATATTCCCAAGGATTAGAAATGTGGAAGACCTTATAGTTAACCCGCCAGTGTCAAGTTTGGCATTGGGAAACAAATCCGGTTGGATGACTGCAGAGTTATTTTTCTCGGTACTACAACATATAGTAAAGCATACTCGCTGCTCCCTTGAGGATCCCATATTATTGCTGGCTGATAATCACGAGTCCCATGTTAGGCTTCAGCGCGTAAAATTTTGCAGAGTGGGATTGTTCTATCAAGTTTTGCACCCCATACGACTCACAGAAGGCAACCACTAGATATTGGAGTCTATGGGCCTTTTAAAATTTTTAATAGCATCGCTTTTAATGATTGGATGGTATCAAATCCAGGAAAAACCATAACTATAAAAAATATGCCATAATTGACACACCGAGCATATGCAAGAGCTTTTACAAATAAAAATATTGTGAGTAGTTTTAAAAAGCCTGGGATTTGGCCATTTAACAGATTAGCTTTTAACGATGACGATTTTGCCCCTAGTTATGTAACAGACAAACCTTTTCATCCCGCAGTAAATCCACACAATCAAAACAATATGGTGGAAGGTGAGGTGAATCTCGAAAATAATGAAACAGAACACGAAGTCATTCATAGAAAAACAGAAGATCGTGATGAAAGATCGAAAATGACAAAATAGAAGAAGATCACGAAGATCTTGCAACTGAATCAAAAAAAGTAAAGAGCACGATTAATATTACACATGATATAAGAACTATGCCAACACCATCCTGCAGTAAGCATAAGAATCAAGTAAAAATCACACCAGAGTCAATTAGACCATTTCCAAAAGCCATAAAAAAAGAAAAAAAAGTAAGCGAACACCAGGAATTTCAAGAATTTATACTGACACTCCTAAAAAAGAAGTGTCTTGTGCAAGATTGGAAAATACTGCATAAGAAAAGGAAAGTAAAAAAAGAGGTGTTAAGAGAAATGTGTTTAAGAATACCATGGAGGCAAAAGAAAACAAACTCCCCAAAAAGAAAGTAAAGATGGAAAATTGTTCTGATTCATCATCAACCGAAAATGATGCGTTATTTCTTCATGACGATTCAGATGAAGATTTGAGTGACGAATTTGATGAAATTGAGGAAGTTGATCAACAAGATCTTAAAAGAGAAGATTTTGTTTTAGTAAGATTCATGACTAAATCCAAACTGATTCATTTTTTGGGGCAAATTTTAGAAATTTCAGAAGAGGCAACATAAATTAAATTTTTGAGAAGGAAGGGTTACTCGACTACTTTTTATTTCCCACAAATTGAAGACATAAGCGAAGTGGACAATAGAGACATTATCAGCAAATTAAAAAATCTAACAAAAACTGGAACAACAAGAACAGCTTCATATTTTAAGTTTAGTTACAATTTTAGCACCTTAATTGTTAACTGATTTTGTTTAGGTAGGTCATTAATGTTATTTTTTTCACTACATTGCGTTTTGCTCTTGATATTTTTTCTAAAATAAAGTACTTTTTCAAAACTTTTTCTTTTTTTATTTCTTTAAATATCCTTTTTTAACATAGTCGAATGCTCCCCTCCACCTGGTCGAATGCTCGCTAGGGGTGGGGAGCATTCGACCATTTGTAAAGTTTAAAAAAAATGTGTTTGCTGTTAAATGGTTTTATTTATTCTTTAATGTCAGGTTAATTATTTGAACAAAACTTTGATCTAGACATTAATGCTCTTTTATTTTAAAAATATGCATTTAACAAATTTTTATATACAAAAAACCATTTTGTGGTCGAAAACTCCACTCCTACCCCTACAAGAATATCATTTTTAGGTAAAAATGATAAATTGTACGTATTTTACCTGCTCTCTCATAATGGTCGCACTGTATTATTACTTACTTACTTAATCAGTAGACCCATTTGTACCTTTCGGTGTTGGGCCGTTTATAATACAATTCTTTATATTACAATATTTTACAATCTTCTGAGGTGTCCTAGCTCTTAACGAACTTTCTTCATTCCTTCCTATTGGATGCCATCTGTGTTGCTTCCTGACAAGTCTTACCCTTACTCTGCAGTATCTGCGAGATGTCACTGTTCCATTCTTTAATGGGTCTTCCTCTCCTGTTCTTCCCTATTGGTTTGGCGTCCCACACTCTTTTTACTTGTCTATTATTGTCCATCCGGGTTAGATGTCCGAACCATGCAAATTTTTTCTCCTTGATTGATTCGAGAATCGGTTTGATTTTTAGTCTTTCTCTAATTTCTTCATTTCTGATTATATCAGTTCTTTTTACTCCGATCGTTCTTCTGAGGTATTTCATTTCTGCTGCCTGAATTCTGCTTTGATGCCTTTTGTTTAGTATCCAATTTTCTGCTCCATATATCACTGTAGGTCTATATATTGTTTTGTATATTGTCATCTTGGTCTTTGTTGATATTTCTTTGTTATTAAGGAATCCTCTATTTAGTGCTTGGAATAGTTTTCCTGTGTTTTCCATTCTGTTGTTAAGATCGTCCTCGATGTCTCCAATATTTCTAGTTGATTTTCCATCCCTTGTTTCCTTGATATTTTCATTATCTGAGTCTTCTCTTTGTTTACGTTTAAGTTGTATTTGCTTGCTTCTAGGTTCCATTTCTCTAAGTTGTATTTCAGTTTTTCTGCTGTTTCCGCAATTAATACTATGTCGTCTGCAAATATACACATCTCAGGTTTATCATTTGCATTCTGTTCCAACCGATGCAGTAGTTCTTGAACGTTTTCTTACATTCTTTCACTATCTCATCTATTACATTTATGAATAGCACTGAGCTGACATTTCCTCCTTGTCTAACTCCTTGAGTTGTTTCAAATGGTTCTGACTGCATATTTGACATTCTTACTGTGTTTGTTGTTTTCATGTATATACTCTTTGTTGCTTCTCTCAGTTCTTCACTTACTTGCTTCTTCTTTAGGCTTTCCCATATATCTTTTCTTTTGACTGTGTCGAATGCTTTTTCCATGTCTATAAAGCTCAGACATATTTCTCCATTTTTCTTTAAGGCTTTTTCTATTACTTGTTGCATGGTGAATATATGGTCTTGTGTGTTGTGTCCGTTCCTGAATCCACTTTGTATATCCTCTAATTTTTGTTCTATTTTTTTTCTGATTTTCCTTTCTATTATGGTTTCGTATACTTTTGCTGCTACACATAGTAGTGATATATCTCTACAGTTCTTACAGTCTCTTGTGTTTCCTTTCTTGTATATAGGTATAATTACTGTATTTGTCCAATGTCCATTCTCTGGGTATTACTTTTTGCCGACGTACTTAAATTAGCTGTCAAAATCATAACGTTCCGAACAAATGGAGGTAGCTGGTTTTCGAATACCAATTTACACAGAAACTATTAGTGATTTTATTCACGCCGTTGTTTTTGCAAATCATGCGGAATTATAATTGTAAACCAACTTCATCCAAAAACTATTTTTGATAAAACGTTGAGTTGGCCGGTTTGCGAATTAAGGTATCGATATTTGTTTTTGTATGATAGTTTTTTCAGGTATAACCCCTGGAGGTTTTGAATTTTCTTTTTCGTTTTAAAATTAAGAGAATATCAATGTTTATTATTTCTTTATTTCCAAACAATTTAAATAAAATATTATTCCTGATATATTAATATACATTCTTTCTTATTAAGCCAAAGTTGTAACTTTACAAAACAATGTTAAGCAATCTTACACAATAGTTAATAATATTTACTTAAAAATAATAAATTATTTATATTATTATCATTTAGATTGTATCTAAATATGGATTTAATATCCTACTTAAAAACAGTATTTATTAAAATATACATGACAATTAAAATAAGTCAGTCTAAACGAGATCGTCTTGCTTTATGCTAGCTTTCCATCACTTTATTTCTTTAAGGGTAAGTGTAAGGGGATCCACGATACCGTACAAAAATCTGGCTTCAAATTTCATATCTGAATGGTCCCATGATAATTCAAAATTTCGGATCATCTGAAAATTAAAAAGAAAACGATAAAATTCCAACTAGATATCTATGTTAATCAGTTCGTCCTTGTGTTGCATCAGATGACAGCGAAACTAGAGGATAACATTCCTTGTTGCTTAATCTATGCTGATGATGTAGGAAATACTGAAACTCATCTAGAACAAATTCTAGAACAGTAGAGATAAGCTCTTAAAAAAAGAGTAAAACTTTATAGGGTAAAAATATTTGGAGTATTTAAAATGTTCATTTATGGATGGAGTTACTACAAATATATACAAATATATACAAATAATAAGATATCTCAGGATATGTCGTTAAAGGAAATTAATATTGTTATGATTTAAGATTTAAACTTATAGATAAATGTAATTAGGGAAGACAACCCCATGAAATAATAAAAACAAAGACTTTATACGTACATTTGCAATCGCAACTTCCACTTCCAAAGTAGCAAATCTTCTTCCGATGCAAGAACGGGCACCATATCCAAACGGCATGTAGGCGAACGGATGAGCGTTTTTCGCCGAGTACTCGCTAGTGACAGATCGTAGCCATCTTTCCGGCATGAATCTAGAGGGTTCTTTGAAATTTTTGTCTATCAATGCTGACGCATAAAAATGCATGGGATTTATATCTGTCTGAAACAAAAAAATAAAAAATAAGATGTTGTAATGTATATATAATATGTGTACCAAAATTCAAGGCAAGATTTGAATTTGTCGCCATTTGCCAACAAAAAAAAAACAGTTTGACAGCTGATAGTTAGTTTAGGGATTGCAAAAATTAAGAATTACATTAGAAAACAACGCGTTTTCAATGTTAAACAATATTTTTAAGACCATGAAAGTTTGGCGGGCACAGCTTAAACATTACGTGCAAAATATGGTCATAATATCGATTTAACTTTGTCAATTGTGTGCAGAGTAATTGAAAAATTCAGGGAGCTTGTTGAAAAAAAAATCCACTCTCAACATGTCACTGTTTCATGCAGATTTTGGGCTGGAGGCATCATTGAACCATACTTTTTTGAAAATAAAGCTGGTCAAGCAGTGACTGTTACTGGTGCTCGATATCGCAACATGATAATAGAGTTGTTTCTGTCTAAATTAGATCATATATTAGTGTGGACGACATGTGGTTACAATGTGGTTACAATGTGGAAACAATTCAATTACTCATGCCTAACTTCATGTAAGTTTTTAACCAGGTGGATTATATGATTTTTAACTTAACCATTGACTTGGGATCGTGAGGAGGTCAACCTAAGATAAAGTATCTCACTTTACCATCACAAAGACAATCATGAAGATCTCTACCCTGGCTAGCACTTCTCAGAGGTAGCTCGGGTAATCACTAAGACAAACAATGATAGCAAGAGTAATCACACGTGTAATACTGGATGATTTGGGAGCATGGTGGAATGACCACGCTAATCCCTTGATGGAATGGACCTGATGATGGGCTAGTGCTGTATCATGCTTTGAGATCGAGCCTGGTCGAATGGCAAAACTAATCGCAGTATGTTTGCCCCAGTATACGGGACCTACGTTATAGTATAAAGAAACATATTTAGATCGAAAATATCTTGATACTAGTTAGCTGAATGGTTGACGACGAAAAGGTCTGTTTGAAATTGAAAAATTGAAGTGGAGGGAAGTCAAGGGAATTGAAATTATTAGTCTAAAACTCTCCTGTCAAAAGTTTTCATAGCCAGCTTCCTGATTTTATTCCGTTAATGAATATTACAATTTAATAAAATCTTATTATGCTTTGAACGTACTTTTCGTTCTGATAATAGAAATCAATTTTTTACGAAAATTTTGAAAAATGAAGCCATCATGCAATATTAAGATATTTGTTTGCTTCCAATACCGTCCACAGGGTACTGCAAAATAAGATGAAAAACCCAATATAAAAAGCTGTCTTCTTTGTCTAAAAATTTCTTAAGGAGGATAGAGGTATTTTTCAAATATTTATATAATGAAGTACATGCCGTTTAATGCCTTGTATGATAGCAAAATGTGATAAAACATATATACACTACATGTATTTAGTAATGTGATAATAATTGATGCACGCTCTACAATTATTATTACAGGACTATCCGATCATGAAGTAGTATATAGCAAATTTAATACTCTTCACAATCCGTCCTCGAAAACTCAAAGTTTACGTAGGCTTTTTTCCGCTCAGAACTTTCGTAAATTAAAAAATGTGTGCCTGACTTCTGGGTGGCGTTTCCCTCTGTGGACGTGGACTATAATTTCAGTTTATTTTTTAGATAGGCTTATCTGTATTTTCAATAAATCAATATTGGTCGTAATAAACGATGTTCGAAATAAAACTAACACAGCTCAAACATTTTCTCTTCCAAACCCTGCAAATCTAAATGAATACTTCGTTAATGTGAGTAAAAATGTAACACCAACTATTTTGTCACAACTAGATCCTATTTACTATTTCCTGAATTCAAAAAAGGTCTCGAATTCATAATTTATAAGGGCAGTTGATTAATATGAACTCATCCAAACTATAAGTAGTATCAAAAGCAAATCTTCCTGTAGTGATGATGGACTTTGCATAAACATCTTCTTAAATCTCAAAAAAAATGTGTTGAAAGGACTGGTGTCACTAATTAATGATTCCTTTAAAAAATGTATGTTCAGAGTGCCTAAAGACAGCCATTATTATCATGTTCATAAGGGTGGTGAAAAATCGAATTTCTGCAACTATAGACCTATTGCCTTACTGTCACCTCGGGGTAAATAGAAAGGGTGTTGCCACCTTCTGTACCACCGTGTGCTCTGTAGAGGGCTTCGGAAACGTCGACGAAAGCCCCTCTACTTGAATCCATTTGCGGGGTATGGATTCGTAAAAGGTTTTCTTCTGATGAGCTCGTCTTGAAAAAGACGAGCTATTTCTTTGATTGAGCTAATTGACCTGAAAATCGCCTATTTTTATACTTTCTTAAGTAGCGATTAGGGATTTCCAGGTCAGGGAGGGGCCAACGGGAAAAATAAGGGGCGGGGCGATGCGTCTCGAACGTGAACTAGTCGCGTCCGAGAACATCCCCCCTCCTAGTTGTTCGACTCCAGCAGTCGAACAGTGCAGACGTGCCACAGCGAGAAGAGCGACACCGCCGAGGAGCTGCAACGACCAAGTCCGAGCTGAACTTGTTAGTTCAAGCCGTGAATGTAAGCACGGCAGCGGTGACTTGGCGTTAACAGCGCCTAGGCCTGAAAAACAGAGGCAAAACCTTACGTCGTAACTAGGTTAGCCGGGGAGATTTGTTTTTTAAATCAGATCTTCACGGAGGCCAAAATTGCGGCGTAGGGAAGCGAAAAAGCATACGGGCTTTGCCCGTCGGGATACTCTCTGTGCCTCCGTTGGGATGACACTGTGGGATATAGTTTTTTAGAATTCTATATCTGGCAGACACGGCCCCAGGGTCAGAGAGTTGAGAAACGCAAGAGGATCTCCGCTCTAGTTCTGCCTAGAGCGTGAACAACCGCGTTAGGTCACTGGGTGGCACCCAGAATCCGTGCTGGCAACGGGCCAGACGGACAACAAAAAAGCCTTCTTTCAAATTTTTTGATTAGGCCCCGCCCCCCACAATGGACCGTTCACGGTCTCCGCCGACCCGTAAGGCGAACCCACCCAACCCCGATAAAACACACTAGATTATTAACACCGCAACTAGTAACTATGCAAGCCACAACAATAAGATTAGAAATGAGGCAAGGAGAAGTCAGAATTACCTCTGAAAGAAAATAGTAGAAAGAGTGATACTCAGCAGACTCCAAGCTGAAACAGACAGACTAAACATCATACCAGAAGCCCAATTTGGCTTCAGATCAGAACACTCTAGCGAGCTACAAGTACTCAGACTAACAGAGTACATAGCAGCAGGATTTAACGACAGACAATATACAGGAGCTGCATTCCTGGACGTAAGTAAAGCTTTCGACAGAGTCTGGCATAAGGGACTACTATACAAAATGAGAGACTACGGGTACAGCGGAGCAATGACAAGGCTGATCTCTTCTTACTTGAGCAACCGCAGTTTCAGAGTCCGGATAGGACAAGTCCTATCCGAACTCGGGAACCCGGAAGCTGGAGTACCACAGGGAGCGGTACTGTCACCTCTGCTGTACACGATATACACAGCAGATATACCTAGAACACCAGGTACATTATTAAGTCTCTATGCTGACGACACAGCGATAGCGGCCAAACACCGAAATGTAGACATAGCAGTCACCAATCTACAGACAGCGTTAGACGACATTGAAGAATGGAGTCTAAAGTGGAAAATTAAAATCAACTCAGACAAGACACAAGCTGTACTCTTCCAAAAGAGGCGAGAACAACCAGAAGAACAGGTCACAGTGCAAGAAAATCCCATTGAGTGGAAAAGCGAAGCGAAATACCTCGGAGTAATAATGGACAAAGGACTAACCTTCAATAAACACGTAGAAGCCACAGTACAAAAAGCCAACATGGCAAGGGCCGCAATAAGAGGCCTAGCGGGAAGGAAAAGCAAATTACGCATAAAAACCAAAATAAGGCTAATAAACAGTATAGTCCTTCCTATACTGACATACGCATCACTTGCATGGGGACATATATGCAACACAACGAAAAAGAAAATACAGGCACAACACAACAAAAGCCTAAGAGAAGCGGTAAACGTACCAAGATACGTAGCTGAAAGATTCCTGTTCAGAGAGTTACAGCAAATCAGAGTGACTGATACAATGAAAGAAAAAGCTAGGATAAAATTCGCAGAACTAGAGAACCACCCTAGTCACATCCTACGAGAGATAATGAGGTACGACACTTTCCACAGATGGAAGCACAAAAGACCAAAACAACAAATATTAGACTAACGCAAAACCAGAGGGAAAAATAAAAAACCCCCCAATAGGGACAAAATATTACAAAAAGCCCAGAGTGAGAAGAAAATCTAATCAAAACACACACACATAATGAAGACAGTTCGTAGCTCAAATCACCCAGAATATCGCTAATCGCCTCATTCACAGTGGGCCCTGTTGCTCACACTAGGATGCAGTCTACATTGTGGTAATGTATAATATTTAAATATTTTCTTTATTATAGTGTAGACTATGTACTAATTATGACTTTTCTTTTCACAGGCAACCTACAAAAAAAATCATAAAAAAACACAAAAAAACGGCCTCGGCCACCAAAAAAATTAAAAAACACTAACAAAAACCGGCTTCGGCCACCAAAAAAAAAAACTAACAAAAACCCCAAAACCCGGGCACGTAGGGCCCAACCCCCTTGAGCACCAAGTCGCCGAGCTGAGCCGGGACTCAGAGCGGAGACTTGAGGCCCAAGTAAGCAATTTTAGTTCGCGGATAAGCTACATTAAGATAAACAGGAATAAAGCGGAGATGCGCTGTCCTGAGTTTTCACATACGGTTAGGAAACCATGTTGGGGTTCAATTACCCAGGACCTCCACATGAAGAGCACTTGGCTGATTGTTGTGCCTCTATAGCGAATCAGATTGCTATAGGGGGGAAAGGGATGGTCTAGAGCATTGGAGCACGGTGGGGTGATTCCTGTTGTTAAACACGAATTAAAACACCTTGCTCCAATGAATTGTTACACCCGATCGTACTACCTGGGTGAACATGTCTCATAGGCTGGGTTCAATCAAATTGCTTGCTTGCTTACATCCCCCCTCCTCTGGAGACTCTGTGGCTGGGAAGGAAATTTATTGAATTATTAAAAATTACAATAAAAAATACAATACAAAATGCATGTGGAATACATGAAAAGAAAATACAAGAAAATGCAAAAAGTAATAAGCCATAACATCAAATTGTCTTTGAAACTCACAACAGTGCACTAACGAGGAATGTCGGTGGCGTTGACGGCATCTCCGACTCCTGCAGCTCCATTCTCGATCGGTGTGTCGACTCCTCCGACGGGTTCGTCTTCTTCTCGGTCGTCCGGATCCCATCTGCCATATCCAACGGGTTTCGCAGAGTGCCAGGGTGCCGAAGCCTACGTGGTCGTCCAACCACTTTCGGTAGGGGGGCGGTGACTGGGTCTGCTCCGGGACTTCCGTTGGCATCTGGGGCTTCTGACTTCGAAGAAGGCTGGCTCGTCAAAGTCGCCCGCACGTCGAAGGCATCCGGTCTGCAGAAGGCCTCGATGTCGGAGTGTCAGATAGCATTCTAACACTCCTTGGTTCTCCCCGTTCTTCTCTTGACTTCAACCCATGTTGAAGTCAATGGTTGTAGCCTTCTGCTGTGAGTCAAGCTGGGTCGTGGGTGCGGATTTTAACCACGTTGTCGGGCGCCATGTCACCTCGGGGTAAATAGAAAGGGTGTTGCCACCTTCTGTACCACCGTGTGCTCTGTAGAGGGCTTCGGAAACGTCGACGAAAGCCCCTCTACTTGAATCCATTTGCGGGGTATGGATTCGTAAAAGGTTTTCTTCTGATGAGCTCGTCTTGAAAAAGACGAGCTATTTCTTACATGACTTATAAGTCGAAATAAAACACTAAGTTTAGTAGAATAAAATACTCAGCCACAGAGTATGGGAAGCTAAAAGGGAAGCAGAGCCCCGAGAGCACTAAGCTCTCGGAGAGCCCGTGAAGGACTGAACTAATTGACCTGAAAATCGCCTATTTTTATACTTTCTTAAGTAGCGATTAGGGATTTCCAGGTCAGGGAGGGGCCAACGGGAAAAATAAGGGGCGGGGCGATGCGTCTCGAACGTGAACTAGTCGCGTCCGAGAACATTACTACCGGTCTTATCCAAAATTATTGAAAGATTTATAAAAGCCACACTTATGTTCTCGTTGAAAACAATATTTCATCACAAAGTCAGTTCGGCTTTTTATCTAATAAATATATAAATATACAAGTGATGCTATTTTTTTTGTACTTATTGAGGTCCATCAAGCACTAAACAATATTATTTACAATGCCACTATTTTTGTGACTATGCCAAAACTTTTGACTGTTTAAATCACAATTTGATAAAAAAAACTAAATTTCTACTGAATTCGAGGAATTTCTTTGAATTGGTTAGTCTTATTTAAGGAACAGGAAACAACAAAAGCATTGTATGTAGAGTACCACAAGGTTCAGTATTGGGTCTTTTACTCTTCTTTATCTTTATAAATGACATCACTAACTTAATAATCGATGGAAAAATATTTCTTTTTATGATGCTAAAAGTATCACCTGGAGCAACTCCAGGTGAATCTTGCAACTATTTATGCAACTATAGCTTCTGATCTGCTTACAATAAAAACCTGATCTGATTCTAATTTACTCTAAATATTAAAAACTAATACTTACTCCTTTTGGAACTTGATAGCCCCCCAGTATCATGTTTTTTGTAGTAGTTCTAAGACCGCCAATAGCAACTGGAGCCATCCTATTGCTCTCCTTCAAAGTAGCTTTCAAATATTGCATTTCAGATAATTTTTCGGCCGTTAACGTTGAGTTTTTTTCTGGAAGGTATTTTAACACTTCCTCACGGAGTATGCTTTGTTTCTCAGGATTCTTGGCTAGAAGGTACAGCGCTGTTCCGAGTGTCTTTCCCGTCTAAAAGAGTTATTTAGTTAAATAAACAAAAAATACAAGACTAGAAATATGCATATTAGTACCGTTAAACACACAGACGCCGTAGAAACAATTTAAGAACTAAAAGTATTATATTCTTCATTATCATATTTTCTTGTTTAAACATGTCACTTACCGAATCCACTCCTGCTGTTATTAAGTCAATAGTCATAAGATAGGCTGTTTCTTTATTCACTTTTGCTAAACGCTGGAGTACGCCAAGTTCATCATCAGGTACGTTTTCATTTTTAAATTCTGCTATAGCTTCATCGATAATTTTAGAGATTAAACTGAAAGAAAAAATAAAGCAATTTACAATAGATTTAATGATTGACTAAGTACTTCTTTTTCTTCTCAGTTTAGGCGAAACACGTTTTAATTTGGCACTTCGATATTAAATATTTGTACCATACTCTCCTTTTTCGGTTAAACATTTAAAGTATTGTGGCGTCAACTAAAGCCATCATCATCATCATCTAACCTTTATTTATCACGTCCGCTGGACATCTCTCTTAAACTCCTCCATTCTATACGATTTTGTGCTTTTTGTTGCCAATTTTTGGTGATACGCCTGATGTCGTCAGGCTAAAGTGTAGGTGGTGTTCCTCTACTAGGTTTGTCTGCTCTTGTCCTGCAATTTGTAATTTTGCTCGTCCGTCGTGGGTCCTGCATTCTCGCTACATGGCCTGCCCAGTTCTATTTCAGTTCCGCTATGCGGTCAACAACATCAGCAATACTCGTCCTTCTTCGCAGATCTTAGTTTCTCATTCGATCGCACAACGTCACTTCCAGGATAGACCGTTCCATTCATCTCTGAGCCACTCTCAATTTCGAAACTGTAGTCTGGTTTAGATTCATAGTTTCCGCCCCATAGGTCATGACCGGTAATAATCATTGGTCAAATACTTTTCTTTTGAGGATAATTGGTATATTGGCCCTAAGTGAGTCTCGCAGTTTTCCAACGGCTGCCCACGCGAAAGTAATTCATCTTTGGATTTCGAATGTTTGGTTATCCCAGCTGATTCTTATTTCATGACTTATATACGTATATTTCTCTACCAGTTCTACCCCTTTGTCTTGAATAGTTAAATGGTTATTGGGGACCATGTTTAACATAAACTAGTTTTGGTCAAGTTCATTCTGAGGCCCTCCTTCGAACATGCTAAGTCCAATTCATTTAACATATCTGTGGCTTCGCCTAAATTATCTGTGATAAGAACAATGCCATCTGCTAAACGGAGATGATTAAGCTTTTCGCCGTCTATTGTTACTCCTCTGTGGTCCCAATTGGCTATCTTAAAGGCATACTCTAATGCCTTTATGAATAATTTCGGTGACAAAGTATCTCCTTGCCTTATCCTATGTTTTATTTTTATTTGTCGGGTTTTATCGTGTATCTTAACAGTCATAGTGGCATTTTTGTAAATTTTCTAAATATGTTCAATATACAATGGTCAATCCTGCTCTCAATCATTGCTTCTATAAGGCGGTCCATTTCAATCGTGTCGAACGCTTTATGAAAATCTATGAAAGTGACGACAAGAGGTTTGTTGTCTTCTATAGATTTTTCAATGAGTGTCTTTACTGTATGTAGTTGATCATTGGTACCATATTTTGATCGGAATCCTGCCTGCTCTTTCGGTTGATATAAATCAATTTTTTTTCTCCAATCTTGATGTCACTAACCTAGTGAAGAGATTGTATATGTGGCTCAATAGGCTAATAGGTCTATAACTTTCTGGGTACGTTCTACCTCCTTTTTTATGCAAGAGGATGGTTATAGCAATGTTTCATTCTTTGGGCATCTTTGCTGCAAAAATAGATTAAACAGTTTCCTTAAATTATTTAATAGCATATCTCCTCCATTTACGATACCTTCCCAGGGGCTTTGTTATTTTTCATTTTTCTTAACGCTTGTCGAATCTCATCTACCTTTATCTCTGGCATTAGTTCGGAACCTTGATTCATGCTCTTCTTTGAAATGACTGAAAAAAAACTAAAGCCAACGGATTAAAAGTCCTGTTTTTGAACAAGGAGTTTTTCTCCGCTATTTCCTTTCTCTTTTTTCTTGTCTTCCTCTAGATTTATTCAAGCAGTCTAGTATTTCCTATTTTTTTCCTCTAAGAAAGAAATCCAAATTTTTATACGAACTTTTTTATTATTTTGAGAAAAGCTAGAAGGACGATCTAGCCTCGAATATATAAGGAATATATACGGTAATATAAGACGCCAATAGTTAAAATGGTATGTATAGAGCATGGAAATGTCTTAGGTAGGATTACTAAAGCATATCATTGGACAATGGTTGGAAAAACTAGAGGAGACATTCGGTTGTTCTCTTTATCCATCTGCTGTCCCTAGTTTTTCTTACATGTCCATACCACTTTGGTCTTTTTTGTTCTATATATGTTAGTGTGTCTATTTCTATTGATGTTCTTTGATCTGTTTCCTCATTACTTCTGATATCCATTCTTGTTACTCTGCAGCATCTTCGCAGGCATTCCATCTCTGTTGCTACTATCTTACTGCTGTTTTTCTTGTTAATAATCCAATTTTCAGCCCCATGTCTTAATACTTCGCAATAATGTTTCATAAATCTGTGTTTTTGTCTTCGTATTTAGGTGTCTATTCCACCATATGGAATTAAGTTATCAGGTTGCTGTTTTTGTTTGTCCTAATCTTTGCTTAATTTCTTCGTCTGTTGTTGCCGTTTTCGTAATTGTGAACTTCAAGTATTTGAATTTAACCTTTTCTTTGACTGTTACGTTGTCGTCAATCTGTAGATCTTCTATGTCTTCTTTACTTGTAGATAGATACTTACTCTGTTTTCGCGAGGTTAATATCTAGACCAGCCTTGGTATATTCTTCTTGTAGTTTCTTCATCATGTCTTCTTGGTTTTGTGCAGTCACGACTTGATCGTCTGCACAGCTTAACGTATATAGGTATTCGTTTCGTACCGGTACTCATATGCCTTAGTATTTTCTTCTCCACGTAGTCAACGCTTTTTCTAAGTATATTTTGAATAGAGTTGGAGATGTGGAGCAACCCGGCAGGAGTCCTTTTGTTGTGGAGAAGTCTCCTATGATTTTTGTTCCAATTTTAATGGACACTTTATTTTTTTTATACAGTAAGCTTTTGTAGTTTCTATGAGTTCCGTCTGTATTTCTAATTTGTACATTGCCTCCCATAGCTCTGACCATGGAACAGAGTCATACGCCTTTATCAGGTCCACAAATGCCAAATGTATATATCCATTTTTTGCTTTTTTCTTTTCCAACAGTTGTTTCAGTGTGTATATGTGGTCTATGCATGATCTTCTTGTCGTGAAGTCTGCCTTATCCTACCCGATTTTGCCTTTTATCGTTTGCTCTATCTTTTTTTACAGTATCTTCCTTATAATCTTCCCATTGATGATATAACGGAAACCATTTATTACGGAAACCATTATTTTACAGAAACTATTCTTAAATCTCTGTATCCACTGCACTATCCATCGAGCCGCATCTCAAAAAATAAAAACTGAGTTTCCCATCTCGGAATATTTTAAATTAAAATGGAGGTATACTTTCCAAATCTCTCACAATAATAATAATAACTAATAAATTCGTCCCATTGTGTTTTGGTTAAAGCTGATTAATATTAAGTTAAATGTTTACTCACCTAGTTGAAAATTCAAAATTTGCATAAAATTGCTTTAGTCTTCTAGATGGAAGATACTTCCAATATGGAGGCATAAGTTCTAAATAGTGAATTTGCTCGAATATCTTCAAAACTGAAAGGACGAATTGGTAAAGTTCCGATGATTTATCTACATGCGTTTCAAGGGCTCCTAAAAATGCAAATATATTAGGAATTAATATTAAACTCAACAGTCTTTCGGGTTGAACCCCGTCGATTATCATTGCGCCCAGCTTTCGACATCCTCTTCAATGCCTTCTTTAGGGCTTCCGAGGTCTCAGTCTCCCGAGCCTCCAGACACTACTACACTGATTACTAACCAATGTATTACTTCAGACAGACACTACTACGTTAACCAAATCAACTAGTATCATTAAATCTTACTGAGTATTGGAATATTAAACTTAAAACAAAAATCAAAAGGGAAAGCAATAATACCGTACCTACTTGTCTGTTTAAAGTAATAACCGACACAGAATCCAATGCCCATTTGAACAAATCTTTTTCGAAATCAGCAGGCGTTTGATTGGTCCCTGCACTTTTCATGCGATATTTGGTAAGCTTTATGAGATCCTTAGCTACTTTGTCAATTCTTGTAGTGTACTGCTGAATTGTATTGGGCTGCATTAATATTGGATTAACAATAGTTCTTAACTTATACCAATCTTCACCTTGCCTAAAAATAATAACAGTTTTAAATAAATCTTTGAAATTTTGAAAATGCACGTATGAACATAAACTTACAGTAAATATATATTGTTATATAAAATAAACTTACGACAAAGCCAGTCCAATGTTTCCTTTAAACATGTCTTTTCTAAGCTTCGTTCGATGGTAGAAAATGTAGTCAAAAATAAGCCGGGAAGGAAAAGGTCCGGTATTACGGAACAGCTGTAAAAGAATAATGCTTTAAGGAGATAAATTCATAAACGAAAGCTGAGTTTTTAGTTTAATTACATTATAAATTATGTATATAATATTTGCAGATGACATAGTATTAATTGCGGAAACAGCAGAAAAACTGAAATACAACTTAGAGAAATGGAACCTAAAAGCAAGCAAAAACAACTTAAATGTAAGCAAAGAAAAGACTCAGATAATGAAAATATCAAAGAAACAAGGCGAAAGATCATATAGAAGTAATGATAGACCAACAAAAAATAATACAGACAAATTCATACAAATACTTGGGAACAGTAATCAACAACTGAGGAGACATCGAGGACGATCTTAACAACAGAATGGAAAACACAGGAAAAATATTTTAAGCCCTAAATAGAGGATTCCTTAATAACAAAGAAATATCAACAAAGACCAAGATGACAATATACAAAACAATATATAGACCTACAGTGACGTATGGAGCAGAAAATTGGATATTAAACAAAAGACATCAAAGCAAAATTCAGGCAGCAGAGATGAAATACCTCAGAAAAATGATCGAAGTAAAAAGAACGGATAATAGGTAGAACTAATTAAAATTTCTGCTTGGCTTTTATTGCAAATATTGGACAACTAGCAGAATCCAGCTATTTTTTGTTGTAACTTGGGATATTCCTGTAAATTCTTGATCACTAGAAGCCATCCAGGAATCCCTAACATGATTTACACGGAAAACAATTAATGGTGGAGCTTTTTATCCATTTGCAATACGTCATTAAAATAGTGATGTTTTCTTTTCCGGGGTCTGCTGCTGTTCGATGAGTAGGAAATCTGAGCGGTGCTACCACTTTGATCTTACTCGGATCCAGACAATATCTTGTTTCATCAAGATTCCATATTTGGCTAGAACTGAAATTTTCAGAAATACGATTAAACAATTTAATATATTCATTAATGGAGAAAGGATTGATACTTTTTTCCTTGCAACTTTTTTTTTGCAACATTTTGCACCGATTGAAAAAATCCTCTTCAGGAACGCCATCACGAAGTGGTGTATATTTACTAAGATATTTTTCGATCAACTCAAGCACCTCCTTTTTGGATAGTCCAAAACCCTTTTCTAATTCCGTCTGCAATACATTTTTCAACCATGAAGAAAGTACGGTGGGTCTTCCCTCCGTTTGACTTTTTCCTCGAATGCCGTTTTCATGAGGAAAATGTCTTGCTTTGGGTATAGAGTATACCTTTGCCGCTCTATATAGATAAGTCTTCCAATTTGATCTCTTCTACAGCCAACTTTAATGTATCAGCTAAATACAGTGGCTTTTGCCCTTTATTTATGTAATTGCGAAACATTTTGCAGCACAAAAGTGATCTAAAATATGTTTCTGGTGATTTACTTAGATAAAAGTAGGTACTGTTTATTAAGTCCTTATTCAATATTAATTAATATATAAGTTAATAAGTATCACACCAAACAAGATATCAAACTATGGTGTTTACAAAGCCTTAGCTGTCACCACAACACAACAAAGGAGAATTGGTAGATGAAAAAGAAGTTAATAAATCAGAAAAATGGGAAAACCAAAAAATGGTGAAAAAGTAAATAAAAAAGGTATGAAATAGACAAATTTATTAATTATAACGTTTTTTTTAATAATGGCCATACACAAGCTAATACTAGTAGCAATTTAAGAAAAACCAGGAGCGGCCTACAATCTGCTAAAAGTTGATCAAGAAATTAAGAAGTAACTGAAAATATATATTCACTACACAAATGATACAGTCTTCAAAAAATATTGGTAATGAAACGTAAATATATAAGAAGTCATAAACTTTTATGTAGTACGGTGATCTACTTACATCCGCCATGTCATCTGGATTATACAGAAACACCTTTTCTCTGCGTCCCCATATTCCTCCTAAATGTACTACATCCCCATATCGTTCTTGAAACCTAAAATAATATTATATTTAAATTTTATAATATACAGTTTTTTTGCAATTTTGATTAAAAATCTAACTTTTTGTAACAAAAGTTTTTATCTATCATTCATTAATATTGTTTGTTCAAACATGTATGAATTTATTTATTAAGAGCGGTTTTAACATCCTAACTCCTAATGTATTGCTACAAAGTATGTAATAATGTTACTTGATCAAGTGCGGTTAGGCATTTTTTTTTCAATACAGTCCCGTTTCATCAGCGCTAAATACCTGATCGGCACCATAGTCCCATCCCCAATATTTATGCTGCTGCTTTATTTACTGTACCTCACGCTCTCCTGTGAGGTTGATATTATGAAATGCATTTCTTTTTTTAAAAACACGATTAGCCATCCTTTTTTAACTGAAATTTTTTCACCAGCTTGGGAAGTAGAAGTTGGTGGATCTGACTGTTTCATTAACTGATAAAACTGAAGAGCTTTTTCCTGGATTAAATAACCACTTACAGGAATTCTTCTTTGAATTAGTTACTCAATCGAAATTGTGATAGCTCTTTCTGTTCTTTCTAATAATACATCCCTTGAGTAAGTTATCTAAATGCCCTATAGTCAGATAATTTTTTTCCATACATGATATGAATTAAAAAATAATATGGCAAAGAAAACAACTTTTGTTATTTATATTTTATTGATTTTTGAACAGTTTTTTCTCGAAAAATTTGATCGCTTCATTGATTTGATATGTGCTACTTTATGTATTAATTTATGTATATAGATTATATGTATATATTATATATATATATATATATATATATATATATATATATATATATATATATATATATATATAAACATTTTATTATATGAGTTAAAAAATTTCCACTAATTTTATAAAAAGATCATTTTGTTGATAGAAATCCCTATGACGTATCGTTTTCGGATAATAATTGATTTGGAATTTTAGTGTATTATACAAAAAAATCATTTCTAATTAGGAAATAGTATTAGTAGGATGTATACAATTATTTTAGTTAATGTTGATAACTAATTAATGATTATATCACTAGCATTCATGTTTTTATTGACTGAAAAATTCATTTTTAATTGGTATTTTAAGTTTTTAATTTATATATTTTGGAAATCACAAATTGGACATACCAATACAATTTATTAAGAAACTTCCCATAGAAGCAAAAAAGTTTCTACTCCCAATATTTAATATTATTTGGTCACAAAAATCATTTCCAAAAATCTGGAAATATGCCATTGTTATTCCTATTATTAAAGTAAATAAAGATAAATTACAACCAGAATCATATCGTCCTTTATCAATAACATGTTCTTCATGTAAACTTAGGGATAAAATAGTCAACAAAAGATTAATGTGGAACCTAGAACATAATGATCAACTTATCATTGAACAAGCTGACTTTAGACCAGGCAGATCTACAAACAACAAATTTACCGATGGTAAAACACTATTAATGTTATACAGATCCTTAATTTGTTTCAAAATTGATTCCGGATGTGTTGCTTATGCATCTGCTAGCACAAAAACGTTAAAACCTTTGGATACATTACATAACACCTCTCTAAGGATTATACTTGGAGAGTAAAGAACAACGCTGATAAATAGCATACAAGCTAAAATAGATGAACTCAATCTACAGCTTCGTAGGCGAATTCCAATAAATAACATTTTAGATATAACCGTGGCTAACGACTCTTCAAAGTTCAATCTCCCATATTCCCGCACACTTTATCATGCGATGAACCTACTAAACTGGAAGCAATTTCCACCCAAATATCAAAACAAAAACATATCTTCATTTCCATCTTGGATTATAAAAATTTCAATAGTCAATTACGGTCTACTACAATTCCAAAAAAAAAAACAATAACACCAATACAATTTTTCAGAGATCTAATTAACTCTCATTTCGATACCATAGTATACCATAAACCATACAAACGCGTCTAAAACTGTAAATGGAGTCGGAGTGGCTCAAACAAAATTCCAGATACTGCAACTATATTAACATGAGAACTCTATTTACCTGCAAATTACCAAACTCTAAACTGCAATTTACCAAGCGAGACTACACGCAAATGCAAATTTGATGAACAAAATATTAATTGTGACAGATTTTATGTCATCACTATAAATAATCAGGAAAATATACACGCAGCATCCATTGGCTTTAAACATTAAGTTTCTCTAGGTCCCATCACATGTTGGAATAGCAGGTAAGGAAGCAGTAGACAAAAATGCCAAAGAAGCTATGTACAGTATCCCCATATCACCCCAATCTGTAAGTATGGATCTAAAAAGCTATTTCATAAAGCACCTGTTCGAGAACTGGAACAATAAATGGAAATCCACACCATCAAAGCTTCAGGAGATAAAAAATAAGATTGGACCAAGGCAACCACCAGAGGTATCCAGACGAAAGCAATTATTATATTCCGTTTACGACTTGGACATACCTAGTTTTCTCAGCAAAATTTATTCAAGAAAGAAGAACGCCCATTTTGTGATTAGTTCCGTTCACTCCTTACGGTAAAACATGTGCTAGTGGAAAAGTGAATTTTTTACTATTTCTCTCCCTCTCTCTCTCTCTCAACCAATGGAAAGAATATTTGAAAAATGATGTGTAAAAACAGGTTTGGAAATATAAGGCGATCTAGTAAGTATGGACATGGGAACTTTGACAAAAGTGGTGAAGAGTTTAAAGACTGGTAAACTTGGGGTTCATAGGGAATATCGGCAGAATTGAATCAAAATGTAACTTTCAGATCTTACAAAAGTCTTAAAGGCATTTCCGAACGATGCGTGAATGAAAAATGGCGTGTATTCCATTGTTTTTAAAAAAAGGAGATAACACAAGTACTGAAAATAACTAAGAAATTTCAGTAAATAATAACAAGAAATGTAATGACAAAACAATTAACAACATAAATTAATAAAATTATAAAACACAATAAAATACCAGAGGAATGGAGAACGAGTAAATTAATTCTACTATTCAAAAAAGCAGATAAAAACGTCCAGAAAACTACAGAGGTATAAACTTGTTAAATACTACCCTAACACTTACAACTAAAATTTTATAAGTACTAATAAATCAGAGGATAAGTTTGGCAGATGAATAACAGATGCAATATTTGTAATAAAGGAAATTATTGAGAAATCACTAGAGTATTATCGACTAGCATTTCTGTGTCTGATTGACCTAAAGAAAGCGTTTGACAGAGTAAGACTCAAAGATGTAATCCATCTTCTGTAGAATAGAGAAGTTCTCCTGAATATTATAAAAACTATCGAAAGCATCTACCAAAACACCAAAATGGAAGTCAGAATAAATGGACAACTTAGAGACCCTATAGAAATAGGTGGAGGATAAGACAAGGGAGGAATAATTCATTGAGCTCCATGCTCTTCAATTTGATTATTGATAAAATCATCAAAAGCGATAACAAAGGAAGAGGATACAGAATGAGAAACAAAGAAATAAATTTACTCTATTATGCAGATGGCGCAATATTGATAGGCCAAGATGAAGATAGTCTGCAAAGACTGGTCCACAGATTTAACATAAGAGCAAAAGAATTTAAAATGAAAATCTCATCTCAGAAAACTAAAGCAATAGTAGTCAGCAAATAACCAACCAGGTGTAAATAAAAATTAATGGCATCAGTGTTGAAAAAGTAATGGAAATAAAATACCTGGTAATTACACTGTCTAGTTATGGAGACCTGGACAAAGAAGTAAGAGATCAAGTACAAAAAAAAATAGACTGGCATGATGCCAGTCTATTATAATAACATTATACGGCGAAATAGACACATTAACACTGAGATGAAGTCAAAAATTTATAAAGTCAGTGTAAGACTAAGACTAATGATGACATATGCCTCAGAAACAAGACCTGATACAGCCACAACACAAAGGCTACTGTAAACAACAGAGATGAGAGTACTGAGAAGAATTACAGAAAATATGCTGAGAGATCGAAAGACAAGGGAAGAGATTAGAAGAAAATGTAACGTACGGTGTATAAATGAATGGACACAAAATAGAAAAAAAAATGGAATAACCTCATAAGCAGAATGGGGGAGACCCGTATCGTCAAAATAACAAGAGTCACCAATCGGCAGAAGTATAGGACGAGCGTGCAAAAGCGCAAAAGATGGAGTGACACCTTTCCTTAGAGGTATTAATCCACCAATGAACAAGCAAAATTGCTTATAAAGAGGAAGAAAAAGAAGAAGAAGAATGACAAGAAAAGTAACTCAAGAAAAGAATTAGACAAGCAAAAAGAGCAACACGAAGTCTTAATAATGTATGGACAGGTACTTTGAAGTTATCAGATATCACAAAAAGAATTAACATGTTAAAATCAAGACCAGTCTATTATATTTACAAGTAAACGGTTAATATAAAAAATAATGTACCTACATTAATAACATCTTGGCCGTGTTTATGTTATAAAGTTCGGCTCCGGGAAAAAACCTCCACATATTTCCGAGCACAGGCAAAGGTTTTGGTCCAGGCATACTCTCGAACGGTTTCGCGTTCTCCCATCCCACTGGATTCGTATCGTCATTGTGCGAGGCAATCAAATTTTTATAGTAATTTTCTCGGTTAGTCGCTGTGGAATATTTGGCAGTTTCTACAAATGTAAAGTTCAACCGAAGCGCTCGTTTCGACAACATGATGGTTTGTGGTAAAATAATGATATGCCGCGCTATTGGAAAAATATTTGTTTTTGGTTTAGATTTTTATATATATCAAAGTCTTTTTTAACAACAATTTAATATAGTAATTATGTAATTAGGCTGGTGTAGGAATTCCCTTGATATCTGAACTTTAAAAATAATGGTATCGTAATTCCAGGAAATTAATAACAATAAAAGTTTGGCTGGTTTCATTTAGATAATAAAACATTTTTATGGAATAATTTAGTATATTATTATACAAAATTAGTGTTTACTGTGGCATACAAGGTGTTTCAAAAAGGTATGTCATAAGCTAAATCACGCTTTTCGGGGACAAAAATAAATTGATTAAATCCATACCTTAGTACAAAAGTCTAGGCAAAAAAAGTTACAGCCCTTTGAGTGGCTGTGCTGCCCTAAATCCTCCCAAACTTTTGAGTACGTTCAAATTAAATAAATTTTGTGGCATCATTAGTTTAACACATTATTTTTAAAACTTTTTTGCCTCTTATCATCATCATCTTTGGCTCGACAATCCTCTGTGGATCTTGGCCTGCTCTAAGATTCGTCGCCATTCTGTTCGGTTTTTGGCAACATGTTGCCATCTTCTGATTTTTAATATTCGTAAGTCGGTTTCTACTCCATCTAACCACCTAATTCGCGGTCGGCCTTTGCTTCTTTTTCCTACAGGTGTTCCTGTGGTTAGCTTTTTAGCAATGGTATTTTCTGGCATTCGTATTATGTGTCCAGCCCATCTAAGTCGCTGTGTTTTAATGAACGTTATGACATCTGGCTGATCAAAGAGCTGATACAATTCAAAATTATATCTTCTGCGCCACTGCCCTTGGTCGTTTACAGCTCCAAATATTTTGCGGAGTATTTTACGCTCAAATATTCCCAAAAGTCTTTCATCTTTCTGCGTTAGTGTCCATGTTTCTGCTCCATATGTGAGGACCGGTCTCAGCAATGTTTTGTATATAATAATTTTAGTTCTTCTTTGAATGTTTACAATTATTAATTAATTAATTAATTAATTTAATTACAATTAGTTTCTACGGATACAATAATTACAAACAGTTACATCAATAGTAGTCAATAATTTGAAGCTATCATTTATTGTGTGAATAAGATTAATATTAAAAATGTTGATATTACAATGGCCTACACATTTCAGGAAATGGCAGATATGCATTTAATTTTGGGTAAGTTGGATCAGATTAAATTACGATTTGAATAAACTATCGGGAATATCTTACGTGAATGTCAAAGAAATAGTGCGGCAGCCGCAAGGCGTTATGCAGTAAAATACCCCAATCGAAATACACCCGATAGTCGATTATTTCTAATCATTGATTGTCGTTTACGGGAAATGGGTACATTCCAACCGCAAGTTGCTGGCAATAGTGGTGGTCCAATAATGGATGCAACTAATGAGGACATTTTAGAAATAATTGAAGAAGTCCCTGGAACAAGTACAAGGGTAAAAGCTGCTCAACTAAATGTTCCTCACGTAAGGGTTTGGAGGCGTTTGATGGATCAGCTGCTTAAACCCTATCACTTAACAACGGTTCAAGAGTTATTGGTTGAAAATTATCCTAAGAGGATTGGATTTTGCGAGTGGTTGTTAATGGAAAACACTCGAAATGTTAATTTTATTAGAAATATTTTGTTTACCGACGAGGCTACCTTCAGTGGAAATGGAATAACAAATCATCATAATGAGCACATTTGGGCCGACGAAAATCCTCACGCCAAAAAAACGACTCATCGCCAAAGGACTCTCAAAGTTAATTTTTGGTCAGGAATTGTAGATAACAATCTAATAGGCCCAGTATTTCTTCCCAACAATTTAAATGGTGATAATTATTTGCAGTTCTTGGCAAACGATTTACAAGACTATTTGAAAGTAGTGAATATTGCAATAAGGCAAAATATATGGTTTTTACAAGATAGCGCTCCATTGCATTACAGTAATGAAGTCCGGGAATACCTTTGCAGGCAGTATCCTGATCGGTGGATTGGAAGGGGTCGTGACGCACCTATTTCTTGGCCACCCAGAAGTCCAAGTCACAACCCCATGAACTATTGCTTTTGGGGGTTTATAAAAGAGAAAGTGTTTTCTGTAACAATGAAGGACGAACAACAATTGGGGTTAGAATAATTAAAGCTGCAAATCAATTTCGTCAGAATAATAAGATTTTTCAGACCATTCGGTTTTTTTCTATTTAAATGATACCGAATGTGTATTGAAGAAAATGGGGGTCATTTTGAACATTTATTGTAATATCATATTTATAGAGGTTATAGACATTTTTTGTACTTGTTAATTCATTTAAGTCATTTATTTAGTTGCACGTAATTTTTTCAAGGTTAATGAAAAGAGCCGTAACTCAATAAAAACTGTTTTTTGAAAAAAGTGATAAGAGGAAAAATTTTTTAAAAATAATGTGTTAAATTAATGGTGCCACAAAATTCATTTGATTTGAAAAAGAAAAAGTACAAAAAGAGTTACTAGTAAAATGTTTTACGTTGAATTTTCATATATATACTTTGAAAGAGGTTTCTGAAGCAGCATATATTAAATATGACGTTTTGCGAAATCAGTCGTCACAGTAAACAGGTGGAAGAGTCCATTTACGCCACGAGAAGAGTGCATTATTATATACTTTATTCAATTTTATAAATATTACTTAAATTTTAAATACACAGAACGTATAATATAAAACTTCGCGCTACTCTATAGTACCGCCTACTGTATCACTTTTTTTAATTAAATATTGAACCTAACTCCGGTTCTGCATTTAACGCGAATAAAATAAAAATTATAATCTACTGTACCTGAGACAGCGAAATAAAGTGGATATGAATCATTATGTAATAGTTTCATTCCTACGGTTCTATAGTCGCTGTCTCTAGTTAACTATATTATCAACACAACAAAAAAATGTCTCTGACAATGATTGGAGGTGTAAAAATCCCCATCGTGGGGCTAGGAACATGGCAGGTATGATTATTTTTTGATAGAAATTAAGATGTGCAATTTTAAAACAAATAAGGATGCTTCTTCGACTTTCCTTTTTTGCTGCCCGTGTCTTTCATGATTGTTGATGCTCCTTTCATTGCACTTTGTACTCGTTGTCTCAGGATATAGTGCGTATCTAGGATATGTCAAGATCTTTGTTTTGAATAATGATTCATGCTAATTTATCGGTTAGCTTGTTGTTGATTCGTAAAAAATGTTTAATTATACAACAGGTTTAAATCTTTTAAAATTCAGGGTTTAGTTGATATAAAATGTAATATTCAAAACTATTAAACTAAAATCTCAGTTGTAGATTGATTTTTAGAGGTTTTCTGATTTTGGTGTGTTTTGAAATATTTAAGATCATTTACATATAAATATTTTCGATGAAAATTCATATAATGCACAAAATATGTGGTTCTAATTTTCGTTGATCTTGATTTTTTTATTGACTAAAATTCCAATCTTTTCAAGTGATTTGTAAATAAAGATTATTTTATACGATGCTATTTAAAGAGTTTATTAAATTGCTTATCTCTTTTTATATATTCTTTAAACGAAAGTTCTAGAGAATTATATAATTAAATTATCAATTAAATACAGTTAGGTATCAATAAAAAGGCCAATAGAGTGAATATATATGTTCTGTAAATATGCTGTGAGTACAGAAACCGTGAATATGGAAGGGTTATTATTAGGGGTAATAGTGGGAAAAGCAATATCACAACTAAAAGATGGCAAAGCTCTTGGACTTTACAATGCATATGCTGAACTCATAAAGCTATTTCATACCGACGTTACTCAACAACTAACAAAAATATTCAATGACATATGGAGTAAAGGTCGTGGCATATTATCATGCACGTTGCGTTTCCAGTCCGTTGCGTTTAGTTACCTATGAATAATGTCGTATCCGGGCGATTATTAATAAACGTAGGGAATGGAAATGCATCTCGGTGCTATAACCATGTTTACTAATAATATCTCTAACTATTGTGCAATATTGTGCAATATTGCGTAGTTAGCCGGAACGCTCTGATTTGGGCATTGTCTTGAAAAAGACAATGCTGTAGGTGTTGTAGGTACTTTAGAAATAAAACTCACAATTTCTAAGTAGAAAAAAACTCAGCGTCAGAGTCTTTAGAACTTTCAGAGCCCTTCAAAGTAAAGAGCCCTGGGGCTACCCTCTAAGGGTAAAACCAGACTGACCGTAAATCCGAAAATGTCCCATATGCAAGCAAGCAAGCAATTTGATTGAACCCAGCCTATGAGACATGTTCACCCAGGTAGTACGATCGGGTGTAACAATTCATTGGAGCAAGGTGTTTTAATTCGTGTTTAAAAAACAGGAATCACCCCACCGTGCTCCAATGCTCTAGACCATCCCTTTCCCCCCTATAGCAATCTGATTCGCTATAGAGGCACAACAATCAGCCAAGTGCTCTTCATGTGGAGGTCCTGGGTAATTGAACCCCAACATGGTTTCCTAACCGTATGTGAAAACTCAGGACAGCGCATCTCCGCTTTATTCCTGTTTATCTTAATGTAGCTTATCCGCGAACTAAAATTGCTTACTTGGGCCTCAAGTCTCCGCTCTGAGTCCCGGCTCAGCTCGGCGACTTGGTGCTCAAGGGGTTGGGCCCTACGTGCCCGGGTTTTGGGGTTTTTGTTAGTTTTTTTGGTGGCCGAAGCCGGTTTTTGTTAGTGTTTTTTAATTTTTTTTGGTGGCGGAGGCCGTTTTTTGTGTTTTTTGTGATTTTTTTGTAGGTTGCCTGTGAAAAGAAAAGTCATAATTAGTACATAGTCTACACTATAATAAAGAAAATATTTAAATATTATACATTACCACAATGTAGACTGCATCCTAGTGTGAGCAACAGGGCCCACTGTGAATGAGGCGATTTGCGATATTCTGGGTGATTTGAGCTACGAACTGTCTTCTTTATGTGTGTGTGTTTTGATTAGATTAGATTTTCTTCTCACTCTGGGCTTTTTGTAATATTTTGTCCCTATTGGGGGTTTTTTTTATTTTTCCCTCTGGTTTTGCGTTAGTCTATAATTTGTTGTTTTGGTCTTTTGTGCTTCCATCTGTGGAAAGCGTCATACCTCATTATCTCTCGTAGGATGTGACTAGGGTGGTTCTCTAGTTCTGCGAATTTTATCCTAGCTTTTTCTTTCATTGTATCAGTCACTCTGATTTGCTGTAACTCTCTGAACAGGAATCTTTCAGCTACGTATCTTGGTACGTTTACCGCTTCTCTTAGGCTTTTGTTGTGTTGTGCCTGTATTTTCTTTTTCGTTGTGTTGCATATATGTCCCCATGCAAGTGATGCGTATGTCAGTATAGGAAGGACTATACTGTTTATTAGTCTTATTTTGGTTTTTATGCGTAATTTGCTTTTCCTTCCCGCTAGGCCTCTTATTGCGGCCCTTGCCATGTTGGCTTTTTGTACTGTGGCTTCTACGTGTTTATTGAAGGTTAGTCCTTTGTCCATTATTACTCCGAGGTATTTCGCTTCGCTTTTCCACTCAATGGGATTTTCTTGCACTGTGACCTGTTCTTCTGGTTGTTCTCGCCTCTTTTGGAAGAGTACAGCTTGTGTCTTGTCTGAATTTATTTTAATTTTCCACTTTAGACTCCATTCTTCAATGTCGTCTAACGCTGTCTGTAGATTGGTGACTGCTATGTCTACATTTCGGTGTTTGGCCGCTATCGCTGTGTCGTCAGCATAGAGACTTAATAATGTACCTGGTGTTCTAGGTATATCTGCTGTGTATATCGTGTACAGCAGAGGTGACAGTACCGCTCCCTGTGGTACTCCAGCTTCCGGGTTCCCGAGTTCGGATAGGACTTGTCCTATCCGGACTCTGAAACTGCGGTTGCTCAAGTAAGAAGAGATCAGCCTTGTCATTGCTCCGCTGTACCCGTAGTCTCTCATTTTGTATAGTAGTCCCTTATGCCAGACTCTGTCGAAAGCTTTACTTACGTCCAGGAATGCAGCTCCTGTATATTGTCTGTCGTTAAATCCTGCTGCTATGTACTCTGTTAGTCTGAGTACTTGTAGCTCGCTAGAGTGTTCTGATCTGAAGCCAAATTGGGCTTCTGGTATGATGTTTAGTCTGTCTGTTTCAGCTTGGAGTCTGCTGAGTATCACTCTTTCTACTATTTTGCTGATTGCTGGTAGTAAGCTTATCGGCCTGTAGTTTTGTGGGAATGTGCTGTCTTTTCCGGGCTTCGGTAACATTATGACATGGGCCTCTTTCCATCTATTTGGGAATTTTTTGAACCTTAGCATTGCGTTAATGATGTTTGTTAGATAAACAATGGCTTTTGCTGGTAGATATTTTAGAGCTCTGTTCGTAATTTGGTCTGGACCGGGAGCCTTTTTTGGTGAGCTGTTCTTGATTAGCTCATTTATCTCCTCCGGTGTTGTTGGAGGGATAATTTCGTTTGGGTTTTCCGGTCTTTCTCTTTGTCTTTCGACTTCTTCTATGAAGTCGATGTCTTCGTCTGGGTGGTAATTTAATGTACACTCTCTCTCGAGAGTACTCCTCTTTACCTCTGCTTTTTCCTCTGTGCTATATACTATACCATTTTCTCCGTGTAGTGGGGGAATTGGTTTTCTGTCACTTCGTAGGATTTTTTGCAGTTTCCAAATATTTTGCATATTTGGACTTTGTTCTTCCATGTCCCTTATGTGGTTTTCCCAGCTTTCACTACGGTGTTGTTGTAGTGCTGTTTTGACCTCTCTGTTTAATCGATTTGCTCTGTTTTTGTCTGCTTGGTTTCTTGTTCTTCTTGCTGTCTGTTTAGCTCTGTTTTTTTCCCTTATCAAGTCTTTTATTACTTGAGGTATATCCTTGAATCTTCCCGTTTGCATTACTACTTCCTGTTCAGTAGTGCTATTCCTGATTGCTTGTTGGATGATGTTTTCCAACTCTAGGACCTTATCTTCTATTTCTCGTGGATTGTTTATCACTGGGACAATGTTTATTCCGGTGCTCACGAGTCTCTTGAAGTTTGTCCACTTTGTTTTCTTTTTGATCTTTTTGGTTGTACTTTCTTCCTCCCACGTTCCTAGTTCTAATAGGATGGGGTTGTGGTCAGTTGTACCTTCATTTAGTGTTTGTAGTTCTGTTTGTAGTCCTAGGTTTTTTGCAACTACTATGTCTATATGCGTTGGAAGTGCGTTACCTGGGTAATGCGTTGGGTCTGTGGGGCCCATTGCCATGACTTCTTCGTTATTTTCTATGTACGCGTTTAGTAGTCTTCCATTTCTGTTCGTAGCTCTATCATTCCAGTTAGGGGATCTTGCGTTTAGGTCTCCTATGATGATAGAGGGTTCGTCGTTTAGGAACATATTTAGATCGTCGTCGATCAGCGGATCTTGCGGTCTTACGTAGGCGGAGGTAATTCTGACTTCTCCTTGCCTCATTTCTAATCTTATTGTTGTGGCTTGCATAGTTACTAGTTGCGGTGTTAATAATCTAGTGTGTTTTATGCCTTTTTTCACAAGTATTGCTGTGCCACCTGCTCTCGCTGTGTTATCGTTCCTATATACGTCGTATCCTGGGAATTTGATATTAACGTTGTTCGTGAGTTTTGTTTCTTGAATGGCTACGACGTCCATTTCGTATCTATTGACCAGTTCGTCCAGAATATTCTGGTTGGTCCTTATACCCCCTGGATTCCAGGAGCCTATCCTCAAGTATCCCCTATTAGTTTGCACTAGTTCAGTGCCAACTTGAAGTCTTTTATCGCTTCATTCACTACCCTAGTGAGTAGTTCCTTTACGGAGTTCACTAGGCCGTCTTGATGTTGTTTCGAGATGAGGATGGTTTTCTCATTCTCCTGGGGTTTTGCTGCCTGGGCGTAGGATAGCCCAGTGGGAGCTGTTTGTGGCCTGCTTTGCGTTTCTGGCCTTTGTCTCTGTTGTTGTTGTTGTCTGCCCCAGGTTGGACATCTGGGACAGCCTCTGAAGTTGGCCGGGTGTTGACCTTTGCAGTTGGCACATTTTGCCTTCTGCTCTTTTGGCATCGTGCAGCTCCTCGTTTCATGCTCCTCGCCGCACTTTACACATCGAGGTGCTTTGAAGCACGCCCTTTGTGCGTGGTGGTAGCCCTGGCAGTTGAAGCATTGTGTGGGCCCTGTTGCTTTTCTCAGTTCCTCTATTCTGACTTTCATGTGCATCAGGTTTGTGATGCGCTTTAGTTTTTCAACGTCCTCTCGTTCCACCGTCATGACGAACATTGGCAGGTTCCTTTTGTCGGGTTTCCTCGAAATCATATTCTTGACCGACAATACTCCAATATTGTGGTCATCCAATATCTCGTCGTGAATACCCTTTGGGTCTGTTGAAGATGGTAGCCCTCTTAAAACCATTCTTGGTTTTATATCCTCCTCCAGTGGAAATGCTATCCACTGGATTTTCGTCTCTTCATTGAATTTTTCAATGATTTTAACCATCTTCCTGTAGTCTTCAGGGCTTTTTGCTTGTATAAGCGTTTCTCGGCCGCTTCTGGACAGTTTGTTGTTTGTTATAACCTGTGCTTTTTGGGCGATGTTTAGTATGGCCCCTGTGTAGTTCACACTCTGTAATTTAATTACAGGTGGCTTTGGTACCCAAGTTTTCTTGGGTACCTCTTCTATGTCCATCTGTGTCGGTGTTGGAGAGTGTCGATCGACTTGCGCATCACTAGCCTGTGCACCTTCTTGGGGTTTGGTGGGGGTGAGTGGGGGGAAATCTTCTTTTTTCTTTGTTTTTGTTGCCTCTTTGGGCTTTTCCTCTTGTGGTTTTTTGTTTTTTGGAATTGCTCCTGTAGCCTTCTTTTTGGTTATGGCCTGGTTTTCCAGGTTTTCTTCTTTGTTCTTCGGTGCCTGTTTTTCCAGGGTTACCTCAGTTTTGCCCTCAAGTTGGTCGAACTTTTTGTCCATGTGGTCGATTATGGATTTTTGGGAGTTTACAATTATGTCTTGTAACTCCTCTATCTTCTTTTTGAGGGCGTTGTTCTCGGTTTCCTTTTCTTGTAGGAGCTTCTTTAGTGTTTGCAGTTCAGACTTTTCGTCCTCGCTGCTCTTCTTCCTGATCCTCTTTCCTGCTTTTGGTGTTTCGTCGTCCGTAGTTTCTTCTATTGTGCGGTTTCCCTCCGCACGGGCTTTTGTCCTCCTTTTCTTCGTCTTGGGACGCTTGAATTCGTCCGTGGCATGGGCTTCCCAGTCATCTACTACGGGGAGGTCATTGAAAACATCGTAGTTAGTAGATGTTTCGTGTCCGTCGGAAGCGTCGTGGGACAGCAACGCGTTATAGATGTTACCGTGGAGTTTCCTCTCACGGCAACCATCGGGGTTGGATGGGTTCGCCTTACGGGTCGGCGGAGACCGTGAACGGTCCATTGTGGGGGGCGGGGCCTAATCAAAAAATTTGAAAGAAGGCTTTTTTGTTGTCCGTCTGGCCCGTTGCCAGCACGGATTCTGGGTGCCACCCAGTGACCTAACGCGGTTGTTCACGCTCTAGGCAGAACTAGAGCGGAGATCCTCTTGCGTTTCTCAACTCTCTGACCCTGGGGCCGTGTCTGCCAGATATAGAATTCTAAAAAACTATATCCCACAGTGTCATCCCAACGGAGGCACAGAGAGTATCCCGACGGGCAAAGCCCGTATGCTTTTTCGCTTCCCTACGCCGCAATTTTGGCCTCCGTGAAGATCTGATTTAAAAAACAAATCTCCCCGGCTAACCTAGTTACGACGTAAGGTTTTGCCTCTGTTTTTCAGGCCTAGGCGCTGTTAACGCCAAGTCACCGCTGCCGTGCTTACATTCACGGCTTGAACTAACAAGTTCAGCTCGGACTTGGTCGTTGCAGCTCCTCGGCGGTGTCGCTCTTCTCGCTGTGGCACGTCTGCACTGTTCGACTGCTGGAGTCGAACTATGTCCCATATTTAAAGTAAAATTAACTTTTATATGAAACCTTTTCGATTTTTAACCAATTAAAATTTGAATAAAACTCCAGAAGGAAGGGCGATGAACATCGAGGTGCGTGATTGGTGGCACCTGATAACAATAATTCACACTATCAGGAACGTATCGTATCCATCGAGCAAAAAGACAAAAGAGGGAATCTAATCGTTATGAAAAGATGACCAAAATTCATAAAAGTTGCCTCTTGATATGACGGACATATCCGGAAATGCAAAGGCGCCAAATTTAAATTTTCCGACACTTATTAAGATTTATAAGATCATCATCAGCAATATAAATAAGATTTCATGTGACAGTTGGTACCAACAAAACATAACCCAAATAAATTTGATTTCTTAAACAAAAAAGACACTCTCTTTCCTTGTTTAATGTGGCCTCCCAAAATGGCAATTCTAACAATAGTTTTGCCCCCACTACCTTTACAATCCCTCTTCTGTATTTTTGCTCGATGATCGTATCAGACACCTTACGTATCCGTTCAGTATATTCGAAAACAATATTTTATGGATGCCGACCGTCACGGAACGAATCGAAACCTGTTGGTACGGATACTGTGAATTAGGAGACTTTTTTTTAATACTCTTTGGTTTGATATTTAGAGTTTAATAGTACAAGTTAAAATGGATTTCGAAAAATTAATTAAGCTCGGTGCGCGGTAAAGAAATTTTATATAAATACAATGACAAATGCTATTATGATGCAAATAAAAAAGAAAATATTTGGAAAAGCGATAACCCGTCTTCACCGCACCAAACTGAAACGTTTTATGTATGAAAATGTGGACGCGCAATCCGATTGCTGGACTAGAAACGCTAGATAATATGCCGCGACCTTAATACCAAGATTATAGCTGAAATCAACGTTTATTCCTGTACCAAAGAAAACAAAATCCGTATCCTGCAATGATTTCCGAACCCTCAACTTAATGAGCCACATTTTAAAGTTATTTCTAAAAATCATACAGGATATAGAGACTACGAGAAGTAAAATCAGGCAAACACAGTTTGGTTTTCGGAAGGTAGTGGGTACGAGAGAGCCTCTCTTTAGCATACAAGTGCTATTTCAATGATGTAGAGATGTGAATAACGATATTTGTGCATACTTCATTGATTACCATAAAGCGTTAGATACAGTAAAACACGACAAGCTGATGGAAATATTAACCAATATTGGAATAAACACGTGTGATCTAAGAATTATTAGCCATCTGGATTGGAATCAAACATCGTCTATCCGTACAGAGGTAGGAGAATCCGATGACATCAAAATCAAACGTGGGGTCCGACAGGGATGTATACTATCACTTTTACTGTTTAACATATACTCTGAGGAAATTTTTCATGACGCAGTGGAGTATGTTAAATGTAGAATGTATCAATAACATCAGATACGCGGATGACACGGTGAGACTCGGTGACAGTTCTGAATCCCTCCAGGAGTTAATGAGTAGAGTCACAGAAGTGAGTCAGAGATATGGACTTTCACTGAATATTAAGAAAAAACAATGTATGATGATCTTTAAGAAGGAACAGCCAATTGAAAGAATCAGTGTGAATGATCAACCAATAGAAAGAATAAAAATATACTCCTACCTTGGTACGAACGTCAATAAATTTGGAAGCATTCGCTAGAAATAAAATTAAGAATAGAGAAAGCAAGATCTGCATTTCAAAAAATGGCTAAACTATTCAAATGCCATGATTTATCAGTACCCATAAAAATCAGGTTACTACGATATTATATATATACTGTTGTACGGAGTTGTATATCGACCACGTTACTAACTAAGACGTTTTATTAAGAATGCAAAAAGGAAAAGAGTTGTTAACCACAATAAAAACAGCCAAAATTAAATACCTCAGTCAGCATGATTAATAGCGAAAGATATGGGTTACTGCAATTAATTCCACAAGAAAAAGTAGAAGGCAAACGAGGACCAGGAACAGGAACCTACGTACGTGGTTCAACACAACAACCACAAATCTTTTCAGAGCAGATGTTTGCAAAATACAAATTGCTATGATGGTCGCCAACATTCGAAACGGATAGGCACTACAAGAAGAAGAAGAATAGGGGAAACAGGTTTAGGCAATTTTAGGTTTAATAATTTTAGAGAATGATTAGGTTCTCTTGCTTGGCAGTTCTTAAAAATTCCTTCAATTTACACTAATACTCAACAGTGGCATTAGCAATTTGCCTATTAAAAATATAACTTGGTTCCGTAGATGGATCAATTTTCGTAAAGAAATCGCAAAGCTGATTTTCCATTATTAAACCTTTACTAAGATTTTTTAAATTAAATGTCACGTTTCTAGTACTTGTTAAAGCCTCTACTTCAATGGGTTGTGAATTTAACAGTTCCTTTTTAAGTCGGTTTTAGTTAAATCTTTATTTTGCGATTCAAGTAACTCCTGAACGTCACTTATTGTATCTGTTCGAACCCATCTCGTCGTATTTCACTCGCAATTTCGACAATGTTTACAGTTAAAGTTTATACTTGCACACGTTCTGTCTCATTTCCCGCAATCAGAACAGTTTAGTTTTGTTCGTGCAATGATCCGTTTATGTTTACGATGCATTTTGCTATGTCAAATTATTTCCAGCATTCCATAACATTCATATCTGGATTCCTTTTAAAGGTTCGTTTAATCTAATAGGGCTTGGATTATTCCTTGGCCCAGAACTAGAACTGCTTTAACGTCTATAGTCTGTGACTACAAATAAGTTTCAACTTCAGAAACAAAACAATTATGGAACAAGTCACAAAGAAAAGCACTTGTAACCCATGCTTTCTTATTATCATGGAAAAACACTGACAGGTCGTCTTTGTATTGATTTTTTAACACACGAGGATTTAAAGATCTATAAAGCATCAATAGTTTATTAACACAATCTCCAAATGCGTTAGAACAAAGCAGCAGTGTAACTCTATCCTTTGCTGAATTAAATTAAGGGGTCAAACTTTTCGCTTTTAGAAATAAATGTTTTATTTGGTATTCTTTTCCAAAACATTACAGTTTCGTCTGCATTAATTACTTTCTCAGATGTTTTTTCTCGACCAGCTACCAGGTTCGCAAAACCTTTCTGATGCAACAGTGTCTGCAGATGCAGATTCTCCAACGATTTTATTGCTATGCAAATTCATTGCACCTTAAATTTATTGAACCAACCTTCTGATGCTTGAAATCCTCCATCTGTACATTCACCACCACCACTACCACTATGTTCTTTAAAATGTGCGTAAATTCTGCCTTCTTTCGACTACTTAGAGGCACCCTTTTTTGGTTGCAGTCTTTGATTCATAATGACAACACCACTTCCATTTTTTCTATTGCTGGATCACAATTTTCGCTAACAGGGAAGTTATAGCTACAAACAACCTTATTTTATCTTTGTATTGCTTTATCCATCGTACACTTGATTTTTTGAAATTGACTTTCCAAGGCGTAAACTGGTAACACTGGTTTTTTCGCATTAAAACTCGTTTTTCATTTTTTTTTTAGTTGACACTATAAATTAGGAAAATAGCGGAAGAGATATGTTACTGGTCACAATTTTTGTAACTAATGGAAGAGTAAAACAACAAAATACGCAATACGGTTTTTACCAAAGAACGAAACATAAAATTTAATACGGGATATCAGAACTTAATATTTTATGTTTTGAGTTATGCTTATTTTACCTTCTAAACCTTCTACTTATATACATTCTCAAAGACACTGATCGCGGCGAAAGCGGATTACCTCAAAGGAACCGCAGAAACAAATAACGCTGATTGCTTTCGAAAACACAATCTAGGCGAAGTTGATAAGGTCAATTTTATTTTTTTATTAGTTCACTTGCTGACGTGTTTACAAATGATGTCGAATGCTTTTTATTAAGATAAATGTATGTACCGATGTACTGATTTGATCCGTAGATCGAATGTAATTTGTGGCAAAACATCGATATAAGGCCCTGATGGTTTCAACAACTAACGATGGCAACAACTAACAATAACCACGGAGGAAGCTACACCTAGGAAGGGGAAGAGGAAGAGTGCTTGGATGCATTAATTAAAAAATGGCAAAAGAGATAAAGCATTATTGCTTCTTGATAACGCCCCAACAATATTTACCTTAATAAATAGGGCTTTTATTCACCAGTGGATAAATATGGATGGCTATATCAATACCGTTCGATTATATTAATATAATAAAATTATATTGAAGACTTATACAAATATGTTTTCCATCTTTGTTTATTTGAGCCTGTTGCTTCCAATATAGTTTCGGTTCAAGGCAAATATTGTGTAAATGTAGTGTTTGACTCAATGTATCATCAATTACATATATTTCCATACGATAATATCGTTTTAATATCATAAATTTATTTAGGCTACCAATGAAGAAGAACTGGAAGCCGCCCTTGAGGCAGCTTTGGAAACTGGCTACCGCCATATCGACACTGCAACTGTATACCAAAACGAACATGTCATTGGCAAAGTTCTAAATAAATGGTTGACTTCCGGCAAGCTTAAGAGGGAAGATATTTTTATTACCACCAAGCTTCCATCGACGCACCTCCATCCCGATCTCGTTGAGTCAGCTCTAAAAGAATCCTTACAAAAGCTTCAGCTTGAGTATGTTGATTTATATTTGATGCATTCTCCTATATACATGAAATTTATCGAAGCTGGAAAGCCCATGGAACCTCTTCCCACTGATCATCTGGCTGTTTGGAAGGTAAGTACAGTTTGTATTTATTTAATTTTTTGCATGTCTCCGTTATTCCTTTCGATTGGTTATAGTTGCCTTTTTTATATCTTGAATCATCTTTATTATTTCATTACATATGGGATTGATGTTTCTATTTTTATCTCTTCTACTTAGGTGTCTTACTCACCTCCGCCATCCAGTGATTCTTTGATGTAATTTTCTATAATTTTTCTTTGGTCTTCGCCGAATCTAACGCATTGAAAATCCATTTTTTTGTGTCAGTCCAAGTTTTTTCTGGATCTCCTGTAACTTCTGGTGTCTTGCTATTTTTTACAGCCAACTGAAATTTAGATTTAGATTTTTAGGTATTCTTCTTTTTATGCTTGTTGTGTCTTCTGTGAACTTTATTTTGAATTCTGCTCTTAATAATTTGTAATCTGACCATATTCAGCACCAGGCGTAATTTTAACATCTTATCATGTTAGAATTACGCCTGGTGCTGAACATGGTCAGATATGTTGATAATTTAGGATATTTTTTTAAATTCATCTTTGTGATTGTAAATTCATTATCCAAAGTGAATTGGATCAGGCGTTCTCCTCTTGCATTACATTCGCCGAGTCCATATTTACCTACAGTTTCTCTTAGGTTATCATTGTTGACTGTCTCGTCGACCTTTGCACTCTAGTTTCCCATAACATGTTTCTTTGTAATCTTCGAGATAATGTTTCCCAGTGTTTTATATATTTCCTTTACTTCTTAACTTTCAGCCTCGGTTGTAGGCATGTGGACTTGGAATATGTGTAGTTTGGTACGTGTTATATAAACAGTTATCATAAGGCATATACTTCAAGTGATCCTTAATATAGAAATGTACAAAATGATATAAAAGATATTGCTCTTGACTCTTGAATTCTAGATCACTTTTTAGGCGAGGCAAGAAACTTTTTACATTCGAGCAATTGCAAGTTTTAGAAAAGTTTGCAAATAAAATTTATGGTGGTAAAATAAAAATTGCATTTTGTACACAAGGAAAAGTCATTTCCTCGGCAAAAAAACATCTTGTTCCTCGGGAGTTTTCGGGATCGCTGAACACGAATATGATTACGATGATCGTCTTCGAGCTACCTGGTGCGCAAGGTGTCGTTTCATGTTAATTTTATTGTAAATCAGTCGACAGTGATTACTCGGGAGTTTTCGATATCACAGAACACGAATATTATGACGGCGATTTCGTCATCTTGAGTATTATAATCAAAAGATGTTGCTTAGCGGTTTTGACGTTGCTGGTATAGGTTCCATGTTAATTTGTTATTTAATATTTTTATGAAAGTGTGGTATCCAGTAAGAGTTAAGAAACATGATTTCCTGAATATAAATATAAAAAAAATATTGTGTAAAAAAGAAGATTAACAAATACTCGTATTTTTTGAATTCACTTCTTCCCCATTTTCTATATCGGCTAATTGATTTTCTTTATAATTCTTCGTGCAATTAGACCGAGCCCAATGTTATAGTCCAAATTGCAAACTAAGCCATTCTTTCTACATCCACATGAGATGACGCAGTCTTTTTGCAACTTCACTGGATCATAGAAATTTTTATCTATAGGAGATAGTTAATTATATCTATTGACTATTGATTATCTCCTTCTTCTTCTCTTACCGCATCAGAATTATCCGACGTTAACGATCATCATTGCGAAGGCTTCTTCGCAATGATGATCGTTATGTATCGAATCTTCTGTAATATGGAATAATTGTCCTGCATTTGATATCTGAGTCCATTCACGAATGTTTTTTAACCAAGAAACTTGTTTTCTTCCTACGTCTCTACGACCCTATATTTTTCCTTTAAGGATCAGTTGTAATATTTTATATCGACTTCCCCTTACTATATGCCCCGGATAACACAGGTCATTTTTTAAAAAAATATTTGTGTTCAACTACCACGAAAACCCTTGAGTAATATGTCAGTCTTTAGAATGAAATTAACATGAAACTCTAGGAGACGAGGCCCACCTTGGAGACCAGTTATCTTGAGAACTATCGTCGTTATCATAGTCATGTTTTGCGATCTAGAAAAACCATGTTGCTGTGGAAAATTGATACGTTTATTATAGTGCTTCATTGCCTCGTCTATTTAGAATTTTGGATTATTTTATATTATTATATGATAAATACAGTTACGTACACCTTTTAGAAAATGGAAGAGCAAGTAGATGCGAAAAGAACTAGAACCATCGGTGTTTCCAACTTTAGCGTGGACCAACTCGACAGAATAGTGAAAAATTGTAGAATTCAACCAGCCAATATTCAAGTAGAACTTCACGTGTATTTCCAGCGGAAACAACTCAGAGATTACTGCAAAAAGCATAATATTGTGATTGTGTCGTATGGTACACTTGGATCACCTGGATTGAACGAATTTATGAAAAAATTTGGCAGGTATAGAATAAAAAAAATGTAGTGAACAAATTTATAGTCAGTGGTAATTATTATATAGACATATATTTATCTCATTTATTTATTTCATTACTACATGTAAATATTTTAAGTGCGGAATTTTAATATCAAATTATGACAATTTTTATTTATTTATCTTTTTATTTTTATTTATAGAATATCGTTCTTACTATTCTTCACTAATATTATTGGTCTCCGTAACTAGTTACGGAGATGTTGAAGACGACGTAAGACAACAAAGCTTAAAAGCAAACTAAGCGGTGGAATCCATTAATGACACAATCTGGACGAACAAACACCTAAGACAAGATACAAAAACAAGAATCTATAAAGCAGCAATTAGACCTATATTAACATACACGGCGGAGACAAGACCTGACACATCTAAAACGAGACGACTACTAAAAACAACAGAGATGAAAATACTCTGACGGATATCAGGGAAAAGTCTGTTGGATAGGGAGAGAAGCAAAAACATAAAAAGAGCATGCAATATAGAAGACATAAATGGATAGGTAAAAAAACGGAAACAGAAGTGGAACGATCATACCTATCAGTAGAATGGCAGAGGATAGGACAGCACGAATAGTACGAGATGTCACCAAATGGACGAAGAAGTACTGGCAGACCAAGAAAAAGATGGTGCGACAATTTAAACAATTTAGGAGGCTAATATTGAAGAAGAAATATGCTTTAAAGCCTACATACAAGAAGGAAGTAGAAGAAGAAGAATATCGTTCTGTCATTCTGTCGTTCCCAAAAATATTAGTTGAAGTACAGTGAAGAGAGCATTTGACCTTGCAAGGCAAGCTGTCCTAAATTTTATTATTTTACCTAAGTCGCCATCTCAATATCTGCGCCATTTTTAACTTTTAGACTAAAATGCTAAATTATAATTTGACACTGAAATTGCGTACCGTAAAGTTGACTTACTTTGGTCACCAGCGTTGGATGACTGGGTGACATCTATGTTTTTTATAGTTAAATACTTACACACCCTTACGAAACTTCGCGAGCAATCTCACTGCTTTCGTAAAGTTGTAGGTTCTGCCGCTAGAGGGTGGCCAAAGTCACCCACTACAAAATTTGTTAAATTGGTCTGACTTTGGCCGCAGAATAATAAAACCATTGTGATTTATTCTGTGCTTTGGCCATCCACTCCACCACTTTTAACAACACTAATTAGGACCTTAAAATTGTGACAGAACACAAAAATTAATAACATTGGGTTCAAAAGTTAATACGCTGTAAAGTTCGAAAATAATCCAAAGTAACCTAACTTTACGACACTTAAAATATTTACAAATATTATTGAAGCACCTCGTATAAACAAGTTGTTCACTTATAATAATTGAAATTTATACGTTTTAGTAAAGTAGACAACCCCAGTCTTCTTGCTGATCCAGTAGTAACCAAAATCGCACAAAAACACAACAAAGCTACCAGCCAGGTACTGCTAAGACATTTAACTCAAAATGATATCGTTGTTATTCCCAAGAGCGTGAAACCAGAGAGGGTAAAGCAAAACTTTAATTTTCTTGATTTTACACTTGACGCCGAAGACTTGAAAGCTTTGGAGGCTTTGGATAAAGACGTAGAGGGAAGACTGTTCCGCATGGATAATCTTAATCCCAAGTTAGTATAATTGATTTTATTGTTAATGTTTTATACTCTAATAATATCACATTTCATTAATATTAGTGTACTAAAAACTGATATTATCTATTTTCCTGTTCTAATAGTAGTTAATTACGTATATTATTGTTTTATACTCACTGTCACTATACTAACCTTCTTTTCCAACCGTAGATTGACATCTGTATAATTAAGATAAATAGGGTATAATGGATACGTGATTCAAAATAATAAATGTCGCCTAATTCTATTAATATAATAGGGTAAAATCGAACGCAGGGGAGGTGCATGCTCGATGAAGAATTTCATCTTGGTTGAGAGATAAAGAAATCCTTAGCCTAATGACGGTATTAGATTTTTATTTCGATGCAGGGCGGCGGCAAGCCGCTTATACGCATTTCAACCTCTTTAGGTCTCATCAGAGCGGAATATGCCACCACTTTGAATCGAAACAAAGTCTATCCCATCTTAAGACGAGTTGACACGATCCAAGTGGACTTGGTTAAATGCTGCTTGGACGTTGCGCGCGTAACACATAGAAGCTACTTTGATCGTGTCACCTGTTCGTCCAAGTACATTTGTTTCAACAGGTTCTATACAAGTTAAGTAGGAAGCTGACCAACTTCCTTGGAATCAAGTAGTTCGAAAAATCGAAAACAAGAAGTAAACACAAAAGCAAAATGGTCTGAAGGGGAGATACTAGATTCATGGAGTTTTACGAAGCTGAGAAACCATTATAAAAAGAACGGATAAGGAAATATAAAAATAGGGATGCTATAAGTGCGGTATTTTTTCTTTTTTATTCCTTTTTTCTGGATTTTAAGCTCATGTATCAACATCTCAGCTAGAACCGCTAAAATACCTTTCTCAATTACATTCGCCATCTTTACAATGGTTATTTAACATGCAAGTCATTTAACTGTGGCAACCAACCTAATACAAGTACACTTGTACAAGTTTACTTGGTCCAAGTTAGAGTCCAAGCATTCTTGGATCGTGTCAACCCGCCTTTAGGACAATAATTATCAAAATAATTATTTACAGACGTAACTACGCCATATAATTTCAACAAGAGAAATCATAAGATTTCTTTACTAGCGAAACTGAATTCAAATCTTTACCACTGGGCTTTCTCCAACTTGCAAAGCAAATAGAATAATGAATTGATCGGCAAGGGCATCTAAAATATATATTCCACAAGCCGTTCATCATGGTCGAAATTCATAGTGAATTCAGTTTCTGGTACTCGAAACAGAGCAAATAAATAAAACATAATGAAGGTATTCGATTTTTATTTTGATGCAGGGCTCCCATGCCGACCAATTCATCAATCTGTTTGCGTTGCAAGTTGTAGATAGCACAGTGGTAAAGATTTGAATTCAGTTTCGCTAGTTAAGAAATCTTATGATTTCTCTTGTTAAATCCTTAGCAATTTGCCGACTCATGTAATGAGAGGTGAAATATTCAACATCTTCAGACTCATAATTCAAGGAAAAATAGAGGGTAGGTGAAACGTAGGAAGAAGACACGTTTCTTGGTTGAAGAACCTGAGAGAGTGGTTTGGTTGCAGCTCAAGGTAATTGTTCAGAGCAGCTGCCTTGAAGGTCAAAATATCCATGATGATTGCCAACCTCCGTCGCGGAGATGGCACTTAAAGAAGAAGATGTTGCCGACATGGCATCCAGTTGATTGTTGAGAACGGAATTTGATAAAATAAATTGAACCGATAGGATCGGAAACTTCTAGACTATCTACAGTATATGCACTAGAAAATAAAGAATATTTGAGGTTACAGTTTCAAGGATTAACAAATATTACTCTGTTTATCTAAAATCAAACATATCGACCCCTGCAAAGAATAACGTTGTAACCAGCATTTATAATATTCTTCAGAAATGATAAAAAAAGATACCAATTTCTTTGATTTCTTTTTTAATATGTATGTGACATTTTTTCAGTGTAAGAAGTAAGTAGTTATATAAATGTTAAACTCCTCTTTTAGAATAAGATCTACTTTTTTTATTAGAGAATAGGTTTTTGAACTGTTGCAGTTACAGTTTTTTATATAAATATAAAGTTTCATCAAATAATCTTGTAACTGCACTTACGATGTTCTCATCGGAAAAAGTTAATAGGAATTTCAAATTATTGCTCGTTGTAGGTTAAGGAATAATAATAGTAGATAGTTTTTAAAATGCAAATTTTATTACAAAGTATTCTCACAATAATGCCGCGAAATATTGACACATGACGTATGGTATCTACTTACATAATTATCGGAACTTAGCAGCCAATGCGGCGAATAAAATTGTAACAACAGTTACGGTGTAACTTTTGAAATATGAAAATTATTTTGAAACTGGTACGATACAGTATTTTTCGACGAAAATTTGGTTTGGTTCAACGTCGTATCTGTAGTTACTCTGTTATTCTACAAATAAATCATTTTTTTTTATATTTACGGTATTATTCCATTCAGAATCTTTCTTATTAATGCAGTTACAGCCACACCGACCATGTTGACAAATAGAGCGTAAAAAGTTATCCAAGAAGAACACTGTAACTCAAAATTGCCAAAAATGTTAGTTACAACGTTATTCTATGTAGGGGTCGATATAATCAATAGCTGTAGTAGTATAGTGACTGTGCTGTAAATAACACAATAAATTATTTTGGTAAAAATATCTTAAGGCTATCTCATTTTTCATTCGCATGAGAATCATATTACGATTAAAACATTTACAATTAAATCTATTTTTAAAATTGATTTTCTGTTTTAGAATTAAAGACCATCCAGAGTACCCATACAAAAGTAAATAAAGTGACAAAATAAAAAAAAAAGAAAAAAAAACTGGAAAATCAGAAATGTGTTCGTCAGTTACTTGTAAAAATAAAATAATTTGACAATATTAAAAAATAAATTATCAAAATTTAATTGGTATTTTATTATTTTTTTTTCAATATAGTTTTAACATTGTGTCTACCATTGTATCTTTAACATCGACTATAGTGTGGATCTTTCGTAACATTTTGTTTCCTTTATAAGAGAATTCTTCAGGAACAAGGAAATGCTGTTGTTCACAGTAACTCAAGTACTAAAGTATCAAGACAGTTGGGTTGAAACTCTCTAGGTACTTTCTGCTATTATTATTACTCATCATAATCACCATCAACCTGTATGCGTAAACTGTTGGACATAGGACTCCCTCAGCTCTTTCTTCTTGTGCGGCTTACATACAGTTATATCTAACACGCTTCAGGTCGTCAGACCATCTAGTTGGTTGACGTCCTCTGCTTCGTATTGCTTCTTGCCTTGGTCTTCACTCTAAAATACGTTTTGTCCATCGGTTGTCTGATAATCTGGCGACGTGTCGTGCCCAATTCTATTTTAACTACGCGATTTTTTTTATGGCGTCTGTTGTTTTTATTCTACGACGTACTTTTTCGTTTGGGATTCGGTCTCTTAGAAAGATACTCAACATATGGCGCTCTAAAGCCATCTGAGGAATCTTTTTTGTGAGTGTTAATGTTTCCGCTCCGTGAGTATAGGAAACACATATTGGTAAAAGATTTTCCTTTTGAGGCATATGAGTAGATCCGATTAAAATATCTAGTTTAATTTACCAAACGCTGCCCAGGCTAATACTATGCGACGTGGGAGCTCACATGTCTGGTTATCTCTGCTCCACCAAATTTCATGTCCTAGGTACTTGTACGATGTAGTCTGCACAATATTCCTACCATCAACAGCAATATTTCCATTTTGCTCAAGATTAGTCATTCTTTGCGTCTTGTTCATATTAATCTTTAGTCGGACCTCCAAGGAAGCGTGATATAATTTTTCAAACATTATTATTGCATCATCCATACGATTGGCTATAAGGACGATGTCATCTGCAACTCTCAAATGACTAAGCTTCTCTCCACTTATGTTGATACCATGCTCGTTCAGATGTGCCTCCTCACAAGTATTTTCCAAAAACGTCGTGAGTAGCTGTGGCATTTTGGTAGATATATTTGATTATGTTAGTACAGCGATGGTCTATTCAATGGTGTACTCAATACACAATCAGTGCCAATGGTTTCTTGTATTCTGCAGACTTCTCTATCACTAGTAAGTGGTCGTTAGTGCTGTATCCCGATCTAAATCCAGCTTGTTCTCTGCTGATAGAAGTCCAATTTAGCGTCCAGTCATTTTTTGATAATTTTTGTGAAAAGTTTATATATGTATGCTTATCTATGTCTCCATGCTTGTGTAATAAAATAATGACTGCACTGTTTCATTGAGAAGAAATTTTTCCTTGGTAGATGTATTTCGTGAAAAGCTTGGCCAACGCCTGGCTAATTTTATTTCCACCTGGTTTGATCGCTTCGATCACTACTATGTCATCCCCAGGGGATTTGTTATTTTTCATTTATAAAAGTGCCGTTTTGATTTCGTATGGAATATTATTTTATTTCTGAATAGTACTAATGGTATAAGTACTATTCAGAATGAAAGTGACTTTAGTCATTAGTACATGAAATCGCCACTATAAGCAGCCCTAGTTTTCTTTCTCCACATAACATTTGTTTTGTCGAGAATGAATGTAAAGTAATTTACTGTTTATTGCTGTACCAGCTTCGACCATTAAAGATTAAAAATATGATTTTATTTAGTGAAAAAAGGTGAATGAGTTATAGGTGTTATTAGTGAATTAGAAATAGACGTATACATACATAATACAAATAGACTGATTGCTATCATAGAGTCGCGTTCCCCCAGTGTGACATAGAAAACTGACGCAAAGCAGTCCCTGTATCTTTCTAATGAGCCGGGTTTACCGACCACGTGACCTTCACATTGGTCATTTAGGTCACGTGATCGATAAAACTGGCAAATTAGAAAGAGATCCAGTGACTGCTTTGCGTCAGTTTTCTCTGACGCACTGGGGAAACGCGATTTTACTGTAATACTCGTTTTATTTGTATTAAATGTCTATGGTGCTTTTACAACTACCTTATTAATAGTTGAGGTTACATCAATGAATAATGGATTTAATAATAACGTTCGAGAGTTTATTATAACAGTGAAAATGAATACTAAAGCTACGGTTTGTTACAATAGTGCGAAGCGCACGGTATACACTTACAGCAGAATCTGTTGTACTTGACTCACGGAGGTATGAAACTCCCGAGCGCCAAATTGGGACGAGTTCGCGCATTACGTCACAATGAGAGTGATTTTAAATATTCCTTGTAAGAACATTAGCAATCTAAATAGAATTAATTTTAAATTGGCGGTAAAACGTGATTTTAATAGATTAATAGAGTTTCTATTAAACTATTTCGGATTTATTGAAATAAAGGTGTTTTATTATTTTCATTGAAACAAATAATAAATAATACAGTGGAAAAAAATAAATATGTAAAATAAATTTGTGAGTTTTCTTTGTTTTCTTTTTCTTCGATGTTTTAATCATCATTACGAGCTCGCTTTTAATTGTCTTGTCTTATTTGATGTCAGTGACGAGGAGGAAAAAAGGCCTTCTTCTAGTTGCACGTAAACGGAAGAAAATAATTGATAATTAATTATCTGCACTAAAATCGGACTAAACAAATCAAATACAAGGTTTTAACTTACAATTTTTTTTTAATTTTCTCTTATTTTTCATATCTTCTTGAAGTTTTATTTTTCGATGGCGTCAGTTTGGGTCCTTTGATTCATATTGCAGCAATTTATGCTGCATATTTATTCTTTGTACAATGACTCACGGCAGTTTTGGGTGAGCCGATTTGTTAGATTAGTTTTTATGCATATATTATGTCGCGATCAAAACAAGTTTAGAAATTAGTTTCACGTTTGTTCTGTTAAAGGTTGTACGTTTAGAAAAATGAATTCTCGCAAACTTAACGCAATAATTTTATTACTCCAAGAAGACGAGGAAGAAGTATAGATGATAATGTCAAATCTGAATAAAAGAAATAAAAATGTCAATGAAATTTTTTTATGCCGTAATGCCGAAGGTGCTGTTAAATTAACAGTTGAAAGAAGAACATATTTTAAGTGTGTGTTGGAAAGAGTAGGAGTCGCGTCATTCGCAGGAAAACAAAGCTTTCCATCGCGACTGTCTGAAGAGAAAAATCAAATTTCCTGCATCTGTCATGATCTGGGGCAGTATGTCTTCTCAAGGTGTGGGAAAGTTATATTTTATTGATGGAATTGTAAACACAAATAAATATTTTAATATTTTAGAAGAATCTCTTTTACCGATTATGGAACACCATATAACATCAGCGGAAGATTTTGTCTTGCAACAGGACGGCGAAGGTTGCATACCTCAAAAAAGAGTTTAAAATATATTGGAACCATCTGGAATGGGTTTCTAACAGTCCTAACTTGTCCTCGATAGAGACTTTATGGAGCGAAATATAAAAAGCTTTGAGAAAATATCCTGCCAGTTCCGTCAACGAATTGAAGGAAATATTACAAAAAATATGGCTTACATTAAAATTTTGGCAGAACTTGGTAAAAACTATGCATTGAAGAATTGTGGATGTAATTAAAAATAAAGGGAATGTAACTCAGTGGTAAACTTTCACATTTTTTTTTTGTGTTAATATTACATATTCTGCTTTTTTTTTAATATTAATCTGTTTAATCAATAGTTTTCATTATCAATAGTTTTTATAAATATATTTTCTATAATTAGGAAATTCAAAAATGTTACTCTTCTTCTTCAAGTGCCCTGTCCGTTGCGAACGTTGGCTATTAACATGACAATTTTGATCTTGTTTGCGGCGCTTCTGAATAGTTCGACCGATGTGAGCCCGAACCACTTCCGCAGATTTTGGAGCCACGAGTGTCTTCTCCTGCCTGGCCCTCGCTTACTGTCTATTTTTCCGTGGATAATCAATTGTAGCAGACGGTACTTATCGTGTCTCAATCAAAATGTTAATCGATGCATTAAAACTTCTAAAATTTACGCTGCGCTTTTATTTTTGTTCTCTAAAATTTAATTTTTTAATAATATGAGAAGGGGCTCGTATACAATGAATTATCCGTTATGGTTTGTAAGAAATGCTTTCTTGATACGTTCAATGTGTCTGAGGGAAGAGTTTCTGGCGCTTTAAGTAAAACAGAAGACGGTAGTTTTTCAGGAGCCAACGTGAGCGACTGTCCTAGACGTAAAATACAAGAAGACGATACATGTTATGTATTGTATTGATAAAGTATATTCATGTATTGTACATTTGATATTTGTGTATTTTTATTATTCCTTTTAGTCATATTTTTGCTTACCATGATAATATAAGCTTTATATATAAAAGTATAATTATTTTTATAATTATACTTTTATGACGGGAGCGATTTATTTTCATTCCAGAACTTCTGCATAAGTTGCTCTGAAGAGACCTAAAGAAAATCGAAATACGTATAAGCGGAGAGCAGTGTTCCTGTGTGTTGAAATTAAATCTTAAACGTCTGACTGCCTCTAATTTCTAATGACATTTGGGAGGAAATACTGCTGTTGAATTCTTGCGAAAGTTCGTTTACCTCTCTTGGTCGGGTTTGATCAAATTTTCGTCTGAACTCTCCAGAGAAAGTAGCCTAAAATTGTAAGATCTGATACCTGGGTAGTGTAGCCAACTTATCAACGTATTGCCACAGCCTATTCAACGGCTTGGGACATTTTCATTTAGCCATTGTTTAACAGTTCTGGTGTAATGAACGAAACACAATTTATAGAGGTATTAGCAATGTAATTGGGTCACACTGTACGTAAATCCTATTTAATAAAAAAAATTAACAGAAAGAACTATATAACATTAAACTAATTTTTCAATAAATCCTTTTAATTGGAATAGCTTTGTATGCTTTAATTTAACTCAACCTTTTGTTTCCAACCAGGGTGTGAAAACAGCGAAAAATGTTTTTATTAAATTACACTAACTCCGGCTCTGCATCAAACGATGAAAATATCTTTAAAATTACATATTATCTGGTCTAACTGATGAATCATCCTGATAATATACCTGGTTAAATACAATGAAATTGAATTATTGTCTATCAGTTTCATTGCTGTTGTTATAAGAGTGTGTATTTCCATTAACTATATTATTACACAAAAATGTCTCTAACAATGATAGGAGGTGTAAAAATCCCCATAGTGGGACTGGGAACATGGCAGGTAAGATACATTTTTAATGTTACATAAAAACTAAGATCTTAAAGTTCGCTGGATATAAAATATGGTATTCAAAAGTTTTAAAAGAAACTTTTGAGTTGCAGATTGATTAGATTGATCGGCATTAACATTAAAAATGTCGTTTTTAAACCGACTTTATTTCTTTTCTTGTTTGTCTTCTTATAATAAGATCTTTTGATCTAAAAATACCAATATATCGCTGTAATATTGGTTAAAAACTGAAGTGCCAACTGCCTTTCTTGCGTGAATTTTTAACCCGTTTGATTACACGATATTTTTTTCGATAATACATTTTTTTAATGTCATTGTTGAACCTGGGTTAAATAGCAAAGATTAGTTGTTACGATTTTTTATCAATAAGTAGGTGTACTCATACGCGTACATTGGCTGATTGAGAGTCAAAAATATAAAAACACTGAGTAAAAATGAAAATTTTGTATTTTCTTACTGTTTAATCACAAATTAGTCCATTAATTTGTAATCTCACATTAATTTTAATTTCCAGAATTTGTATAGTTTCACCATGTATAATTTTGAAACATATCAATGAGTAGCTTAATAGCAGTTTGTTTAACTTCCTGCAAACTATTACCTAGTATTTTATTAAGGAAACGCCTGCAATCATTTCCTTTTGTTTTGTTCTATGTAGTCTATTATACACTTATTTAATGAATCGTAGCATTTTTTGTGAGATTATAAATATAGCTTCGGGGCTAGTTTGGAACGCAGTCTATTATAAATTTCTACCTTAACAAGAACTACAGTGTAATAATTCAATAGCTGTTAAGAAAACTATATTTTAATCCATGACTTCAACATTTTATTTCATCATCGTCGATCGAGACGAATCGGGCAAAGGGAATTCAGAAACAATTTCAACTTATAATTTCATTTAAATTTGTCCAATATATTTGTCCCATAGGGGTGTATCCTGTATTATAATCGACCGAGTATGAAATTGTACAAAATAATTACGTTTCAAACACAGACTCTTTCATTTGAAAAATGACCGCTTTCATTTATTTTTAGACCAATTGGTAAGGATTTTGCTAGTCATTTTCTAGAATAAGTAGATTTCTCGCATGTTCTTACACAATGACGTACTACATCTCGTTGAAAAGCAAGTATCAAGAGCCGAGTTGAGTATGTGGGTAAAAATGAGCCGTCTCATTTTTAAACTTGTATACTGACTTGGCAGTTATTAAACGATTATTGGTCAAAGAGATCAACACCACCCATTGAAGCAGTATATGCTGAGAAAGGTTTTGGTTGGGATATATCAATTTTTCCTTTGATAGCACACCGAGTTTCACTTTTAATAGTGGTTCAATACTATCGTAATTTGATGCCATTGTGACCATATGTTGTTTTTCCATTTTACAAAAAGTAGTAGACTTGTTCTGTCAAAGCGATATTCGAAATATCTACGATTATTCTTTTTAATTACAGCGGAAGGTAATAAAGGACATTTTTTCATACGATTTTCTTTTGCTGTGCCTGTTGCCCTAAAGCCCTTCTCTTTTAAAGATTCCATCAAATTGTAACTAATAAAATAATTTTCAAAAAATACTACGTGGTCAGTAGGCACATCAACGACATCAAGCATTTTTAGAACAACTTGTGATCCTAAAGGCTTTTGATTTATCCACTGATGCTCCACAATAATATGTGTCACAGTTGTAGCAATAACCAGTTGAACTACAAAACATCCAGTGCTTGTACCCAAATCGTATTGGCTTTCCTATTACTGATCTGTTTAAAGGAGTGATGTCTTTACGGAATATGGTAATTTGTTTAATTTTTTTATTTAGTTTGTTCATGAGAGGTATTTTTTAATTTCTTGGAAACGCTTCCTTGAAATTGCATTAGTCACGAGAGGAACCTGTAGATCCTTATCTAAACACACTAATAATTGTGCTCTCATGGCAATCTATGGTACCTGTTTAAAGTAAAATAGCAGGAAATATCTTTATCCCTTCCTGCGTTACATAAAATTGATGATTGTTATTTGGTGCGACATATAAATTTGTCTGCTTTGTAATATATTCAATAATTTTATTGTCAAAAAATTCTCAAATAATTCTATAGGACATTTACGTCGGATTTGCTCTTTCATATCATCCAAACTGCTCTTGTAACCTGTTGTAGATCAGAACCATACTAAGATCAGTTATTTCTTTCATCCAGTAGATTCTTTGATTTAATTTTGACCCTTCTAATAATTTTTTCTTTTAACGGCAATGGAAAGATTGTCTTCCTCGTCGTTGCCAGCGTCATCACTCATGTAATTTCTTCAAGAACATCATTCGGAAAGCTTTGTTGGAGACAAGGTATTTAGTGACATTGTTTTAATTTAAACTGTAATAGAATCTTAAATTATATTGTTTAATGTTAATTGACATTCATTCACTGCATTAAAAGATGATTTAAATCAATTACTCACTTTAATTTACAATTATACCATTTTTTCTTCTAATAGGGGTAGTTTTCAACCCTAAAAACTAAAAAGCAATTAACGGCACAAGTCCAAAAGTGACGTGGAGGGTAAGTAGAACCTAAATCCAAATTTTCATGCAAAACGATGGTGACACAGAAAATTACATAGTATCGCCATATTTCAAATTTATTTACTGGACTATATAATTTAAGCTTTAAGTATATCGCTTTTTCTTTGACTTGTTTTATTGTAAACCATGATCAGATACAATAAGTAGGAAAATTGATCTATCTATACTAATTCTTAAGATATTCTCAATCGCTCTATATTAGATTTTATATAAAAATTCAAATACTAATAAGTATACGAATATTATTTTGATATTTTTTGTGATTACCACTTATTTACTTGAAATGTTTTAGCTTTTGGAGTGTTTTGTAAATAAGAATTATTTCATCTAATTTTATTTGACTATTAACATTACTTTCTTCTTATTTTTTATAACATTTTATACAAACAAGTTGAAATGATTTCTAAAGAATTACGTAACCAAATTTTCCAACGCATTTATCTAATTTTCATAAATATAATGCGAGCCCCTTACCATGTCAGTTGGCCCAACGTTAGATTGACAAGAAAATTAAATTTTAGAGAAAAAAAAAATAAAATCACAGCGTAAATTTTATGTTTTAATGTATCGAACAACATTTTTGAATTTCCTCATTATAGAAAATATTTTATATCGTAATGAAAACTATTGATTAAACAAAATAATAATAAGTTAAAAAACGCATAGAATATAGACCCCCTTTGTTTTTTTTGACATCCACAATTCTTCTGGGCATAGTTTCTACCAAGTTCTGACAAAAGTTCTAATGTAAACGAATCCCATATTTCTTGCAATTTTTCCTTCAATTCGTTGACAAACCTGGCAGGATGTTTTCTCAGCTTTTTTCATTTCGCGCCAAGTTTCTATCGGGGACAAGTCGGGACTCTTATAAACCCATTCTAGAAGTGGTATGCAATGGTCTTCAATCTATTTTAAACTTTTTTTTGAGGTATAAATATTGAAATATTTGTCAGGGATTCACGTCCAACAGCTCAGAACACTAACGCGTCGAGAGGCGGGGAGTGAATCCGACGATTACTCCGCTACCGCTCTATTTATAGTCGCGGTGACCTGTCGTGTCGGGACGTATCGGCACACTCCATGGCGCGAACGTCAAGAAGCGCGCGCTGGCCAATCATGTGGCTGCATCGTGGTAGCGGGACCGGACGGCGGCTCTAGACTGAGATTCCAGATGGGAGACAAATAGTATCCTTCCTCTCGATTGATAATATGTGGATTTTTTCGGATCTCTAGAGATTCGCCAATTTTTCTGGAATAAAAGAAGGGGCTCTTAGAAATATTATGGGTTTTTTTCGAACAATATGGAATGACCGGTTTCTGGGCAGTGTTCTGCAACTGCAGAATGGGAGAAAAGACCTGATCGAATGCATCTTTGATGCTCTTGAATCCGAGTTTTGACGGAATGACCAGTTTCGCCAATATACACATGTCCACATGAACAAGGAATAGAATAGACACCACAGGAAGATAGGGGCGGTAATGGGTCCTTAGGAGAGGGTAGATATTGTGAGATTTTCTTGGGTGGTCGAAAAGTAGTCCTAATACCTTCTTTGCGAAGAATTTTGCCAATCCTATCAGTGACACTTCGAATATACGGAAGAAAAGCCACAGGAGTATTACCCGAAGATTCTGAATTTGTCGTCCTAGGATGTAAAGGGGGATGTAGATGTCGGTGTGTAATATTTTGAGTTGTGGACTTAGAGTAACCGTTGGCGACAAGGGTTTTTTGCAGATGGCCAAGTTCTTCTCTAAGGTTGTCAGGTTCAGAAATCGAAATGGCCCGATGGATGAGAGAGTTGATCACAGAATTCTTTTGGGCAGGATGGTGGTGTGATGAAGCATGTAGGTAACGATTCGTGTGAGTCTTTTTTCTATAAACAGAGTGACCCAAACGGCCATTGGGCTTGGAGGTGACTAACACATCGAGAAACGGAAGGGAGCGATTATTCTCTACTTCCATTGTGAATTTTATACTCGGATGTTGTGAGTTAAGATGATCTAGGAAGGGAGAAAGGGTATGTTGACCATGGGGCCAGATGATAAATGTATCATCAACGTAGCGGAACCAGACTTTTGGTTTCAAGGGGTAAGATTCTAGGGCTAAAGACTCAAAGGCTTCCATGAAAATGTCAGCAATGACAGGGAAAGGGGGAGAACCCATTGGTGTTCCAGATATTTGTTTGTAGAAATTGCCTCTAAAAGAAAAATATGTTGAAAGGAGGCATTTTTCCGCAAGATCTGCCAAAACCAAAGACTTGTTATCATTGGTCAAGTGATCTCGCAGAACAACTAGAGAGTCATGTATGGGGATATTGGTAAATAGGGATGATACATCGAAACTGACGAGAATGTCTTGGGGATCGACCGTGAGGGAGGAGATTAAGGTGATGAAATGTGTGGAATTTCGGACATAAGAAGAGGTACGACCAGTATAGGTCTTAATTTGTTTATGGTGTTTATGGTTTATGACCAGAGTACAATTTGTTTATAGTAATCAACTTAAACTGTAAATTCTATAGGTGGGCCAACCGATATGGGAAGGGTATCGTAGAAGCAGGTTTCCGGAAAAAATATAGTACACTAGATCTTGTGTTCAAATCATATTGTTCCGTGTCACCACTGAATTTGCTTGTAAATTTCGATTAAATTTCTACTTACCCTCTACGTCACTTTAGACTTGTACCGTTGACTGCTTTTAAATTTTTAGGGATGAAAACTACCCATATTCGAAAAAAAAATGGTATAATTGTAACTTAAAGTGGGCAATTGATCTAAAGTAAACGTGAATAAAAAGGAAAAGACAGTTATTTCGAAAATTAGTTTACGGATTTTAAACGTGAATAGTTTGTGGATACTGTGCACCTGGTTAATATTTGTAACTCTATAAAAATTTTGTAAATTTCTCCCTTACAGTCTTTAGTATAATTTGGAAAGAATCCTAAATATATATATTTAATAAAATATGTTGAAATTAGATTAGATAACTATATCGTACAAAGTTCCGTATCAAAGAAAGGTTAAATTGTTTAAACAATCATTTTTCATGACAAGCAAAAAAATGAATTTACCGTAACTTAATTAACCGATAAATAATCAGACAAAGAATTTCATAATTACACTGATCATACATTTTATTCAAATCTCAATTATAGGTACTAATCTAATGGTTTTGCTTTGAAAATTATGTCTTTTAGAAATTTTAACATTTTAGTCCAGTTGAAATCTATGGAAATATTAGAGATTTGGACATTTTTATATATTTTTTTGGTTGGAAGTATCTAGAATGAAGAGACAGTAATATCGAGATGTATCTCATGGAATATCCTAGTATATAATTGCCCAGTAAATTTACAAGAACCAACAACTTCCGATTTCTGATGTGTTAGTTTTTAAAGGCGGAAGACAAGAAGCATTAGATACACAGTGTAAAATATAAACAGATAAATTCCAACGATATTACGATGTCTAAAAAACCCGAAAGAATACATATTGTAAATTAAGTAATTGTTTTCAATCAGAAATCTAGAAAATATACATATTGTTAACATGCGTGTCTAGTTTCAAAATAATTTTGTTGCACCTTAAGCTCAACCTTGAAGATTCAATATTTTTGTATAAACATTATTTGTATTAGTGAACGGGTCGATTTGGTATAGGTGATATAAATAGGCGATAGGTTATAGGTGTTATAAATATAGTAAACGGAGGCAATCGAGGTTCAGTTCAGTCATTCAGTCAGTTAGTCAATAATGATAGTATTTCATTCATATTCATCATTTAAATAACTAATGTCATCTATAGGATATCCGTATTAAAAAGACTTTAAAAGATCAGAATGGAGAAGGAAGACTTGAACATCATCACAAAATAACAAGCCTCAAACAACAAGGGGAAGCGTTTTCTGACCAACTACAACAAATAGTAGATTAAGTCAGAGAAAGGATGATAATATTGGGATTTTAACGCTCGAATAGATAATCAAGTAATACCCGGAATTAAGCAAAAACATAACGGATATGTCAAAAACGAAAGAAGAACTAAGAATAAGCAACACATTTTTTGACCACAAAAACGGACACAAATATATCTACATTTAATAACACGCGTGGACAAAGATATATGATAGATTATGTTATAACCAACATAGATATACATCCATTGAAAATAATCGACGTAAGGTGCCTCCAATCAGCAGATGTAGGTAGCGACATAGCCTAGTATTATGTAAAATAAGAATCATCCTGAAATACTTCCTACCCAAGAGAGCGGCGCAAACACAAACAAAAATCAATGTCGAAGGACTCAACACGGAATCCACGGAATATTTATCCAGGAAAATAATATTAGAGAAGATGGCTGGGAATGAAATATTAGAAAATGATATCATCAAGGAAAGCTGAGAAAAAATCAAAAATATTATATTTAACGCAGCAACAGAATCACTTCGAGAGATGAAAGTAACGAATACTAACATATCAAAAAAGAGAACACCATGGTTTAGAGAGGAAGTGAAGATAAAATGTAAACAAAAGAAGAGAGCCTTTTTACAATACATTACACAATAAACACAACAGTCATGCAACCACTATAAACGAATGAGAAGATAAACGAATACTTTAGTTAGACAAATAAAAAGGGAACATTGGCAGAGCTTCTCAAAACAGATGGAACACGACTTCTACGAAACACAAAAAAAAATATGGAGAATGATCAAAGGACAAAGAAAAGAGATGAATGAACTTATAAAAACGAAACACATTCAGAAGAAAACTTGGGTAGACTACTTTCGAACCCTATTTGCTAAAAGTGACGAAATGAAGAAATAAATATTGAGGAAGAAGACGTTAAAAAAGGATTAAGAAAATTAAAAAATAGAAAATCACCAGGAGAGAACAGAGATACCGAACGAACTCATAAAGTACGAGGACCAGATCTGACCAAACAACTATTAAAACTAATCCAGAAAATAATAGAACAAAACAGAATTCCTCAAGAATCCTAATACCTCTCTTTAATAATGGAGACAAATCGGACCCAGAAAATTACAGAGGAATTAATTTGTTGAACACAACACTAAAATTAACAACCAAAGTGATAACAAATAAACTGAATGAAATTATAACACCAGCAGAAGAACAACAAGGTTTTAGGTCGGGAAGATCATGCACCGACGCTATATTTATAATGAAGTAAGTGCAAGAGAAATCATCAGAATACAACCCAGCATATCCATGTTTCGTGAACCTTAAGAAGGCATTTGACAAGGTGAAATTAAAAGACGTTATCCACTTACTGTACGCAAGAGAGATACTTCTAGGAATAATCAAAATGATCTGAAAATATCTATCAAAACAATAGAATAAAAGTAAAAGAAGAAATAACCGACCCTATTGAAGCTGGAAATAAGATAAGACAGGTAGATTCCCTGAGTCATTTATTGTTCAACCTGATTATGGATGAACTAATAAAAAAAGTAAGAACTAAAAAAGAATACCAAATGGGAGAAAAACAACTTGAAAATAATCTGATATGCAGACGACGCAATACTACTCTCTCAAAGTGAAGATGATTTACAACGTATGCTGCAAGAATTTAATATAACCACCAGAAAATTTAATATGTTAATTCCCCAAAAAAGATGAAATACATGGTTACAACAGCAAATTTACTAAGATGTAAATTGGAGCTGGAAGTTGAGATAATAGAACAAGTGATGGAGTTTAAATATCTAGGCATCACATTATCTAGGCTAGGGAAAGCTTGAAACTGAAGTGGAAGATCAAGTGAATAGAGCAAACAGAGCCGCAGGCAGCCTAAATGAAAAAATATGGAGAAATAAAATATCGGAAAAGACAAGAAAGGCAGAATTTACAGAACAATCATTAAACCAATAATGACATACGCGGCAGAAACAAGACCTGCGACAGAGAGGACAAAACGGATGTTAGAACGTTGGCAACCGATGTTATTTCAGTATTGGTAGCTTTCTTAGGCCTAGTACGTTTTTTGGGAGCTGATGTTAAAAGTGTATTAGTTTCTATGGTCTACATATTAAGCAACTGTAATAACAGACCCACTAGATCCAATTAGAGTAGCACTTTTCGGAAAATGAAATCATTTCTTTGCAACAACCATCTCAGTTTGGATCTAAGAAGAAAAATGATTAAGTGCGATATTTAGTCCGTACTTTTGTATGGAACAGAAGTGTGGACCGTAAAAGTATCAAGAATAAACCGAATAGAAGCATTAGAAACGTGGTTATATAGATGGATGTTAAAGATACCTTGAACGGCAAGGAAAACTAACGAGGAATTATTAAGGAGAGTCAACAAAAGATAGAAAATTACCCAAACACTATTAAACTAAGAAAATGTCTTATCTGGGACATATATTGAGGGAAAATTTATACATAATACTACAACTATCTAAAGCAAAACAGAAAGTCGGAGAGGTGTAGAAAGAAAACAGATTTCTTGGCTGAAAAACATTCATGAATAAACTCCGTGAATACTAAATGTAGGACAAATAATATTTCATGTGTCAGAAGATCGAGAATAATTTCAAATATTTTGTGTCTATCGATTATTCGAAAGCTTTTCTCGCCTTCGTATAAATGTATAAATTTCTAGGGTAAATTCTCGTTTTTTAATAATTTGTTTTATAATGAAAACACTATCGTTAATAGACTTTTGTTCTTTCGAAAATCATGTTAGTCTTTTTCTCTGTTATTCTTAATAATGTCGAAGCATATTTTATAGACTACATTCAATTACTGTCATAGAAACTTCTTTTTCTAGTGTTTTCAAAGCCTGCTGATCAATTTTAGTTATAAATTTCAACATTACATTAAATATATATTTAATATTGTTGAGTTTATATAGTTCTAATTTATATGTCTTTATTCTAATTTATTGTCTATAATCTAATTTATTAAAACTCACGATAACTAATTACGAATTTATTAAAGTCTTTACTAATTCTAATTTATATTACAAATAATAATTTATGTTTCGTTACATTTAAATATCGCGGTTGCCGAGCTTCTTATCACTGACTGCCAAATAAAAATCTTTCATTTATATACACAACTGTTGTCATCCAGAGAATTCGGCGGACTTCTTGAATAGTCTCGTATTTTGGTGAAGGCGCTCGACTCGTTTTTCAACCTCGAGACGTGGATGACTCACCAAAATTAGTGTCTAGAGATTTCTGGTAAACAACTGGTAGCTAAGCTCAGGTATATTTTGACCTACAAATTACGAGAATAAATAAAAAGAATTAGTCATAAAATATTTACAGTTCTATATGCCATAACATTTAAAATCGTAACATTGCCCCCCTCTTAAAAGATGGTTCCTCCTGGAACCTTGTCGGGACTGGAACTGGACCGACATGCTGATATCGGCAACTGGACCCTCTTTTACAACTTCCAGTTGTATAGAAATGAAAAGGGACGGTTTTCTCTCCGCAGCAGTAACTATGCGGATTGCAACAGACTAACACCTGGACTTCGGTGTCTTTAAAGACTTCCTCCACCATGTTTCGTATAACCCTCCAATCTAATTGGCGGCACTCCAACTTTGGCATGGCTAACTTTTGCACGTCGGACTCTAGTACGTGCTCTCTCAACTGAAGTAAGGCTTCCCATACATCTCGGTAGGTAGGTTGGTCACGGGCAGTGTCTTTTGTTACCAGGTAGAAAAGGTAACGTGATGCATCTTGAAGTTTCAAGGTTTTACCAGGAGCTGGCACTTGGCATTGAAGTTCTGCAACTCGACCAAACTTCCTTCGAAAGACGGATGCCAACCCTGGTGCATCTTTGATACTGGCCGGGATGGTAAGGGCCAGTGAGTAGTCATCGGGAAGCGCGAGTAGATCTTGCCTTTCTTCAGTGGTAACACCATGTCTTGCTTTACCGATACCTCCATAGGCACCCATGAATTCCTCAAACGTGAGGTCAGACACATCTTGGACTTGGTTTACTTCCACTTCTTCATCTACGTCGTGGTCACCCTCGAAAGACGCCAGCCGGTTATGGTGTACTATCATCGGCTTTCCTCTCGGAATCTTGCTTATTCGGTAAATAACATCATTGATCTTCTCCATAATGAGGTATGGACCTTCCCAAAACTGCTGCAATTTGGGAGAACAACCTTTTCGCTTTTTGGGGTTATAAAGCCAGACTTTATCGTTCTTCTTAAAACACCCCTTTTCGGCTTGCGTATCGTACCGTTTCTTCATTCGGTCACTAGCGATCTGGAGATGGGAACGGACCAACTCGTGTACATCGTCCATTCTTCTTCGTAATTCGATCACATAATCTTCACCTGCTACATCTTCTCCAGGTCGACACCCAAACTCTAGATCACAAGGTAGTCGCATCTCGCGTCCGAATAGGACTTTGGCTGGTGTCTGGCCTGTTGATTCATTAACAGCAGATCTGTAGGCCATTGTGAAGAACGGGAGATATTAGTCCCAGTCTCGCTGATGATCGGACACCATCTTTGTCAAATACTTGCCAACTGTTCTATTCATTCGTTCTACCATACCATCCGATTGCGGATGATAAGCCGTAGTCCTTGTTTTCTTCATACCTAGTCTATCACATATTCCTTGGAATAAATCGCTTTCGAAGTTCCTGCCTTGGTCACTATGGATCTCCAAAGGCACTCCAAATCGGCTGATATATTCTTGGATCAACTTATCTGCAACGGTGGCCGCCTTCTGGTCTGGAAGTGCGTAAATCTCGACCCACTTAGTGAAGTAATCCATTACTACCAACATGTACTTGCCTCCATTATCACTTTCTGGAAACGGCCCAGCAATGTCCAAAGCTATTCTTTCAAACGGGCTTCCAACGTTATATTGTCTCATAGGAGCTCTCCTTTTTCGATAAGGCCCGTTACTCGTAGCACAAATAGTACATTTCTTACACCAGTCTTTTACATCGTCGGAACTGTTCATCCAATAAAACCGTTCCCGAATTCGCTGAAGGGTCTTCTTCACACCAAAATGCCCTCCTGATGGACTGTCGTGTAACTGACGAAGTACTTCGGCTATTCTGCTCTTTGGAATCACCAACTGTCTTCTCTTCTCTGAACCGTCATCATTTTCCAGGACTCGTTTGAGCAAGCCATCTTCCATGATAAATGAGTCCCACTGGGCCCAATACGTCTTAACTACTGAGCCTAGGTTCGATATTTCTTGCCAAGGTGGTCGACGGTTTTCCTCTTTCCATTTTCGGATTTTCTGTATAACTGGATCTCTCTCTTGTTCTTCCCTGATCTTGGTAGGCGTCCAGTCGTCGTGGACCACCGTCGTTCTTAGCACTGCTGCTTCCTTGGATTCCGTTTTGTTGCAGTGAGAACACTCTGCTGGGCATGGCCTTCTGGAAAGAGAATCAGCGTTTCGGTGGCTAACTCCGGCCCGGTGCTCAATCTTAAAATCATATTCTTGGAGTCGTTCGATCCACCTGGCTATCTGACCCTCTGGATTCTTAAACTGCATCAACCACTTAAGGGCGGCATGGTCGGTTCGGATTAAAAACTTCCTTCCATAGAGGTATTGATAGAAGTGCTCTACTGATTTCACTACTGCCAGAAGTTCTCTTCTCGTGACGCAATAATTCCGCTCAGGTTTTGAGAGAACTTTACTGAAATATCCAAGGACTCTTTCCTGTCCTCCCTGAATCTGGGACAGCACTCCTCCAATTCCCACATTACTTGCATCTGTATCTAAGATGAACTCTCCTTCTGGCAGTGGATACCCTAAAATCGGTGCTGTGATTAAATGCTTTTTTAAGGTCTCAAAGGCATTTTGGCAGTCTACATCCCAGCGGTATTCTCTTGCTTCCTCTGTAAGTCGCGTTAATGGTTTAGCGATATCTGCAAACTTCTTAATAAACCTCCGGTAATAAGTACATAGTCCAAGAAAACTTCTCACTTGATGTTTGTCAGTTGGTTTTGGCCATTCCTTAATGGAATCGATTTTTCCCTTATCCACGGCCACTCCTTCTTTACTGACTATATGACCCAGATAATTGACTTTACCTTGAAACAGCTGGCACTTCTTGGGGTTTAACATCAATTGGGCAGCTTTAAGTCGATTAAAAACGTTTTCTAAATTCTTCAGATGGTCCTCAAATGTCTCCCCCAAGACGATTATGTCGTCTAGATAAACTAGGCACGTTTTCCAAGATAACCCTCTCAACACATTTTCCATAAGTCTCTCAAATGTCGCAGGAGCGTTACAAAGTCCAAATGGCATAACGTTGAATTGCCATAATCCAGATCCTGTGGTGAAGGCTGTCTTTTCTTTATCTACCGGGTCCATTTCTACCTGCCAGTATCCAGACTTCAAATCCAAAGTAGAAAATAATTTACTTCCAGCCAATGTGTCTAATGTGTCATCAATCCGAGGCAGAGGATAACTATCTTTCTTGGTAACGTTGTTCAGCAAACGGTAATCCACACAGAACCTCGTTGTTCCGTCTTTCTTCTTAACCAGGACTACCGGAGAGACCCATGGGCTCGTAGAAGGTTCTATCACCCCGTCTTTCTTCATTTCCTGAACAATCGTTTCAGCTTCCTCTCTTTTCGCCTGTGGTAATCGTCGAGCTGTTTGACGAATTGGCTTAGCATTACCAGTATCAATTCTATGCTTAACAACGGTAGTTCTTCCCGTCTTTCCTCCTTTCGGTACGAAAATATCACGATACTGCCGAAGAAATTCCCTTAATTTCCTTTTCTCAATCTGATTCAGAGACTGTCCAGCAACTGCAACCATTTGATCAAATTTATCGTTGGAATTATCAGACGTTGTTGTCTGACGGATTATGGATGTGACAGGTACACAAGTTCCTACTTTTGTCTCTTTCTTGATGGTCACTGGGTAGTCATTGACATTAATAAGTCTCACAGGAATTTCTTTAGCCGAAGTCACTAATTCTTTTCCAATTATGATTCCACGGCCAACTTCGTCGTCATGATTCCAAGGTTCCATCATAACAGGTGTTCCTTCGTCCACAATTCCCTGTAGCCGCGCTACTATTATCGTTTCACTTCTCGCAGGCACGACTGTATCTTCTTTAACGGCTGCTTGCATAGTGTTGTCATCATGTGGATGGAGAAATACCTCCTCGTTACCAACTTTGATTACCTTATTCTTAAAATCCAATTGGAATCCATGCGCATTCATTACGTCCATTCCTAATATAACATCCTCTTCGATGTCAGCAACTATAACAGTATGGACGAACTTTTCTGCTCCAATTCCTAATTGTACCTGGATTTCTCCATGAATGTTGGCATTTTCACCTGTGGCGGTCCGAAGTCGCAATCTCGTTGGTAACAGTTTCTTTCGGCTGTTTATAACTGTCGGGCGTATAATGCTTCTGGTCGCTCCGGTATCCACCAACAACGTATACTTTTTACCATTTATTTCTCCATCTACATATACACTATCTTCACGACATTTCAAAGAAGCTATTAGTATCAGAGGGTCTTTGGTAAAGTTCTGGGTCGAAGCTGCTCCCCTAAGGCCGACGCGTTCTGGTTTTGTCTTCGGTCTTATGGTCTTCGTTTGCTTGTGTGTCATGCTTTTTATCATATTAAAGAGCTGGTCCAGTTTATCTTCATCTTCTTCCTCTTTTACAGTCCTAACTTTACTGTAACCGCCAGAGGCCTGCGTAGCTGACTCGTATTCGAGGGCGGCGGATAAGACATCAACCAGCGTCTTGTGACGAGCTAATCGTAGTGTTCTTTGCATCTCATGATCACGAAGACCATCAATAAACGTTTGAACGGCCAACTTTTCCATCATGTCTTCGGGAGCTGTTGGATAAGCATATCGTACTAATCTGGCGATATCTACTTCATATTCTTGAAGGGCCTCATCTTTCTTTTGTCTTCGATTTTTGAGCTGCGACTGATATACATGCTCCAAGTGTTCGTGGCCATATCGCATATTTAACCTCTTCTTCAGTTGTTCGAAATCATCCGTCTCCTCTACGGCTATGGTCTGGAGCACATCTAAGGCATCTCCTCGAAGAGCGATAGTCAGGTTTACAGCCTTTTCTTTTTCAGACCATCCATTCGCTCTTGCAGCTGATTCGAACTGTTTCATGTAGTTGTTCCATGATGATTTTCCGTCGAAAGTTGGAACCTTGACATGAACATAACCTCCGCTTCCTTCAAATTTCGGCCGTGTTTCTAACTTACATTTCGTCTCGTCTTCTTGTGTCTCTATGGTAATTGGATTGTTTACTCTCTCTGTTGTGTCTGTTCCCTCAATCTTCCTTTCCAACTCTTTCCATATCTTCTCTTCGAAGGCCATCATATCGGCAGCAACTTGGTTTTTTAATGAAGACACTCTATCGTCGAGGGCAGACATCTCAGAGGTGACTTTAGAGATGTTAGCAGAAACCTTGCTTTCCAGAGAAGCAATCTCGTTAGAAACTTTGCTTTCTAAGGATGAGATCTCGTTAGAAACTTTATTCTCCAATGATGCGATATCACAGGAAACCTTGTTAATCGATGAGATGACAGCATCTTCAAATATATAAGTTTCCGGATCTAAACCTTCTTCTTCCAAAGCCTTCTTTAGTCGTTGGACTAACTCAGCTTTTTTTCCGGTAGAAGCTAATTCTCTATCCTCAAGATGCCTTCTTAGATTCGTAACTGTGAGCTCGTAAATCGTAGCCATTGTTCACCAATTTCACTTCTTTTCAAAAATTCAAATTAAATTTATCTACAGTCCCACTTCTGCACCACTGTTGAGTTTATATAGTTCTAATTTATATGTCTTTATTCTAATTTATTGTCTATAATCTAATTTATTAAAACTCACGATAACTAATTACGAATTTATTAAAGTCTTTACTAATTCTAATTTATATTACAAATAATAATTTATGTTTCGTTACATTTAAATATCGCGGTTGCCGAGCTTCTTATCACTGACTGCCAAATAAAAATCTTTCATTTATATACACAACTGTTGTCATCCAGAGAATTCGGCGGACTTCTTGAATAGTCTCGTATTTTGGTGAAGGCGCTCGACTCGTTTTTCAACCTCGAGACGTGGATGACTCACCAAAATTAGTGTCTAGAGATTTCTGGTAAACAACTGGTAGCTAAGCTCAGGTATATTTTGACCTACAAATTACGAGAATAAATAAAAAGAATTAGTCATAAAATATTTACAGTTCTATATGCCATAACATTTAAAATCGTAACAATATGTTTATTACAATAGTATGGTTTTAATAATTTATTATTTTTTCTAGGCAACCAATGAAGAAGAACTCGAAGCTGCCATTGAAGCAGCTTTGGAAACTGGATACCGCCACATCGACACTGCAGCCGCATACCAAAACGAACATGTCATCGGTAAAGTTCTAAATAAATGGTTGACTTCCGGTAAGCTTAAGAGGGAAGATATTTTCATTACTACCAAGCTTCCAATGACTCATATCCATCCCGATATGGTTGAGTCGTCTCTGAAAGAATCCTTACAAAAGCTTCAACTGGACTATGTTGATTTATATTTGGTGCATTTCCCTGTACATATGAAACTTATTGAAATGGGAAAACCTATGGAAACTTTACCTACGGATCATCTGGCTGTTTGGAAGGTAAGTGTACTTTATATCGATTTAAAAAATTTAAGGTCTTTTCTTATTGGAAAATAATACTCAGAGGCCTACTAACCTTTGGGAAAAGAATGTCTTGTCTGAAGAAAGTCTTTAATTTCATTACATTGCTTAACTAGATATTGTCCCTTTGCTTCTCGTATTTTACATCAAATTTTTTTTTGTATACTTATGAAATACTTTTTATTGTTTTTTGGTAGTTGCCGCTGTTGAGTTGTCTCTAAAACAAAATTTTCGTTCAGGTGTCTTTGAACCGTTCTCTTAACTTTTTGTCTTGTAGTTGGACTATCAATGTTTTTGCGAGACTTCATTTGTATTTTTTTGCCAAATCTACACAAAAAAAACACATGGCACTAATACAGCAAACTTTGACACCATAAAAACTTCGTTTTTTACGTTTTTTAACAGAGTTAATGTTACAGGAGATGTGAAAAATATTATGGTTAAGGTTTTTGTTTTCAATGCCTATGAATCCAAAAATCTACTACATTCATTTGTAATGTGCTGTTTATAATTTTTTACATAATATTGTTCTGTATATGATATAAATAGTTTCTTTTTCCTCTCTGAGGTCGTCTGATTCAAAAGATCTCCAGTTATCACTAAAGCTGAAACTGAAACAATTATTAAGTTGTTTCCTGCATCCATCCTATAATTTTTGTAACATGTGAAAGTTTGTACAGGTCTTTTGCTTGGTGTGTCCTAAATATAACAGGGTCTTCTCTTGGTTACCATAGTTTTTTTCACTTGCGGCCTAGCGCCCTTCAATCGCATAATACATGTTTTGCAGTTTTGTGGTTCATTATCTTAAAGTCTATAGCTAAGGCTAATACCTATGTGTAGGCTAATTCCTATTTTAACTCTGAAGCTATTTTTTTGTAGCATTTTAAATTAATTACTATTTAAATGGGAATAAGCCATAATTAAAGGTTAAAGTACGTTTATTGACGTTTCAATTTCCACTTCGGAAATCGTTCTCATGCTTAATATTCCTTTTGCTGTTCCTCAGTTTATTCCTGTCTATACACACGGTCTACCAATGAAAATTTGGTATACAATATACAATATTGTATACAATACCGCCCATGATTTTCATGAATTTTCAGCTTTTGGTTTGTTTTTAGTAAGCTCTTTTAGCAATCTAATCTGTTTGTTCGTTGCCTTTAATACCCTGATGTCCTGGTATCCAGACAAAATTAACTTTATTCCTGCCTCCCAGTTCATTTATTTCTCTGACACACTTCCACATCAGTCTGGACTTCACTTCCTGGCACGCTTGTGTATTTATTGTCGCTTGATTGTCAGACAATGTATGAATCTGCTCTTTTTCATGTACTCTCTCATTATTTTCCTTTAAATATTGCAGTATCGCATAAATCTCCACTTTGAAATCGGTGCAGCTGCTCCCCAAGGCAAAGCTTTTGCTAATTTCTGGATCTTTGTTTCTCCATACATACATATTTGGAATATACATCCTGTATGAATTCTTGAATTTTTATTTCTAGATTTTTCGTCATATGATCCGACTCCACATTAATTATGACCTTCGTTGCAGTCCTTTCGATACACACATATCCTTCCCTTCAATGTAAAGTTTTACTAATTGTTTATTCTGTATATCTCTCCAATCTTGCTTATCTTTGTATTATCAAAAGTAAGGGAGGCAGATCTAGTAGAACCACCATAGCTACTATTGAAGTGATACGCATGGCATTAGTTACCCACATACACGCAGGTCTTTGCACTTTGCAGAGTTTGGCTTTTGCAGCTGTTTAAAGTCTCCTATATCGTAGCTGCATTGGTAATTGGGGATTTATTCAACATAGTGTATCTCCAGTGCACTCTTTGCGGTCTTAATCTCCATCTTTTAATTTTCGAGTCTAGTATAACCGTGAGAGACTTTACCTCTCTCTTTAGCTGAAAATATTGTCCCTACAGCATATATAAATGATTATTTACACCTTTTAGAAAATGGAAGAACAAGTAGACGCTAAGAGAACCAGAACCATTGGTCTTTCCAACTTCAACGTAAACCAAATCGACAGAATCGTGAAAAATTGTAGAATTCAACCAGCCAACACTCAAGTGGAGTTGCATGTATACTTCCAGCAGAAAAAACTGAGAGATTATTGCAAGAAACACAACATTGTCGTCGTGTCTTACGGCTCACTTGGATCACCTGGATTAAAAGTCTTGATGAAAAAATTCGGCAGGTATATAGTAAAAAATGTGGTTATTTAAAATCAATATTTACATTAACGTATTGTAACCTACAAATCAAATCTCTACATTTTAGCGAAGTCGAAATTCCCAGTCTTCTTGCTGATCCAGTGGTAACTAAAATCGCAGAAAAACACAACAAAGCTACGAGCCATGTGCTCTTAAGATATTTAACCCAAAATGACATCGTTGTTATTCCCAAGAGTGTCAAACCAGAAAGGGTGAAGCAAAACTTTAATTTCTTAGATTTTACGCTTGACGCTCAAGACTTGAAAGCTTTGGAGGCATTGGATAAAGATGTAGATGGAAGGTTGTTCCACATGGATATTTTAAGTCCTTCGTAAGTATTTATTTTCTTTATACGTACGTATAATTTCAAAAATCCTTAAAAGTCCTTTAAATTAAAGTCGTCTCACACTTTTATGTTTATAATATTCAAATTGTAGTTAAAATGTATACAATTAAAAATAGTTTTAATATCTTTTCTTTTCAGTCTTAAAGATCACCCTGAAAATCCATACAAAAGCTGAAAACATTGACGGAAAAAGAAACGAAGACAAGAACTGTGAGAAGGTTAATTAGCGCTATTTTACATGCAAAAGTAAAAAAGTTGTGAAAGTATTTAAAAATAAATTCTAAAAATATTCTTGGTTGTTTTCTTTCTGTCATAATAGTTTAATCTGATTTTCTTTTAATACAATAAAAACATTTTTAATTGCTCAATAAAATAATAGGGAGTTTTTAAACCAGTAACTTTCTACACATAAATATTTATAAAAGATAGAATACTTGAAAGCATCAAATGGAATTTAATGTTACTGAGAATAACGATGAATTATCTCAATCTACTTCACAACCACCTTTATCCTGTCTTACTTAGCTGCACCTAGTAAACAATAAGAACCAACCTATCCATCCAAACTACAAGCAATGGTTTTTAATTCTCTCAATAATATCAAACTAGAGGAATACTTGTTAGCGATAGACACTCTAGTAAGTCCAAAACATATTCTTTTTTCATCAAGAATCACCAACAATCGTATCTATATTTATTTCTCAAGCAAAATAATCTTAATATCCAATGTATCTTCCACTATCCCGCATAAGATAGTAGAGAAAGAACTTTTACCTTTTGGGTTAAAACTAACTTCATCAATGTCATTTTTGCGAATAGGAACTACCAATCTGGAATACAAACATGTACTTAGTTTCTACAAAAACATTATCTATAACCCACTGAATAACACACAATACAACGACTAGAGTTAGGGCAATATCAGTACTATCCAAAACAAATGTATCCACTTCACCAACCACATCATCCCACACAAGTATTACTAAACAGTCTTCATCTTCCAGTCTACACAATAATTCTAGCTATCTTCTAGCTCACAAGTATCTATACCCAGTCTTATAATAAGAGATTGCAATAGTCACAACCCAATGTGGGGCTCAACCATTTTTAATACAAAAGGCAGACTAGTCGATGACTGTTTATTAATATAGATATATTAATATAGCCAATAGAAAATTAATTATAATCTTAATAAAAAATACCTGCATCAAATACGTACAACATTTTCTAGCTTCTATCACGTATACACAGATGCCTCTAAAACATCTACTGGAGTTGCACACATACCGGCAAGCTATATGCCATCTACCAAGCTCTCACTCATATAAACTACGGTAATATTATCCAAAGCTCTTATAATTAACGATTCTCTTAGTATCATCAGTACCATTAACCAGCTTTACACAACACATTAAATTGCTCTCCTAATTAAAAAAGAACTAGCTACCATAATGTACAATTTCTATGGGATCCTTCGAACATATAACTTGAAGGGAACGAAGAAGCAGACCGCATTGCCCCGCGTGAGAAACGGAAGATCGAAAATTTGTGACAAAACCAGTGGGACAATTCAACTTCAAAACTTCGCGAAGTGAAAACATATTGAAAACCGTAAAAATATGAAATTTCCCAACAGAGCTCATCATGAGACAATTGTAATGTTCCACTCAATGTTAAGCATGTCCTTGTGGAATCTTCAAGGTAACAGTTGCAGAGATAGATCAACCATCAACCACATCATCGGACCAACAAGTGAAATCTTACGAACAAAAAATGTAAAATTGAACAATTGGTAAAATTCCTTAAAGAATTAATATACTCAACAAAATTTAATATTTATAAGTAAATTATCTCATGTATATGTATATATGTCGCTAATAACATCAGGTTGATATGACAATGTTTGCAAATAAAAAAAAATAGGAACATCACAATGCAACATTTGAAATCTGTAGGAATCCTTATTTTTTATTTCATATTTGGATTACTTAAGCAAAAGGCGAAGAAAAGCCATCGGCAAAGAGCTACATGAAAGGTTCATTCTCAAAGCTATTAGACCTTTTTTAAAAACTTTTTTTAGCTAGAAACTCCCCTTTTATATTGCAGATTCGGATTTTGCAAAAAGTTCTTAAACAATTGTATTCAGAACCATAAAAATTAGTTTGCGGACTTCTGAGCTGTATTACAGCGCCATCCATAGCGAATCAAAAGAAGAAATAGATGAAACTTGTCTACTTTTTCACGTAGAATCAGAATCTGCAATAAAAATGGAGGTTTCTGGTTAAGATTTTAAAGTGCCCCACCTCCAGGGATTAGGTGTGGGGTCGAGTTTGGAGTGATTCGATATTTTTGAAAAATGAACATGTGGTTTTTAATTTTTCATTGTGATCATTCAGAGTGTATTCTCTTGATATTAGACCGTTTCCATAATTTGTCTAATGTATGATAAATCGTTTTTTTTTGTCGTTTAGAGCTTTATCTATCAACAATTCGAAAAAATGTCCTGAATAAAAATTACTTATTTTTTTATGAGGAATCCAAATATGTAATAAAAATTGGGCTTTTCATTTAAGATTTCAAAGTAGAGAGTGGAGCTAGGAAGTCGTGTTTGGTATCATTCGATAGATTTTTGAAAAATATTGAACATGCGAAATATTCGATCGTACCCCTTCTTTTGGCACACCCGGTAAACGTATATCATACATAAAATAGTAGTAAAAATGTATATTTATTTTCTTTTATATGACAAAAACGTGATTTTTATCTTTTTTTGCATTAAAGTTTCATCAAAGCCACTTCTATATGAAAAGTACTATCCGTCTTCTTGCGATATACCTAATGTTATATTTAAAACTTAAAATCAATATTTTCTCATGACTAGTCATTTCCTCTATGCAAAACCACCAATTTAGAACATAAATTCTTAGATGCCGACTTCTTTATGCCAATTCAACAATGATATCAAATTTAAAATGTTCAATTCAGTTTGAGCACGGTATACATATAATATTTCTTATACAACATCAAATTACATACATAATTAACTATTATATTCCGTCCTACAAATCCAGTATAGAAATGGAAAAAATAACTATATACATAAGAAATTGTTTTTTAAATAATTATGAAGGAGGTAATCAAACTTATATGTTCTTTATTCTAGGGATTTGAGCCAGTATCCGTAAAGAAAAAAAAATTTGCAACGGCTTTCCGTACAAATAACAACCTAGGCAAATATGTTAAAAACTTCTTCTTCTTCTTCGGGTTCCTTCTCCTAGCGGAGGTTGGAAATCATCATCGCTATTTTAACTTTGTTGGCCGCATTTCTGAATAATTCTAATGAGCTGCAGCCGAACCACTCTCTCAAATTTCTTAGCCAGGACATTTTGCGTCGTCCAGGGTTTCTCTTCCCTTGTATCTTCCCTTGCATAATCAACCTCAGTAATACGTACTTCTCACCCCTCATTAAATGTCCCAGATATTGAATCTTTCTAATTTTAACAGTTTTTATGACTTCACATTCTTTATTCATTCTTTGTAACACCTCTGTATTAGTTACTTTTTCAATCCACGATATTTTATGCATTCTCCTGTAGCACCACATCTCAAAGGAGTTTAATTTTTTTGATTTCAGACTGCTTTATTGTCCACGCTTCCATGCCATATAGTAAAGTAGAGAAGACGTAACAACGTAGCATTCTTGTGCGAATCTCTAGATTAAGGTTACGGTTGCAAAGTAATTTCTTCAATTTTATGAACGTGTTTCTTGCCATTTCTATTCTAGATCTGATCTCCTTTACTTGATCTCCATCTTCGGTTAGCCACGTTCCTAAATATTTATATGTTTTTACTCTTTCTATCGTTGTATTATTGATGATCAGGTTATTTACATTTTGTGGTTTTTTTGAGAATATCATTGATTTCGTTTTCTTGAGATTCATTTGCAGTCCGTAACTTTCACATGCATTGTATACATGTTGTATTATGTACTGTAGATCTTCCATGTCACTTGCAAATATGACAGTATCGTCGGCATATCTAATATTATTAATGCTATTTCCGTTGACATAAATACCTTCCACGATATCCAATAAAGCCTCTTGAAAAATCACTTCACTGTAGACGTTAAATAAGAGTGGTGAAAGGATACACCCTTGTCGAACTCCTCTAAGTATACTTACTTCCTCTGTCAGTTCTCCTTCGACTCTTACTCTTGCTTTCTGGTTTTGATACAGATTCGATATAATTTGTAGATCTCTACTATCAATGTTTTTAGTCTTAAGAATACTTAAAAGCTTCTCATGTTGAACTCTATTAAAAGCTTTCGTGAAATCAATAAAGCAAGCATATATGTCCTGATTCATATCCAGGCATCGTTGTGTCAGAACATGGACTCCAAATATAGCTTCTCTAGTTCCTAGACCCTTTCTGAAACCCATCTGTGAATCACTTATTTCTTGTTCTAATTTCATGTAACAACAGGAGCCAAAATAAAAAAAAACACTTACATAGTGGTGTGTACACACTTAAATGTGGCGACTGCCCAAAATCTTACATCGGTCAATCTGGTAGAAACTATATATAAACGAATGGCAGAACATACAAGGTCTTTCAATAATAGAAAAACAGATTCTACATACGCACTTTACCTTCTATACTCCATTCCACGAATATACGACTGTTTTAAATTCGCTTTAAGGTGTCGACTTAAGTGATCCAATGTGCTGAATTGTACAATGGTAAATTCTCCCCATTTTTAAAATACTGTTATAACAGATAGATAGATAGATGATATACACCTTAGATTTAAATATGAAGTTATGATCTAAATATAGAATTGATAGTTTATAGAATAGTTGTAATTCAGATTTTGACGTGTACTCGTATAATTACTCTCATTGACTTTAGTATTGTAAACAAGTTGGTTTTTGAATTAAGTGATTTAAACGAATTGTAACAATACTTAAGTGATTAAATAGTTTAATTTATTTAGTCGAATATTCAATTAGTATTAAAAAATCAAAAAAAACTTACTCTTACTTTTATTCTCCTAATCACCATTACAAACAAATACACTACACTAAACTCGGTACTAGACACTAGACTCGGTACTTTAACTATCAGTAGCCGCCATATTATACCCGTTACTTTCGGAACTTTTAAGAGCATACCCACTCAAAGCAAACAAAAAACTAACAAAGTGGAATACTAGATTCTTTTTCTGTTTTCTGAACCATCGTTCTGCCAATTTCTTTTTATTTATATTAAAAATATTATATTTATTTTTATTACCGTTGTAGTACCTACCTAATAAAGTAATAAAGATACCCGGCGCGCCTCTTTGGTGTTTATATTTCACCGAAATCCAACCCAAATGGCCGATGAACACATTTTAACTTCATAGAGGTCATTGTATTTACCTATTTGTAGGAGCGTTTACGTAAATTTTTTTGTTATTTTCGGATTAATTTTCACAATAAATTTTGCGTCTATCTGAACATCTACTAACTGAAATAATTTTAGTTTATAATATGTAATAGTAACAGAAGATCCTATTTTTATGGAATAATAATTAGACCAATTTACCTTCATACTTCTACTTGTACAGTAAAATATTCGTTGTAGCAATAATTCCAAACAGTCGTATATTCGTGGAATAACCTATAGATCATAATCATTCTTTTAATGACGAATTTAAAATTCTTCACATTCAAAATAAAGACCTAATGATATCTTTGTTAGAATTTATGAAAATCAACAAATTAAAACACAGAGGTATAATTCTGAATGACTAACTTGAGACAAACAGTTCTCCCCTCCTCAACCTATTTCATTAGAGACTATAAAGTGTAAACGTATGCCAAAAATAGATCACTTGAGAAAGGCAATCAGCCAAAACAGCTGTAGTGATAAGAGTTTAAAATAAATGTTGTGGAAGTGTTTTATTGTTACATAAAATGAATTTCCATCAAGTAACGGTCGAATCCATCAAGTATTCACTTCTGTCGAAACTACCTAAGTGCCACGATCTTTTAAATGAAAGCCATATCAACAAAAATACAGTTAAAAAATGTATTAAAATTTAAGTTTACACCATGTATTTTACAAAAATGATACATCATCGGGCTCAATATTTATACAAAATCAATATCAACACCATTAGACTGCGAAATAACAATTTTCTTCACCAATGAACACAAACAATCGATAGGAAAAGAAAAGAAAACCTTAACATTACGACCTAATATTCACGGTAGCAATACAAACAACTCAAAATAACCTTCAAAGCTTGAATCCAAAGCTTTTAAAGTAACAGGTTCCCGATATTACAGGTCATTATTGTTTGTATCGTCAACATTTTTAAAATTAATCGATGATTGGCGCACTCCAATAAATAATTAAATAAATAGTATAACCATAAAAACCATTATACTTATATTTTAATGCTTTTATAGGTATGAATAAATAATAAAAGAAAATGGAAATGCACTCACGAGATAGACCGAGGTAGTAAGACGCGCAAAGCGAAGAGGCCTTGAAGAGCCGCCAAAACAAAACAGAGAAGCTTAGAGAAAAATGTAATTTTTTCATGTGGGGCTATATACCAGAAGGTATATAGCCCCACATGAAAAGGCCTAACACCCCAGTTCGGGGTGTTAGGCCGTTGTCTTCTGAGATTATTTATCGATGTTTCGCCAATACTAGGGGTTGGCATTTTCTGGAGATGTTACTGCTTTGCTTGTAAGCTGAAACTGACGCCGCGGAGTATCTAGAATTGTTTCGTATTGACTCTCTTTGGGTGGATTCTTGGATCTGGTGTTTGGTGTCCTGTTATAGGCTTTCTGCCTCTTCACGACGTGTTTTTTTTTGCTGTGTGGTTGGCTGGTTCTTTTTTGTCGTGGGTCCACTGGTGGTCGTTGGAGGAGCGCCTGGACAATCAGAGGTGAAAGGCAATGTATAAACGGTTCTTTTCAGAATTTATTGATCTAAAAAATAATTAGCATATATAGAGAATATTAGTTTATTGATTTGGTATTGATAACTGTAACTGTTGATACAATAGACAGGTATCGTTGTGCAATGGGATCGGGAAACTACAGAAAACCGATCCCCCCTGTCCAGGCAAGCTCAAAGTGAGCATTTATATTTACTGGTATATATTCGCTATAGAAGAGGTGAGTTGCCTCGTTTATGTTTTAACGTATTCATCAGAGAGTTCGTTGCTGGCAAGGGCCAGTAAAATAGAAGGTAGGAAAGGGAGTTTGGATTTGGGATGTCTTTTGAATACATTGCCGAAGGATGAGCAGGTAGTTTTAAGTATGCGTTGCGCTCTTAGGTTTTGGCCCCGGATGGTACGTATTGTATAACTCCTGCTCAGAGAGGAAAGTCTCTCATTAATGGGCTGAATATTCGACAGGTGATGATCAGGGCGGAAGGGTAATCGCATCTCGGGCTGTTTACTCTACGCAGGATTCTCCTCTTCAACGCAAGCAGTCTTTGTGTGTTGTGGTCGCTCATCGTAATATAGATATTAAATCTATAGTCGATGACCGGCCTGATAAATGTTTTGTATGTATGAATTAGTGCGCGAGGATGTGTTCTTCAGAATTTACTACAAAAAGCATTGAGTAGTCCGAGTCTGCTCCTGGGCTTATTACAGGCTCTGTCCAGATCAGCCTTCCAGTTAAGTATTTGAGAAAACACTACTCCAAGGTACTCGATCCGATCACAGAGCTGTAGTCAGTCTCCCCAAAGTCTAAGATTGTGCCTTGCGGAAATTATGGGTGTGATAGACTGGATATGCTTTGGATGTCTAAAGAGAAATATTTTATGTTTTATTTGGGTTGGGTGTTACTCGCCATCTCCTACACCACCTGTCGACCAGGTTAATGTGATTTTGAGCAAATCCAAGAACTGTATCAATGTCTCCTGCTGTTGTTACGAAAGCTGTGTCTGCGTAGAGCAAAGTGGTTGTGTGGGTGTAGCGGGTATTAGGGAAGTCACTATTTTAAATGATGTATAAATTGGGAGCCAACACTGAACCTTGTGATACTCCCGCTGTAGGAGTAAAGGAATCAGAGAAGTGACCCCGCTCCTTTACCGTTATCAACAGTTATATTCCCAGCATCGCTCTGAATGGCTAGATTAAGCTTAGATATACAGTTTACTTTAATTGCTATCGACATTTCACTCCATAAAATTATTTTCTGGATACTACTGTTCTACGCTGGGAAACACGATGTTTTCTAGAATATTCAGATACCTAAGTCTGTCCAACAAACCTGCCATACCATTCCCATTCATCTAGATGAAATTCATCCCCCTTCCATTAGTGCTAAAATTATCAGCTGCTCGATATCAATATATAAAGGATTAAATCTATTATTATCTTGTCTATATACCCCGATTTTGCCCTTTTTAGAAGTTAGAAAAATTTTGGTCTTAATTGCTTCTGTTGTGTTGTAAGAGCTTGTTTTTTGCTGCAGTTGGGTACCTAAGACGCAATGCTTTAATTCTGTGCCAAGTTGTTGTCTTTCTTTAAAAAACTGTGACATAATTCTTGCAGTTCTCTCATCTTCAAAAGGATTCTCACATCTTCTAATTTCTCGAAAAAGCGTACGATCTTCATGAGCGGTAAATATTTTTGGACTTCCAGAACCTTGCTTTCTTTCGAGAGTTTCTTGTTCTCTCCATCTTTTAATAATATTAAAAAACACGTTACATCAGGATCATTTTCTTTATTCCCTTTTTGAACTTTGCGCAATGATTTACTACAACTAGGCACTAATTTTCTTTTTATTCGTTCCGTCTTCCTTTTTTGTTCTACTTCTTTGGTTTTTTCCAAATTCCCATGTTCTTGTCTATATGGGCCACTGGAAAGTATTTCGGACTTTTGGTAGATTTTGTTTTGCGTCGATTAGGCTTTTCTTTAATTTTGGGTAATGGTAAAATCTCTGCCGCTGACACTGACATATTTAAGCTATTAATGCTACCTTGTGATGGTATTAATACACCATCTTCGCATTCGATATCAAGATTAGCCACATCGAGAGGTGGTGTAAGGTGAAAAGAGATTAGATCATCTTCATTCTCAGGCTGCTTTAAAGGAGGTATTACTTCAGGTGGTATTGGAAGCTGAAGTCCATTATTTTTTTCTTCTACACGGACTCCATTTAAAGTATTATCCGCGCTTACTGGATTGTCCAAAGGTACGTCGGTACCATTGGAGGGGGCAAAATCCATGTCATGAAACTGATCAGGGTTAAACGAATATATTCCCGATGCTTTAAAAGAATTTTCGGCCTTCTAAATATTTGCTACAGAACCATAAGCAGTACTAAATAATCCAGCAACTTTGTGAAATTGTGTAATTACTTTACCTGGATTACTTCCATCCACTTGTCACATTCCCTATTGTATTTTTTTTAAAGAACCCACAAAACCAATATCCAGTATCTGTAGTTTATTGCTTTAATGAGGCGGTAGAGATAAAAAATCAATGTGATTCTCTCGGCAATATTTTATAGCTTGCAGGTCACGATGAGAGCTGTGATTGTCGAGAATTAAAAGAACTTTGTTTTCAGCACTGGGTTTGGCAAACTTATTAAAATACATTAACCACTTACAAAAAAGATCATCATCATCATCAGTTGGCGCTACAGCCCTTCGTGAGCATTGGCCTGCTTCAAAACATTCTTCCATCCTTCCCTATCGAGTGTCTGTCTTCTCCAGCCCCCCACTCCACATGTACATCGTCCAGATATCTGAGTTTAGGTCGCCCCCTTCTTCTTCTTCCAACCGGCTTGTTTAGCATAGCTATTTTAGTGGGATCATTCTCATCCATCCGCATAACGTGACCCACCCACCTTAGGTGGTTTATTTTGATGGTTTTCACAATATCTGCATCACCAAAAAGTCTATAGAGTTCAAAGTTATATCGCCTTCTCCACAGACCCTGTTCGTTTACTCCGCCATATATGGTCCTCAATACTTTTCTTTCAAAGACTCGTAGTAACTCTTCATCTCGGGTCGTTATTGCCCATGTTTCCGATTCGTATGTGAGCACTGGGCGTATTATTGTTTTATAAAGTTTGCACTTTATAAAAGTCCACTTCAATGCCGTTTCAACCACAGTTTCAAGAGGAAGTACTGCAACAATCAATGACTGAGTGTTTGGTATACCAGAAAAACTTATCTAATTTACGAATAACAACGTTTAACTTAAAAGCTAGTGTTAGGACACAAGTAAAGCATTCTAGAACTTTAAAGATAAACAATGGACTTACACAAAGGGACGCGCAGACGTGCCTTCTGTTTAATATTAATTGATGACTAATATATTAGTTAATAAACAGTGATCAAACATTTCGGTTTAGTCATCAACGTAGAACAAAATCTATTCTGATTGGTAAAGATCTTAAAAAAATTCTATGCTTTCTAGATTCTAGACTATTAGCAGGTAATTTCATAGCATTTTGTCTTGTATACGATGTTAATCCATATTTATCGACGTCAGGCAATATTTATTAAGTATTTTTTAAGGATTTTATAAAGAAAAAATATACACGACAATCGATTTACAATAACAAAGTTCATTAGGTTTATTTTCAGGGAAACAGAAAATCTGATACAAAAAATGTAAATACTACCTACCATCTACCATAAGATCAGTTGTATTACATAACCTTTACAAACCAGAATTCATTATAAATCGTTTAGCTGTTTCTCAGGTAATACTTAGAGGTATACCTTACCTTATAAAACTCGCTCTGTTACATCCTTAAATCATTTTAGTATTCCATCAATAGTAACCAATGGTATCACGTTTAGCAGGTAATTAGTTCGAGTTCCGTTTTAACGGCAAATAGAAATATTAGTAGGTAGTACTAAAAATATATTTCTCATAAAAAAGAACCTTCGAATCAGGTACGATAACACTAATTGGTGACTGATAACTGACTGCCCTCTGTTTAGTGACTAATGACAACATTAGGTATAGCATAGTAACGCCCCAAGAAAATACATTTAATGAGTAAAGATTTTAAAATAACCATTGCAGAAATTGATAATATTAACTTGTTTTATATTTTTTATTACTTTTTTATTAAGGAAAGTTAGGTTAATTAATGTTTAGATGACTTTGCTCTACATACTTCCTTCTGCCATTTCTGTAACATCCATGTTTAGTTTTTTAACTAGTTCAATGCCTTTGGAATTAGAAAAAGCGTTAGCTTCGTTCTTAATGAATAATTATTTGAATGAATATTATTTTCGAATATTGAATGAATGATCGATCCAATGTTTTAACCTTGTTTAGGCTATTGCCTCTTCCAGGAAGGGGTAGTACTTTTTTTCCGTAGCAAGGGGGATGTGGTAAGCGTGATGAATGCTTGTGGAGATGTAGAGGTGGATTGCAAAAATGCTGGGGTTCAGAAGGTGGCATGTGTGATATGGACGATATGATGAAGCGCACAAGAAGAATTGTTGGTGAAGAAGGCCAAACAAGTCGAAGAGAGGTACTTCAAGGGATTACCAGCCATAATGGGAACAGCTCTTAAAGCGTTTTTGACTTGTAGTTGTTACCTGCGATAATTGAAGGGGAATGATTCTAAAATATCAAAATACTCATCAGGAAGTTCTTTTCCAGTGTTGTGTAGAAGTTTAGCTGGAGGGAATGGAACCTTCCTTTTAGGAACCCTGGTGAGTATTTGCCCTCGGCGATGGCACGGTGTCTTTAATATTTGTTTGGCTTGGTTGTTCGAGCCTGTACTAGTTCGTGGGTCATACCTCCTGCTGAGGGATAGCATTATGTCCTTAATCGGGGTTAGAATACTACCTTATGTATGTCAGATGGTGGATAGTATCTGCACTTCCTTATGCAGAATCTAATGATTTCCTTTCAGTGGCCATGATTGTGTTAATTTGGCGGCTGTTAAGTGATGCGTAGACGCATGCCTTTTATTCGATTAGCGGTCTTATAAAAGTTTTGTAGGTGTGCAATAATGTTTTAGATGACGTCCTGTCCATTTTACCGGACAGCGCTGCCACTAGTTTAAACCTCTTTCTTACCATCTCTAAGGTGTCTTGAATGTCGGTTTTCCAGTTGAGAGTCCTGCTAAAATGAACTCCCAAATAGGAAACCGAGTTTCTGAGAATGAGGTCTTCTCCTAACAAGGTTATGGAGGCGTTTTTGGTCACTCTTTATTTATTGCACCATCTAATGACTCGATCTAGATAGTTTTGTGCTCTTTCACATACAGACATTTGTTCACACTCTCTATGTGGCCCTAACGTGAGGTGTGCAGTTTCATCCGCATACAGAATAAAGGTTTCCGATATATACTGCAAGCGGGGGATGTCACTATTGTAGACTTGTTGTTGCTTAAACCAATTAATTTCGCATCGAATGTCCAGCCCTGAATCCGAATTGGTAATTAGGAATGGCGAAGTGAGCGTCTAGGAATTCTACGAGATCCTCTCGTAGACTTTACCTAGGGTACTTAGTGGAGAAATGGGTCTATATGATTCAGAGTTGGTTAGGTTGGTTCTTGTTTGGGAATCTACTGGGAATAACTGTGCTGACCACTTTCCCTGAAATTAGAAAATAGCTCAGCGTACACATACATTGATTATGTTGGTAAGCAACGGGATTATATTCTCTGGAAGATTTTTGAGGCATCTTCTATGGATGCCATCTGGGCTAGGAAATGTGTTTTTGCCAATGTTACACATCTCCGATTACGGATTATATTATAAAATTTGACGTTATAAAATTAGATCGCCCGATAGCGGAGCCTTTGTCAACGAAATTTTAACTCAATACGAGAGGCATTTAAATTATAAACGAAGCATGTCGATATTTCAACAAATATTACACATATTTTCTTCTCTAATAACTTCTTCTTTTTCTTCCTTCTAGTATGTAGGCTTTAAAGCCTGTTTCTTCTTCAATATTAGCCTCCTAAATTGTGTAAATTTTCGTACCATCTTTTTCTTGGTCTGCCAATGCTTCTTTGTCCATTTGGTGACTTATCTCGTGCTATTCCTACTATTCTATCCTCTGTCATTCTACTGACGTGTTCGTCCCACTCCTGTTTTCGTTTTGTCGCCCATCTTTTTATGTCTTTTATATTGCATGGTCATCTTATGTTTTCGCTTCTCTCCCTATCCAACAGACTTCTCCCTGATATTCGTCGGAGTATTTTCATCTCTGTTGTTTCTAGCAGTCGTCTCGTTTTAGATGTGTCAAGTCGTGTCTCCGCCGTGTATGTTAATACAGGTCTTATTGCTGCTTTATAGATTCTTGTTTTTGTGTCTTGTCTTAGGTCTTTGTTCTTCCAGATTGTGTCATTAAGAGAACCCGCCGCTTTACTTGCTTTTAAGCTTTGTTGTCGTACTTCTTCTTCAACATCTCCGTAATTAGTTATATCTATTAACAATTATTACAATTAATTATTAACAAAATAAAAACAATTCATAAAAAACTATGGTTGCAATAGATCAATGTTCCTATTCTTTTTTAGTATACAGGGAGTTAAACTTGATACGATTTTCAGATAATATTGGTTATAACTTTTTAAATACCCGGTATATCATAATAAAACTTTACATTGTTGTGATGTTTTAGACCAAAAATAGAACCTATTCAAAAGTTGCCATCTCATTCTTATTATAAAATTTGGTAGCAATTATGTACGGATGAAAATGATGAATTAACATTCCGATTCCGATTACATAACTGATCTCCCACCTTAGCTGTGCAACAAAATTGCGCCGCGATATATCTTCGTGAGAGAATCGAATAACTTCCTGCCTGACTTACATTACATAAATTCAATTCAGTTTCAGTCGTTTCAGTGCCTCAGTGGTTGTCTGATGTTCAAGGGCATATCTAGCAAACAGTTTACGGTGAAAAAATATCGAATACCGGCAAGTATTTTTTTGATTGCGGAGATTATTCAATAAATAAAATATGGCTAAAACGATTTCTTGTGGTGGATTGAACATGCCCACGGTAGGATTGGGGACATGGGAAGTAAGTAATTCATTTATTATTAAAAATTATTTTTAACACGATATTTACTATGTATAAACAGGCTATGCTTGCAAATAATAGTAAATTATTATCTCAGATTATTTTCTATGTGATGTTCAATCAGAAAAACTATAAATATTATTTTAACACCTGTTAGCAAAAAGTATTTATAATATAATAATATTTATAATAGTAAAAAACTTTACGGTTTTTGCACAAATTTTGGCGTTTTTAATTATTAATGATTTAGAGCAAAAATGCGATTTTTTCGAATAGCAAATTAATTAATAATTAACAAATAAATTTAAATACAAAAATTATTAATATTAATATTCACTCAAATATAATATTGTATCTATTAAGAAATAGAAAAACTTCACAGCGGCGTATTCTAAAAAATGTTGAATTAATTTTTTGATCCAAAACAGAAAAGCATGCGAATTCAAAAGAAAAGAAGGTATATTAGAAGGATTAATTAAAAATTATTTGTTTATAATAATTAAGGAAACGTAATTATTACCATTTTAAAGATAAAAACAGTTTAATATAATAAAAAAATTGAATTTCTTGGAAAAAAACATATTTTTTTCATTTGTTTAATCAAACCCATTATTCCTTTATAGTACGGTAAATGAAGGTAAAAATTAAGTATTACCTCCGATTTCGGTGAATCTCCATCAATTGAAATGAAAACTTGCTCTATTTGCATTTTAGGGATGCAATCCACCGCTTTTGTTAAAAATGGCAAAAAAATGAAGATTTAAGCATTCTGGCATAAGTAATCTCGATTAATTAAATATAATAAATATTTTGAAACATTTATTAGCATGATTTATGATGTTAATTAATTTTTTAACCCTTTTAGTAACTATCCCTTAAATCGAAAATCATGAAAATATCATTTTTTATATTTCTGAAATATCAAATCGCATATTAATATTACCCAAATAGTTTCTTTAATGTTCATGATATAATTCTGTATTGAATTTAATGACTATTAAAGTATGTATTTATTTATTGCGCAATTTTGCACTCTTAAAAACTACTCCTGGTTATAAAAGTAATGGAAACTTTCCATTTAGAAACTTTTAACTGATTATGATAAACTTTATTGATGTATTCCAAACTAGATTAATATTAATCTTTCCGCATTTCCTGAACAATTTTTTTAGTGCTTATGTGACTTATTTATAAAAATTTAATTTGCTAGTTAATTTGTTGTTATTTGTTTGTTAGGAAAACGTATTAAAATAAATATTAAAATGTGTATATGAAAAGTTCATTCATTTTTTATTTAAGTAATGTATCATAAATTAATCAAATACTAATACATATTACTTTAATTGTTAATTTTTCACTTTTCATCAAAGCTCTTTTCACCAATGTCTCCTTTTTCATTAATTGGAGGACTATTTTGGCAATGGTTCCCACTGCATGATCCACAGACTGCATGACAAAATAACCCTACTCTTCGACACCCGCACCCTTTTTTGCAGTTGCAAAAAATCATTTTTAACAATTCTTCTGGAGCAGGTGGATTGGAATTTTTAGTTGGAAACAAAGACTCTTCAATTTTGCACCATACCCAGTCAACTGGACGAATGTCTTTGTTTCCAAGCCATGTCTGCGTTTGTAGATAAACTCTTGATGTGTTCATTCAATGCAGCAACCGTTGGGACTAGAGATAAAAGCTTGACTGCACTATTTTTAGTGGTAGTCTTAATAAAGCTTCACTAGCTTCTTCTATCTTAAAAATATACATACATACATACATCCAAACATGTATATTACGTAAGCATATACCTATCGACACGTCTACTTCTTATTACCTATGTTTTTTCCTATATAGACATACAAAATCTCTAGTCCAAAAATTTTTCTAAAAAATTGTTATTGATTTTTTTACAATAACTCCGTTAATTTTTATAATGTCAGGTTCATTCAAAAACCATTTGAAAGGTAATTTCAAGGGCTATAAAGTCGTATTAAATTTAATCTTTTAAATCCCTTATTTTTTAAAAGATAAAAGGTTAAAAGGCTCCGGTTACATGGTTTTACAGTAAAATTTAAGTGTTAAACGTTTTTATCTCAGTTATTTTTTATCCCACAAAAATTAAAAAAAAAAAAAAAGAAAAAATCTGTGCTAAAAAAAACCTCAAATTTTGTTTTGTATCATTTCCTAAATATATTGAGTATGAATCAAGTTATTCTCAAAAAAAAAATGAAATTTTTGAAAATTTGAAAAATTCTGATTTTGAAAAATTCTGATTTTTTTAAATCAAATTTTTTTATAAAAATATGCATTCTAAACCGGTCAAAATTTTTGAGGTCATTACTTATGTTAAAATAAAGTAAGTCTTATAGGGATTACTATAAATTTTAATTTTTGTGGAAATGGTGTATGTTTTATTTTTCACTTTTTCCAAAAAAATTCGATAGGGTCCTTTTATTTTCATCATAACTTTCTTAATTTTGATGCTATCAACTTCTTCTAGAGTTCGTTTTATAGGTATATCTGAGTACTGTGAAAATTGTTCGATAAGTATATTTTATAAAATCCATTGTTTTCCCGTTATTTAAGCTTGTATATTCAAATTTGAGTACTCGCCGAAAAAAAAAAATACATTTAATTACCTATAACTACCATTAAATTAATACTAAAAGATTTTTGAAGCGAGGAATTTATTTAACTTTTGATTAGCTTCAATTTTGGTAATGACAACTTTTTTATAAAAACTTATACTTTTTGAGCTATTCATGAAAAACCGCTTTAAAATTAAAACATGCATTTTTTCACGAAAAATCAAAATCTTTGATCTTCGATAACTCAAAAAGTATTGATTTTAATAACTTTATAAAATAAATTTTGTTTAGATTTGGTCCCTCTCGATTCCTGGGGTTATTTTTAATAAAATAATTTCCACCCCGAGAAATTGTGGCATCCACCCCCAGGGTAAAAAGCGCAAGTTGACACCATGTTACTTTTGTTTCTTAAGGTATCCTCTAACTACTCACCAATTTTCATGAAAATCGAAGTTTCAACGAAATCGGAGTGAAAACCTTCAGTGACTGTACTATTAATATTCTTAATATTAATAAAACATTTTATACTTGTATCTACACAAAAAGTACTCTTTTTTAATATTTTTAATAAAAGGTTAAGATAAACAAAATACCCCAACTCTCAGAATTCAATTTTTATTTTTTTTTGTTTTATGTTAAAAAAAAATAAGACACAACGCAGTTTTAAACCACCAACCCCCTAACCCCGCGACCTGCCACTAAAAGAGGTATTTTTTCTTTTTATATATATTTTTTTGCATTTTTTTAGACGGCAGGTCTGATTTTTTTTTAATTTGTGTATTTAATCAGAAACTGTATTTCCGACTTTTTCCAGATTTTTCCGTGGTTGCGCCATCTTCAAAACCCCAAAAAATTGTTTTGTTATGTGTTTTTGGGGATTCTCTTCATTTAATAGACTTTAAAATAGATCAAATCAGAGTTTTTCTATAGGTTACATCTAAGTTGAAATAACTGGGTCCTTTAAGATTTTCAAAAATTGAACGAAACAGATTTAAACACCCAAAAGATCATGTTTTTCAGGGTTTTTAAGGGTTTTTGCAAGCTTTTGCGGTGTTTATCAGGTTTTTAAGATTGATACAACCTCAGTAATTTTTTTTATTTTCTATTTTTTTTTTGTGAATAAATACTAAGACACCCGCCTTTAAACTGTCACCCTTTACCCTGACTTTGAGAAGGTCTTTGATGAAATAAAACATAAAACACTGAAAACTTTGTTTTCAAACTTCCACAAAATTTATTTTAAATCTTATCAGTACAGCTGTTTCGGCTGATTGCCTTTTTCAAGTGATCTATTTTTGGCTTGGGTTTACAGATTTATAGTCTCTAATGAAATAGGTTCAGGAGGGGAGAACTGTTTGTCTCAAGTCGGTCATTCAGAATTATATCTGTGTTTTTTAATTTGTTGATTTCCATAGATTCTAACAAAGATAGCTTAAGGCCTTTATTTTGAATGTGAAGAATTTTAAATTTGTCATTAAAAGAATAATTATGATCTAGAAGGTGAAGTGCGTATGTCGAATCTGTTTTTCTATTCTTGAAAACCCTTTTATGTTCTGCTATTCGTTTATCAAAGTTTCTACCAGTTTGATCGATGTAAGTTTTTGGGCAGTCGCCACATTGAAGTTTGTACACACCACTATTTATTTTGGCTCTTGTTATGTTTAATATATTTGCCTAGGTTGTTATTTGTTCGGAAAGCTGGTGTTATTCCTTTCTTTTTTATGTGTTTGGCAATTTTTGTTGTTATTTTGCCTGTACATATATGTAATCGAGCAGAAGGTACTGGGTTTTTTCTCTGGGGGTGGAAATACTAATTTCATGACTATAATTCTGAATGACCAACTTAAGACAAACAGTTCTCCCCTCCTCAACCTATTTCATTAGAGATTATAAATTTGTAAACCCAAGACAAAAAAAGATCACTTGAGAAGGGAATCAGCCGAAACAGCTGTAGTGATAAGATTTAAGATAAATTTTGTGGAAGTTTGAAAACAAAGTTTTCAGTGTTTTATTGTTACATAAAATGAATTTCCATCAAGTAACGGTCGAATCCATCAATTATTGAATAAAACATACTGAAATGATATCCATATTTCAGTAGGTAGGTAATAATAATAGTCTCCCGTTTTATACCGCACGCGGCTTTGGGAGTATAGCAGGGTAGTCTGCTATATCTAGGGCCTACGGTATACAAGGAAGGTAACATGGCCAGTGCTACGCTTCAACCGCCTATTATTACCCCTGGTTTTACCCAAGGTACTCATTTTATTCAGGCTGAGTCGACCTGGGGCCTATAGACATTTTTAAAAATGCCTAGTTGTTCTTGCCGGCGGTAGGATTCGAACTCACGACCACCGGCATGCGAGGCAAGCACACTACCGCTTGCGCTACGCGGGCCCCAGTAGGTAGGTATTGATGAAAAAAACCTACGTATCAGTAAAAATCTTTATTGGCATCAATATGCAACATCAGGATTTGCCAGGATAATAAAGGATAAGAAGAATATAAATTTATTTTAATTGTTTTTTTTTTGTTTTTTAAACGCCTTAAGTTTTAGTTTTCGCTCCGCACGGTTCACGTACTTACTTTCCTATCTTCAGAAAATGTGTTCATACTTCTAGGTGATCGGGAGAACCTTGTGTGCCCTTACTTGGGGTTGTTGTATTTATAAGCTATTTCCATGATTGTTTCTTGGATAGGTTAGGATCTCAGATTAGACAGTTACAAATGCAAAATTGCCTTGCCTTTCAAGAGTGTATCATCATCATTCAAAACATTCATTCATCAGAAATCTTTCTGAACATCGTCCGGATATCTGAGTTTAGGTTGTCCCCTTCTTCTTCTTCCTAGCAGCTCTTTAGCATGATTATTTTAGCAGGATCACTTTCATCCATCCATATAATGTGATCCTCCCATCCGAGTCGATTTATTTTGATGGTTTTCCCGATATCTGCATCTCCAAAAAGTCTATAGAGTTCGAAATTGCATCGAGTTCTCCACAGACACAGTTCGTTAACTCAGCCATGTATGGTTTCCCAATACTTTTCTTCCAAAGATTCATAGTAACTCTTCATCTCGAGTCGTTATTGCTCATGTTTCCGATTCGTAAGTGAGCACTTGGTTACTCTTGACAGCTCTTAGTTGAGGTCATAAACCAAAATAACAGCTGTTAGCTTAAAAAAATAACGCATATTCTTTTTCTTATTTCTTTGAATGTGTTGTTTTTGCAGTCTACCATATTTTCATGTTGCACCTCCACCACCAAGTTATTTTCTTAAATTCTCAATATATCCGGCGTATATTTATAATAATTATAATAATAATATATAATTTATAATAATAATTTATAATCTATAAATCAACCAATATCGTATGTTGCCTTAAAATTTACGAAAATGTAATGCAGTCTATGTCGTACTGCTTCGTTTTTTCTAATATTTGTCTTATGGATGATATGTGATCAATAGTAGATCTGTTTTTCAAAAAGCCTCTTTGGTAGGATCATCCTATTTTATTATCAGTATACTCTGCCAATCGTTTGTTAAGTATCAAGGACATTTCATATGCCGTATTAAGAAGGGAAATCCCTCTAAAGTTGTAACAGTCAAGCAAGCTTTTTTTTGTGTATAGGACATATAATTCCAGTATTCCAATCTTCTGGTAAAGCGCGTTCTTGCACATACCTCTGTTAATAGTTTGTGAAAGAGGATTAAAAATATCAGAAGGAAAGAGATCAGTGTGACCTCGAAAACCCAATATCCATTCTGGGTTGGAAGAAACAAGTGTTAACCGAAAGAGGCAGATAGAAAAGTTTAAAGAGATTTCACTCAAGACAAGTTGAAAAGATTAAAATGTAAAGACCCAGATGATCCGCCAGATGCGTTTCATAAACGTATGCGTATTGGTACACCTTGTAGGTATTCCCGCTCATATATCAAGACTACAGGCTGTATGGGTCGTCCAGCATACCGTAGCATGGAAGATAGGCTGCACGATATTTTTATAATGTAGATACTGAAACTCCATGGCCTGACAAAACCTGAAATTACTATTATGACATGGTAAATATTATATATGAAACATATTGCGTAAACTAAAAGATTAAATTTTAAATTTAAATATGCAAAGGATAACGTATCGTTAAAAGCAATACACTTGAACTTTAAAATTACAGGTATATTGTAAACATTGATTAGACGTCTTCGAAAACATGAATTATATTAACGAGCACCAGATAAATCGTCACCTACTAGTAAATATTATCGTTATATTATTAAATAAATATTTAAACTTATCAAATTAACCGTAACAGCATAATATCTAAGTCAATACAACATTTTTGATATCTAATATTATTTACTACAATAGAAAGTACTCAAAAATTTGATTTATACATTGAATTGCGTAATATAATATCGTCGACTGTATGCAATAGTGGCACAACACAAAAACTGGTAATTTTTCAAAACAGGGGTTAAATTTTGTGTACCCATAATTTTGTCTTATTTTGGTTTATTTGGGAGAGCGTTAGATAGCCTTTAATGCATTATAACACAGACTTTTAAATTCAACCCTTATTTTAAGTTGTGCCACTATTGCACATCCACATTTTGTCTTTCAAGACTAATTAAGGCAAAGACAAAACTGGCACTTTTTTTTTATTTCTATCAACTGAAATAAAAGTTCAATAAAGAATACTAGAAGTGACTTGAATGAGAAAATGTGCTTTTTAACAACTATAAGAACGAAATAAAAAAAGTATATATTAATAATAGTATGAAAAATTATGATTAACAATACTTTAAATGTCGGTAGAAATCAACGTGAATTGGTGGAACACTCTTGTCTGCACAAAGACTATAGTTTATTTTTATGAACGAGAGAGTAATTAGCATAATTTTAACTGGTATCTCCGACCACTCCATGGGCGTGCTCAAGATTAATTGAAAAATTACTTTGAATAATTGTAAAAAATAAATGAATTATTTCAGTGTTATAAAGTGTTATGTGTATGTAAACAAAAGTGACCTCTTTTATCACACACTGTATTAGAACTGACTGGCCTACATTAAAAAGGGTTTTTAAATTACAAAAGAGAAAAAGAGTTTTTAAAACCGTCTAAGGTATGTTAAATAGATGAATAAAAATATTAATATAAAACTTACAGCTACTTGTTACAAATCCAATCAGATTCAGAAGATGAACTTTCAGAACCAAGATTTATAATAACTGGCTCGATTATTTTATCAGTAATATTGTCCAGCTTCCACATTTTTTCCTCTTCTTTAATAGTGTGATTTACTGCCTTTTCCCAGTTTTCAGGTTTTACATTATTTACGGCCTCCAAAAACAACTGTTTAACATCATGAATTTTAAAAGTGGTATTTTTTCTTGAAACTTCACTCTTTATCTGTGCCCATACCAGTTCAATCGGGTTTAATTCACAATGATATGGTGGGGATCTAAGTACTGTCATTCCGCGATTTTTGGCAATTTCATCAATTTCGTTTTTTTTTTAATTTTTTCTTTATGAAGGGCACACAACGAATAAAGTTCCTTTCTTATAGATCCGGGATGGTACGTAATATTTTTTGAACTCAGCCAATTCTGCAAGTCTTTTTTTAACCACTTGGTTGTGGGCAGTCCTTCTATAAGTCTGGAGTGATAACTTGCATTATCCATTACTATTACACAGTTCTTAGGAAGAAGATCTATCATTTGTTCGAACCATTCTTGAAAGACATCAGCGTTCATGTCTTCATGGTAGTCACCGGTACGAGTTGATTCAAAAGTTAATAAACCACCTTCAACAAAACCGTCTGAACTGCCAATGTGTACTATTATCAGCCTGCGTCCCTTTCCTGATGGTGGGTTTAAACCAGTAGATAAGTTATTTACAAAAGCGTGCCTTTGACTTGTAACAGTTTCATCCTGCCAAAATTTATTTGGTGTATGACCCTCGTTGATCCATGTTTCATCAAGATAAAATATTTTTCTTTTTTGGTTTCTCATTTCCTTTATGGTTCTTAGAAAATGTCTTCTCCATATGACAATATCGCTTCTTTCTAATAAAATAGACTTTCTGGGATTCTTTTTCCAGCGGAAGCCTATTTCTTTTAAAAGTTTCTATAACGTACTTCGACTCATTTCTGGGTAATCCTTATCATCTCGAACTGAGACAAGAACTTTATCCAATGTTGGAAATTCTTGTCTAAAGAAGAATTCATGCACTTTCCGTCGAAGTCCTTCTTTAAAATGATATTCTATTTGAAATTTTGGTTTCCCTGGAGCATTACGTGGCATTTGAAAACTACCACATTTCTCTTCTTGAATAACTCTGTAAATCGTAGATTTCCCAACACCAAGTGTACTGCTAACTAACTCAACGGTCTCATCAACACTTTCACATAAACGTTTGTCTGTAAATGATTTAAAACAATTAAATATTAATGTTTTTTCATTAACTGTTAAAGGACCAATTTTTCGGCGTTTACACGACACTTCCAAATTTTCCATAACACTAGTATACACAATAAACTGCACCTTGCAACTGAAGTACCTACTTTTAGTGAACTGTTAAGAATTTTGAATACGCCACTTGGACCTTCCTACAAAATGGAAAAACCTACTATCACATTTTCTGTGGAATAAGTTGTTGTTGTTGTTGTTGTTGTTTGTTTGTGTTTAAATGACTGCGGACACTAAATCCATTCGCCAATCTTACAATTTGAGGTGTAGTGTGTGTGTGTAGAGTAATTGTCTTGATACTTAGCAAAGTCGACGTCATTGTCTTTGCTAAGAGACGCTAATTGTATCCGAACGTCTGCGGTCCCTCCGGTGTGTACCGATCACACAAGGATAGAAATTATTTTCATTTATTAATTTTTTTAATAAACGAAAATGTGGAATAAGTTTAGAAGGTAATTATCTAGTCAATTACTGTCGTAGATTCCTGGAATTAAAGAATTAAATGTTTGATGGTTGAAACCCTTACTTCGTGGAATGCACTCATTTCAGATAAAATAAAACGTTTTATTTTATCTAAAGAATTAAACTTTATTTTGCAAATAGGTAGGTACTTATTAAACTTTTATTGGTTATATATAACCAATAAAATAAACATCTTACATTTATTGCAAATTCATGAGTACCTGTTAACCTCCATCACTCCGACACTGGCAACCTTATTTAGGGATTAGTAACCCTCACAACTATTGTATTCTATTCTGCTCCAACCTTTATACCTGATGGTCATACTCAATTTAAAATTGTTTTCCTATATACTTCTGTAAACTTGACAAATATCTGTTTTTCATTGAGTCACCCGTATCAACAATTTAGGGATTTGCATACATAATTTATTGCTGTATTACTCTCTCATACATAAAAATACACTATAGTAAGGTCTTTTTCTTCTTTTCAGTTTTTGGCAGGCTGCTAGTGCAAGCCTTTTCTAGTTCTGTAATATCCATACTTCTAACATTCTACATTCTAAATCTTTTCTTAGCTTTTGCTTGGTGGTATCAACTGATCTGTACTCCTCTTGTTTAAATGAAATTTTAAAATAGTAGTGAGTAGAGCTTTTTTATATGAATTTCACAAATATCGTTGAAATAAAAAGCATTGAAAATTTTAGTATTTAACTTTTTCAAGTCAAAAAAATCTTTATGAAATAATTCGTCGACTTCAAATGGTTGTTTACAACGAGCAGTTGGGATTAGCAAAGCGCAGTGGTTCCCAACTGGTGGTCCGCGGACACCTGGGGGTCCGCAAGGTTGGCTGAGGAGTCTGCCAGATATAAAAATAAATATATGAAGAGCCAGAGAGAAAAACGATATAAGTCCATTTTACAAATTTTTTTAGGAGAGCGAAAACAAAGTTTTTCTCTATAAATTTTTAAAATTAATAACATAAATCGCAAACTTAAAGTTATATTAAATTTTAGATTGTTAACTATAATTTTGTTTATATACCTAAAAAAATTTTCGTCTCTTAAAACTAATTCGACCAAGATCAGTGCTGCAAAAATTAGAAAATACAACTCTCATTACTTAGAAATGGGTTTCACGTTCACTGGCCCTGAGCAGCAGCCTAAACCTCAATGTGTAATTTGCTACGAAAGCCTTTCGAATGAGTGTATGAAACCAGCAAAACTACGTCTGCATCTTGAGACAAAGCATCCAGAGTACAAGAGTAAGTCATTTGATTTGTTTTTAAAACAAACTAGGAGAGCTTAAAAGATCTCGTAAAAACATTACTAAACACTATGGTGCAAATGTAAATGAAAATGCGACCCTTGTATCTTATGAGGTATCTCCGTTTGTCGCTAAATGTTGAAAAAAAAAAACATATAATTGCTAAAGAACTTATACTACCATCAGCAATAATTCTATGCAAGGGAATGTTGGATGATGCGGCTGTTAAGATAATAAGTACTGTTCCGCTCTCTAACAACACTGTCCAAAGACGAATTTCAGATATAGCCAATAACATTGAGGATACATTGCTGGTCAGACTTAGCATGAGCGACATATTTGCTCTTCAATTGGATGAAAGCACCGACATATCAAAAAAAGCAATAATGTGTTTTGTTCGATTTTTGTGGGAGGACCAGATATTGGAAGCTTTTCTTTTTTCATGCGAACTACTTCACACAACAGCAGCAGATATTTTTACTGCATTGAATGATTTTTTCAATAAACATGACGTCACATGGACAAAATGTGTTGGCTTGTCTATGAATGGAGCAAAATCAACGGCTGGCCACAAAGCAGAACTTCAAACTCGTGTCAAAGCAGTAGCTCCTGCGGTAAAATGGACACACTGCTGTATTCATCGTGAAGCCTTGGTAGCCAAAATATTGCCTGAACATTTGCAAAAGATACTTAACGAAGTAGTTCAAATTGTTAACTACATTAAAACTCGACCTCTGCAATCCAGATTGTTTTCTTTGTTGTGCAAAAAGATTGACAGTGAGTATGAACACCTTTTTATTCATACGGAAGTAAGGTGACTCTCTCAAGGGAGTATATTGACAAGACTTCTAATATGTCAAAAAACCCTTTAACCTTTAACTATTTACGGCAGACGTAACGTACCACAGTATTACTTTAGAAAATAAAAATAAATCACAAAAAGAAAGACTTGTTCGTGCACTGAATATCACTTCACTTTACTACATAATATATGAAATTATATTTCGTCCCACGCTCGCAATGTACAGTTCACGGCCAACCACCAATCCAAATGAAACTGAAACATCGGCAAATTTAAATTTGCCATATTTGGTAATTAAGTTCATATGGAAAGAAATGTATATTTGGTTGCTAATCAACCAATATTCAGTTGATTTTTCCAAGTAAAGTCAAGGTTGGGATCGGCTAGCCGAAAAAACAAAACGTGCTTTTTTAAGAATTCATAGGCGGATGGATGTCTCCGATATGATATCGGATCATCAATTTGAAAAATGTCTACGCAGGGATCACTTAACGCTCAGATTGGACGAATTCTTTTAAAAACCATGAATAAAATTTTATTTAGTCTGGTCGAATTCTTTTAAAAACCATGAATAAAATTATTTATTATCTTACAGATATTTTTTTAGTTCACAAAAACAAATGACATTAAATGATTACCTGCCACAATTATTTATTGAAATACTGATAAATTAAATATTGAAAAAATCTATAATATCTATAAAGATGTGGGTCGGCACTGCCGACCCTGACCGGCCGCCACTGCTTTAATCCATACAAAATTAATGCGTTTGTTAACTTTTTGCAGTTCTAAAATCCGTTTTTTAATTGCATATATGATATAATTGGAGGAGTAACTTGGGTATTTTGCCAAAACCAAGGGATTTAAAACAGACAGGGAGTCCGATATAATTAGTGCAGAATCAATTGTAGATTGTGATAAAAATGTCAACGCTTCGTAGATTGCAATAGCTTCAGCACTAAATATAGAAAATATGTTATCCAGTTTGTAGGAACAATTAATATTTTTGGAGGGAATATAAAAACAAAATAATAACAAAATTGAGCTGAGATCATATAAATCACTAAGGATATCTTGATTAGATTGAAGTGCGATACACAGTAGTGGAGAATTTTCGTAGTAAAGTTAAGTATTATAAAGAGCAATTTTATAATGCAATTTAGTGTTGCGTAAATTTCCACTGTGTAATCAATCGTTTTGTCGTCTATAGGTAAACATTCAGTATGAATCAATGTTTGTGATCTAATATCTACTTTGCAACAAACCAAACATTGTTTATTGCTTTTCGTGCTTATTTAAATCTACTCTGTTAATACGATACTTGTTTAGCATATTTTATTACTTAAAAATATCACTAGGTTACAGATATCTAATTATAGGTACTTTAAAATTCATAATCACACAATATTGTTTATTAGTTTATAAGAATATTATAATAATAAAAGTTTTAAACACTTAATAACAAATTTTGAAAGTGACTTCAATTTATCAATAAGTTTACGTACTTCTTACTGATTAAACAATGCATAAGGTGATCAACTTTTGTACTAAAGTTCATTATATCTGTTATTATATAAAATACCAGAACAGTGTAAAGTAGAATGTAACTGTAAGCTTCACAATTTAAAATAATGTAAAAATATACCGCCTTGCATCTAGAAATACGTGGTGGGAAAGAATCTATTGATATGAAATACCACAACGAATACGTTGACAACTATAAACATTTTTAATACAACAATAATGCCTGGTTAGAATATGAACTACTTGTTGACTTGTTGACACACTTGTTATGCACAACTAGTGCCAACCCTTAACACTAAAAAGATCCAATATATAATTGAAATACCAACACCCTTCTGTAATTCTATATTAGCTTAACTACATAACTATTACAACAACATTCAAACGTTCCCTAAAACAGATGAATTTAGCTTTTGACAATAAATTTGTAAAAATGCCAGCTTGTTGGTGATCAGACGGTACATACTTTAAAGGTTGTTGTAGGGGAAAGGATAAGGTAGCTGGTTCGATGATTTAAAAGTAAATATTTGAAAAACTATAGTCCCACCTGCCTACATTTGGTAGATAAAAAAATAAATATAAACCTCGAAGGACCAGCGAAAAATAGGTCGCAAAATTACGGATTAGTAATAATGTAGTAAAAAGTAAAATTGAAACTAGAATACTTAAAATTAGAATTAAGGTAGAAATATTTTTATTGTATTATTTACATGAATACATTATAGTATCGGAATTGCCAACAAATTACCCTTTTTAATGACAATAAAAACATAAATGTTCATAAAATTTACAACTGTTCCGCCTAATTGTTCTTAAAACTAATTAAATGCAATTTATAATGCAAAAAAGTTTGTAGTTTGTTATATATCCGGTAACCCTGTAAATTGCCGGACCGGCGTTTATGAAATGTTATTAATGTTGTTAATATAGTAAACTATTTAATAAAATCAGTTATTTGAAAACTGCTTCTATTTGAGAAACGTGCGAAGAACTATAACTTGAAGTAGTTAAACAAAACGTTTTCGGAATCCATATTGTGAACTATAACTTGCTTCTATTTGAGAAGCTGGAAAGGAAGTGTGACTTGCGTGCTTTTATTTGAGAAGGCAAAGACAAAGTACGTTCAGGGTACACTTAGTACAGACTCTGTGTATCGGGTTTGTTTTTAACAATTGAATTGTAAAAAACTGACAGACGCAGAAGATACGAAAGAGCGCGAAGAAGGAATGTCGTGCTGATCGTATAGTCTTTAATTTAGTAAGATATATTAGTGAGAATAATAATTATTATCGTTTATTTATTTAACAACTATTATAGAAAATACACTTAATTTTCTACAGTTGTTGCTTACTTCAGCGCTGACAAGCAGAACGAAGCGAAGCACGGTGTTGAAATAGGTGTATGTAGAGACTACTTGTACGATAGTTTTTGAAGTAATAACATCGAGTAGCAGTTCAGAAGTGAACCCAAGTGTTTAGCCTACGCAATAAATACAGACGAAGCTTTCCCTCTTCATGAGTATTTAATAAGAACCAATTTTTAGTTATGGAGTTCCGCAAATATCAAAGAAATCTTCATATTTCCTCTGAGCATTTGGATAAAGTAGTTTTAGCTACATGTTGCCTACATAATTTTATCAACATGTGGTTATTAACTGAAGATGTTGAAGTAAATAATGACGTAGAAATCCATCTAGTTCCCTATATTCGCGAAAACTTTTTACTTTTGACGCTGGTTCTGTATCGTGGTAGACTGAGATGGTTAGTGATAACAGTAATCATTAGATACTTGCTGATTCAGTAACATTTACTTTTTATTGAAATATATGTATAATAAAAGCCGTATTTAATGCGTCAACTAAAATGACTGCTATATTAGTGAAGCTGGTTACGTTTTGTCAGTATGACACACCCAAAGTAGTCGATGACTAATGAAATTCAAAATGATTTCCTATCAATATTTGACCTGTTTCACTTTGAATAAAATTTGAAGACATGCTTCTTCCATTTTCTTCATAGAAATTAAATTATATAAAAATTTATTACATACCCATACATTTTTCATCTCAATTTATTTACTGTTTGCTGTTTGTTGATTCAAATCACCTTGTTTCGTTGCCGCCAATGATTGACCATTCTTTGGCACATTTATGTTGTCCATTACTTTCTGGATATTATCTAAAAACTTTCAATATCCTTCGTAACTTTTAATCGTTTTTTTTATTTTTAGGCCAGAGACGATAGCGAGATAGAGACAGCACTAAACGCAGCTTTGGAACTTGGCTACCGTCACATCGACACAGCTGCCGCATACGGAAACGAACATGTCATCGGAAAAGTCTTGAAAAAATGGTTCGATTCTGGAAAATTGTCTAGAGACGATCTGTTCATTGTCACCAAACTACCAGCTCCAGGCATACATCCTGATAGGGTTGAAAAATATTTGACAAAATCGTTGGCTGATCTGCAGTTGGATTATCTCGATCTCTATCTTATACACTTTCCTGTTGGGATAAAAGAAGGAGAAGGGCCTCCACAATTCGAAAAAGAAGAGCACAAGGCATTATGGCAGGTAAGAGTTTTTATTTTTTATAAAATTAATATATATCACAACATTATACCAAACTTTTGAAACAATAAAGTTGGTTAATGTACATTTATATGTAATTTTCTTAGAGTTTTAGTTTTGTTATGATCGTAAAGGGCTTTCCCGAATCATTTTTATTATTTTGTTAAAGCCCTGCTTTTGAATGGCATTTTACATTCACTGAAACTGTAGGGCAACAAAATAAGTTGCTTGTACTGGGTAAATTATAAGTATGCAGCGAAATATGAGTCAAAATATAAACGAGTAACAAAAAATCAATTAATTAGGGAAATTAAGCATAGGAAAAGTCAAGGGATTGCACTAATTGATACCAAAATGAGAGAGAGAGAGAGAGAGAGAGAGAGAGAGAGAGAGAGAGAGAGAGAGAGAGAAAATCACTCATTACAAAAAGTTCCTAAGTTGTAAATTCCTGAACGGGTGAGTAGAGGAGGAAAGGAAATAAATATAAAAGATTATCGCTCTATTTTGGAATTTCATTTTATTTGCCAAAAATGTATTTGTTTCGAGGTATAATCCTGTTTCTATGAGCTGTTTGGTTGTAGTATGCTAAGTCTTATTAGTAGGGTGCTAACCTGGTTGTAGAGACCCTCCTCCATTATTCGGGCTTGGGACCGGCAACAGTTGTATGGAGCTACTCAATCCACCCAACAAAAGTGCAGGCGGATTTGTACCTAAAGAAAGCGCTTGACAGAATAAGACTCAAAAGATGTAATTCATCTTCTGTATAATAGAGAAGTTCCCCTAAATATAAAAACTATCGAAAACATCTACTAAAACAACAAAATGGAAGTCAGAATAGATGGACAGAACTTATAGAACTAGGCAGTGGAATAAGACAAGGGAACTCATTGAGCTCCTTCTCTTCAATTTGATAATGGATGAAATCATTAAAAGCGTTAACAAAAGAAGAGGATACATAATAAGAAAAAATAAATAAAAATACTGTTACGCAAACGACGCACTATTGATAGCCTAAGATGAATTTAGTCTGCAAAGACTGGTTCACAGATTTAACATAAGAGCAAAAGAATGTTGTCAATCTCATCTCAGAAAACTAAAACAATAGTAGTCAGCAAAGAACCAACCAGATGTAAAATATAAATTGATGGCATCAGTATTGAACAAGTAATGGAAATAAAATACCTGGGAATTACACTGTCTAGCTATGGAGACCTGGACAAAGAAGTGATAGATCAAGTACAAAAAGCAAAAGGAATGGCAGGATACCTTCATAATACTATATGGCGAAACAAACACATTAACACACGTTAAAATAGCAAGAGATAAGTCACAAATCGGCAGAAGAAATATCAGAAGACAGCGCAAAAGATGGAGTGACAACTTTCCATAGAAGTATTAATCAGCCAATGAACAAACAGGATTGCTTATAAAGAGGAGGAAGAAGAAGAGTTCATTTGTGATATATGTAGCAATTATTCTTTAACTTCAAGTCCACGTTTTTACAGGATTCCTTGTTAAATCTATCAACTACACTGTCATTTTTTGCTGATATTTTCCTTTTTTTATTTATTAATTGTATCATTTTAGAACATGGAAAAACAAGTTGATGCTGGCCGAACAAAAACTATTGGACTCTCCAATTTTAACGTAAAACAAATTGATAAATTTTTGAAATTTGCCAGAATTAAACCTGCTTGCAATCAAATCGAACTACACGTATTCTTACAACAACCAGAGCTGGTTCAGTTCTGCCAGAAAAACAATATTGTAGTGACGGCATATTCACCGCTTGGAAATCCGGGTTACAACACATTTTTGAAACGTATTGGAGTAGAGTAAGTTGATTAAAATATTATTCACTGTATTTTCACTACATATATCCATTAAAATAAAAGGCTTTGAATATTATCGCGGTATGATAGGTTTTAAACTGTTATGTTATTTTTATGTTATTTGTTATTGTTCGCTTAAAATAGACTACAACCGCAACAAAGAGATACTTATATCACGATTAACCACCAAAAAGTTATCTTTTTACCGGGTTTATAAAGATTTACTAATTTGTTTTGCACTTTTTTTAACTATATTAACATGTCGTGTTCGGTTTTCCGTTTTATCGTTAACTGGTATCTCTTAATATATTTTTAATGCTTTGTAGTTTTTAATTAAGAACTTTCTACCTTTAAATTTAAATAAAACGAAATATGTGTGAGACATCAATTTTTTATTCGTTTGAAAATCCTCTCGATCTTTATTAACAACCATACTATAATTATAGTAGATATAATATAATTGCACTCCTTTTTGCTATGTACCATGTACCATAACCTTAAACCGCCATGTACCATAACCTTAAACCGAAAATTTTATTCGACCGATATATTTTTAATTAGATGAAACTTGCGTTTTATTGAGTACGATGTGTAATAGTAAACCCGTCACAAGCAAAAAGTGTTTGATTATTCCATGTCGATACAAAGAGGTGGCGCTGGTGACAATGGTCCGACTGCGCTCAGCTGGTGCAAACCTTGATGTAGGAATGGAACATTTAAGAACTCGTTTCTGGCAGGGAGAGCTGAATGCGCTACCCCTGCTACAGGCAGGCTGCGACTCACGAACCCTTTGACAAACCCTACAAAATCGAACAAGACAGTACAAGGAGACAAACGTAGCAAATGCCTATTGAATATAAACCAATGGCTCCAAAATGGAAGAAGGCTCAGGATGCGGGATAAACTCCATATTATTGAACCTAAGAATAAAGTGGGTTATGGACAAAAATGCCAGTGGGTTATGTAGTTCAGACATAACTGGCTGGTATCTCCGTAGCCGCAAAGGAGATAACCCAAAAAGGTATTCTCATTCTTCTTAAGGTGCCTTCTCCATTACTGGAGGTTGGCCATAACTACAGCAAATTGCTCTCTATCTTGAGCTGTTCTTAGTATCGAATGTGTGTCCATGCCTGTCCAGTCTCTTACATTCTTCAACCAGGAGCGTTTTTTTCTTCCTGGACCTCTTCTTCCTTCCACTTTCCCTTCCATTATAAGTCGTAAGAGGTTGTATTTTTCTCCTCTGTAAATATGTCCTAGATAACTCGTTTTTCTGTTTTTTACAATATTTAGGAGCTCTGTCTCAGTATCCATTCTTCTTAGCACCTCGTTATTGGTCACATGTCAAAGGCTTCTATAAGCCTCATACTTGTAATTCCGAGAATCCATGTTTTCACTTCGTATAGCAATATGGAATAAATAAACGTTTTTATAAATTGGTATCGGATATCCAACGATAACGTAGAGTTTATTAGGAATTTTTTCGTTCGTTGAAATGCGGCCTACCATATTCTATACGAGCACGTATTTCGACCTCGTGGTCGAGATCGTTTGTTATCCAGCAACCAAGATACTGGAATCTTTGTACTGGTTCTATATGTTTGTTATAGATACGAATATTAATGTAATAAAAAGGGTGGAAAACTATAATAATCTGCACATATAGCAGACACGCGCTTCTACCCTTGAATAGACCACGTGTTACATCAGAGTTAGTAATGGAGTGTCACGAGCTACTAACTCAAGTTTCCATCATCCTGAGGTGGATTACAGGACACGGTAGGAATAAAGGCAACCGCATTGCTGATCAATTAGCTAGAAAGGCGGCAGGCCTAAGACTCTTAGGACCCTGGGGGACTTTTTGGTTGGTCAACTCTTTTTGATATACAATCGCGGAAATTGTCAAATGTCAGTCCCATACATAAAAAGATGGGAAGAAGGGCAAGGATCTAGACTTGCCAAGGTAACACTAAGTAACCTTGAAAAGTCAGCATCAAAGAAGTACTTGGGAATGACCAAGGTTTTTTAACTGGTCATTGTCAACTAAGCAAACACCTCCACACACTGTGGTTAGTAGACACACCTCTATGTAGGAAGTGTGAACGAGAAGACGAAACTATAGAGCATGTCCTATGTGAATACCCGGAGTTATCGTTAATACGAAAGTATTAACGTTCGGCGAGTCCTGGCCCACACCTGCCCACATAAGAGAGATGACTCCTAGTGACTTGTCTACCTTCCTAGAAATGGCAGGATGGACAATGAACTAAGGAAGACAGCTCTGGGAGGATGTATAATGGATCAATTCTAGCCTAAGTGCTGTGGAACTTAACTCGCCACTACCTACTCTACAGATAGAGATATTTCATGTCGGTACCTTATTTGTTATTTTCACTGGCTCAAGACAGGGATTTCTTAGCTCATCTTACGCTTTAACGATAGGAGTTTTTATCAACCGCAATGTTTTTCGTACAAAAATACGTCATGTTTTTAGTACAAACATTTTTGACAATCCACAAGGAATCTAAGTTCCTGTAGTTGGCTGTATACCATATATCAAAAAAATTTATTAAAAAAGGTATTTAATTTAAAAACCTACTCGGGCTATATCACAAAACGTTTTCGGAATCCATATTCCATCATCAGTGTCTAGGTATACATGTATGTAGCCACTAAATATGTGGGTAAAAACCCGTTAAAAATTGTTTGTTTAAATTTAGTTTACATTATGTGTTATTAATTATTATGATGTTAAAGTTACCGGTAGATTTGGTAACATGGCGACATATGACCCCAAGTGAAGTTGCTAGTCCTGAGACAGGTGTGTCTACGAGGACTTTATGAAAGCAACTCATTACTTTATTTTTTCAAAAACTAGACTTTCCTTGGTATTTTTATCTTAGTAATGTGTTTACATGCACTTTATTGTGATTTATGTTACTAACCTAGCCTAACATGTTTGTTTACAAAATGTCTATTCGAAAAAAATACTGACACTATTTTTTGATGAAAAGTACTATTACACCGTTATTATCTAAGTTTTTGTATCATAGTGACTAAATAATAATATACAAACTATACATTATATTTTTTTAGGGAGCGAACAGATTTAGTCAACGTACTCACCAACCCAATTATCACAGAAATAGCCAAAAAACACAACAGAAGCAATGCGCAGGTGGCTTTAAGATTCTTAATACAGAAAAACACCGTCGTCATTCCAAAAAGTGTCAATCCTGCAAGAATAAAGAGCAACTTTGAACTATACGATTTTAGTCTCGATGATGCAGATATGAAGAAAATTGAAACTCTAGATATTGGAGAAGCTGCTCGAATTGTCGACTGGAGAGTTTATCCTAAGTAAGTTTTCGAATATAAAAATAATATTGTGTAAAGTAGTTATGTTGTTTCCCATTTTCTGTTTTTCTAAAACGTAAAACGAGACATTTACGTGGAGTATTATGTAAGTGTGTGGAAAGTCAAGTGCTACGTGGAATTATATGTTAAAACCTTAAGTGAAATGACCTCTCATGACGATAAATGTCAAGTGACACGTCACGCTCCACATCAAATGTCATAAAAATGTCATTTTTAAATGTAACTTTTCACGTAAAATGTATTGTTTTACGCTTAGACAGGGAAAGAGAGAGGACGCGTAACCGTATCGCTTAAAGTGAAGCCAAACTGCCACCAGAGGAAGTGGTCAGCGGTGTATCTTTGTATTTTTAAGGATTGACTAATTCGTATTTAAAATGAAACATGTTTGTACATTAAATGTTTTATTTAATTTATTTTATTTCATACAATTATTTTGGAATCAAAATTAACGAAATTTATTTATTTATTTACTTATTTATGGAATATTTTATGGAATTTTAACCCTCAACGCCCACTGCCACTGGCAAATCATCATGGTCTGTGAGTGAAATTATTAATTATAATACAATTACTGAAATAACTATGCATATTTAGCATTCTTATTTAGTAATTTAGATCTCACCTTTCCTTAAAATACTAATTTAAATTGGTTTTGAAGTTTAAAATTGAAATAAAAAGTAAAATCAATTAATACCTAATTGCACTATTATAAATATTGACGATATTCCTGCTGTTTTCTGCTCGCTGCGATTTTTACAAAGAATATATGAACAATTCACCATTTTGTTAAGTAAAAAAACATAGGTATTTAATTCACTTCTTTTAAAAAAACACAAAAACAAAACTGGTGTCAGGTCGTTTATTTTTGTTTACCACCAAAAAAATGACGGACACATCAAAAAGTGGTATGGTATCACTTTATGAAGGTTAGTTGAACGAGCATTACCCGTCCTCTCTCTTTCTAAGGTTTTACGTATCAGCTTTAGATCATCGTAGTGTTAATAAGATTGCTTGTCACTTTATTTATTTATTATTGTACCAAGGATTAACATATAAATCTAAGGTAATCTTGCTCTGTATTATGATGTGTGTGTGCAATAACAGGTATAATGTCCCATTCCGCGCCGAATGTCACGTTTCAGGTTAAGTTTTACATAAATAATGTCACGCAGCATGTCACGCTCTATATCAAACGGTGATCAAACACCACATAAAATGTCTCCTTAATGTAACTTTTTACATAAAATGTCTAATTTTACTTATCGGGAGCAAGGTAGCGTAGTATTAATTAGATTTCATGATGCATCCTCTTTCCAATAAAACCTATCCTATATGCCATTTAAGCGTGAACTTAAAAAGCATTAAAAGTGACTAGAATGAACTTATCATTTTTTGTTACTTTCCCATAAGAAATAACATAAGACAACTTCACCAATGAGACCTTTCTCTCTACCATTAAACTAGTAAAATTTACTTTAATTTACAATTATTCTAATAATTCAAGATAGTAGGGTGATAAACACGACTCTTTGGCCTACACCCTTTCTTCCGGCGATCTAGCTCTATATCATATGGTATTTACTTCTCTAGATGTCTCATTACATGTCCGAAATACTCCAGCATTCGATAAGTTTGCTAGCTATTTTGTATCAATCTTTTTTAATCGACAAAATCAAAGTTAAAGTATATAAATAAGCTCCTTCCCATACAATTATCTCGTAGTGATCTAAACTATTGAAAAGAGCTTAGTGCAATAACATTATTGTTTCTATTTGCATTATACTAAAAAAATTATAGAATACAAACATCAAATATTTTTTCTTCAAATGTCAAATAATGATTACATTACTTATCTACTTGATCCTGTCAAAGTTTGATGTCTCCGCCGGCAGCAGTTTTTTTTTCCCATTTCTTTACGGCGCCGGAGGGAAAAATGTTGTCATGGCAACAATATGTCATTAACATACAAATATGTCACAAAGCAACAATACAAATGTCATTAACAACAATTAAACATCATTTTTATTTATTCGCTCCGTGCGTGACTGACGCGACACCTACCACCTTCATCTGACAATTTTGGAGTCTCAATTTTCAGGTTAAACATATGACATATGTTTGACATTGTTAAATACATGCGAGATTGACAATTATTAATAAATTAGTTTTTAACTATATTTTTTCAGTTTAAGTACAAAATAAATGTAGTATTAAAAACTGGGTTTCTCAAAATTCATCATAATGTATCTTTTCAACTCCAAACGGAAAAGAAAGGGAAAAATCTAGTACTGGCAAATCAAGTTTTTCACGCAAAAGAGCATATAATTAAAAACAATAATAGTAAAAGGTATGATATAAAAGCTAAAGTCATCTGCAGTTAGCTTGAAGCCTTATGAAATATCATTCAAGGTAAATTATTTAAATTTTTCCTATTTTAATTGCATAAAAATGAAATTATGTCATATTTACTTTTTCATATTAATAGCACGAATTCATCTTTTTCTTTTCTCTAATTTATATGTAATCTTTGGGAACCTATAAAAACTACACTCACTGTTTTTGCTATTATTAGCACAATTAAATACGCAACATGTATTTTCACACATTTTTGATAAAATTTATGCGTAAAAATATTTTGTCCAATATTCCAATTTTGTATTTCGCCGCTACGCACGCTGGCATCGTTTCAATGTACCCCTACCATGGTCACGCACGGAGCGAATAGTAATATTAAAAGTACAATTAGTTAATGAGGCATTTTCAAAATTGAAACCGTACAAAAATGTTCCCGACTCTTGATACGCATTGGTAATTGTTGATGATACTGATGGTCGAGAACAACTTTCAGCAATCATTCCCGATGTTGGCGAATCATGAGGGTTTAAAATTTTTTGAGCATTATCGTTCTTATTTAACCCCAATTAACAAAACAATCTGAAATATTTTTATAATTTAGTAGAGTATACTACATGCTTTGCAATATAATTTTTTTTTACCTTTAATCCTAAATACAACTTATCTGACGCTTCAAACAAAAATTTATCAAACTCGTCTTTAGTGAAAACTTTAGACTTCTTTGCAGTATATCCTTCGCTTGTTTTTTTTTCAGAAAGGCACGTAACTTTCAAAATTTGCTTATATCCACAATTTTTTCTAATAACTAACTCGGATTTTATCATAGAGTATCGTGACCACATTGTAGAAGATTTCCATTTATTTTCATTTTCCATTATATTAAAATATGTCAGTAAAACGTCTTCGGTAACTTGCCGTACTCCTCTTGTATTGCACCACTCTTGGAAGTGCTTGTACACTAACCGATATTTTATTCCGGACTTGGAGGGCCCCAAACGTGCTACTGCATCATTAGGCGCGGACTCAATTTCGTTTAGGTTTTCCATTTTCGCACTAGATTTGCGCTTGCGGTTGCAACAACCATAAGCTGTCTTTAATAATTGCAAACAACTGTAACCAGGGAGACGCCAATCCCATCGACGACTTAATTATCTCCGACACCGACTCTAACATCTAGACTACTTTGATAGTTGTCACAGTTAATTTCGAGTAAAAATAGCGTATGAATTGTACTATTTATGGTTGAAAATTGCTACGTTTGAAGAAAAAATAGTATACTTTATTCGGCAAAGAAACGACTTTTCTTGACTTGCCCTCATATATCGGGCGCGTCAAGAAAAGTCATGCTTCTCCGCATCAGAAAGTAATATACTATTATTTTATCCTTGCTACTATAACTGCTGTGCCATCTGTTTAAGAAACTATCAATATTCGAAAAATCATGAAGATTATTAAAATAAACGGAAAATAGTACCAAGATTAGACTTATAAGCAAGTACCGTCTTACTTTATTATATCTATATATGGTATCATGGTATATTCTTCTTCTTGTAGTTCCATGAACGTTTTAGAACGATAGATATCATGTTAGCTTCCATATTTGCTATCATTTATTGATAGCAGCAGTAAATAATGATTTTGTCAATTTTCCGTATCAATGCCTTTCCAAGTTTTTTAAGCGATGATGTCTATCTATATCAAGCTGTCTAGGTACTAAGGTAGTACCTAGACAGCTTGCTTTTTTTACTATATCGACCAGTTTTGATGTTTGGTTCAACCGCCTAAGAACCTCCCCATTGCTGCCTCTTTTTTCTCAGCTTATCTGTAGTAGTCATATCTTAAATACTTCCAAGCATTTAAGCGCGGCCTCACCTAGAGTCCACGCTTCTATTTTATATTAGTAATATATAATAGAATATCCATATATTATATATGTAATCGCAAGATACAATAATGTCATTTATATACATACAGGCGGGTATAAGAGATTTTTTGAAAGAAAAATCCGCAAAAGAATTTTTGGACTCTATCACTAGCCGAATACTAACCAATACCGAATGAGAACAAATGGTAAAACGATGTACAAATCAAAGCCGACCTGGACGAAGTTTATGGTGAGGTTATACCTTCGTTAACAACAGTAAAATTTTTGAAAGCCCAATTTGTTCATGGTCGTACGAGTGTTTTTGATGATGAGCGTCACGGGAGGCCAAATGAAGTCACTACGCCGGAAATGATCAAAAAAGTCCATGACATAATTATGGCAGATCCTCGAATTAAGCTCCACGAGTGAATAGAGGTCATAAATATTTCCTACGAATGCGTACACAACATCATTCACCATCATTTGGTCATGAAAAAGCTATATATTGGAAAAACAATCAATGGTGAGTACTAGGCAGCATTATTGGATCGATCCGATGCCGAATTGCGTTCGAAGACGCCCCGATTTGGAACACAAAAAAGTGCTCTTTCACCAAGACATGCGCCGGCTTGCCGATCAGAGCCACCGCCATGGCAAAATTACACGAATTGGGCTGTGAATTGGTTAAACATCCACCGTATTCGCCAGATCTTGCGGCCAGTGATTTTTTCCTGTTTCCAAACCTAAAAAATGGATCGGAGGACGCTTTTTCGCAACAAATGATGAAGTCGTCGGTGAAACTTCGGCCTAATTTGAAGAGCTCGAGTAAAAGTATTATTCGGATGGGATAAAAAGATTGGAACATCGTCTTACTAAGTGTATCGAGCAAAAAGAGGACTATGTTGAGAAATAAATCGATTTAATTCCAAAAAACTTGTTTTTCTGTCAAAGGCTAGTTTTATATCTATACACCCTTGTATATCCCTTGAGCCTAACCAATTAATAAAAATCTTGTTTTTTCTTTAATTATATATTTTAATAATATTTTTTATACTATAAATTAATATATTTTATATTTTTTGCAGGATTGATGAGCAACCAGAATATCCATTTGCAAAGAAGTAGTAATAATACCTACCTAAGTCGATTTATGTTTGCTTTAAAAGTTTTAATGATATAATGTTAACATGAATTAGACACACAAGTTTGTTAAAGCATAATGATGTTGTAAAATGCACTTTGCCATTATATTATAAATAAAACATAAAAACGTATTATTGTTTATTCAATTTACATCCCGTCCAAGTTGATTTCCTCTAGAGGGGAACATATTTCTCTTAGTTTTAGGTTTTTGCCTTTTTAAGGAAGGGAGTGGTATCACCCGGATGTTGGATGTAACTATTAAGAAAAATAGTAAATTATATTTAATAGTTATATTATAGTGCTTTAATAGACCATCAATGGGTGAATCCATAATACTTTGGTCCAGGCCGACGTGGGAGAGTCTGACATCAAGTCGTCCATCTATTATAATTATAATATATTTCCATTTAATTGTACCATTTCCATTTATTTTATTTCCACATTCCATTTATATTCTATTTATTTATTTATTTAAGGTAGCATTACCGTCTAAAATCCTAAAAAATGACACATTTTCAATAATTTTTTTTTTGTATATTATCCATTATATATGGCAATAAAACTTTTTATTATTATTATACAACCTTTAAAGATAACAAAAAAGAAATTTTTCATTGTTACTGTACCGATTTTAAAGACGGCACCCCAAATTTTTGGTCTAAAAATTACTGCTTGATGATGGACAAATAATTTCTGGAACCCCAAATCTTCTTCCTCGTTATAAGCAATTCTACTTGTTTATTGGCGGAATAATACCTCTGGAAATTGTCACTCCATCTTTTGCGCAGTCGTCCGATACTTCTTTTGCCGATTGGTGACTTGCTATTTTGACGACACAGGTCTCCTCCATTCTGATGATGTGGTTATTTCGTTCTTTTGTCTATTTTGTGTCCATTCATTTATACACTGTACGTTACATTTTCTTTTAATGTCTTCACTTCTCTTTCGATCTTTAAGTCTATTTTTTGTATTTTTTCTCAGTACTCTCATCTCTGCCGTTTCCAGTAGCCTTTGCGTTTTGGCTGTGTCTTGTTTCTGAGACATTTGTCATTATTGGTCTTACACTGGCTTTATAAATTATTGATTTCATATCTGTTAATGTGTCTGTTTAGCCATATAGTGTCATTAAAGCATCTTGTCAGTCTCTTTGCTTTTTGTTCTTGATCTCTCACTTCTTTATCTAGGTCTCCATAGCTAAACAGTGTAATTCCCAGATATTTAATTTCCTTTACTTGGTCAATACTGACGCCATCCATTTCATTGGGTTGGTTCTTTGCCGACTACTATTGGTTTAGTTTTCTGAGATGAGATTGCCATATTAAATTCTTTTACTCTTATGTTAAATCTGTGGACCAGTCTTTGCAGACTATCTTCATCTTGGGCTATCAACATTGTGTCGTCTGCGTAACAGAGTTTTGATTACTTTGTTTCCTATTTTGTATCCTCTTTCTTTGTTAACGTTTTTGATGATTTCATCCATAATTAAATTGAAGTGCATGGGGTTCAATGAATCCCCTGGTCTTATTCCGTTGCCTATTTCTATAACCGCAAATTTGAAATATATTATTCGAGAAAAGTTTTAAAAAAGTAGTGCCCCTACGTGATAGTTTACCAGAAAAATTTAAAATTCGTAAAAAACAAAATGGCGGACATTTGAAAAAATTGTTCAAGATTTGACATTTTTCGACTTTTGTTAGTCACAAAATTATAGTTTTTTTTTTGGTTATATTGTGGTAAACTGTCATAACGAAAACTAAATGCCGGCATCAAGTCATCGCCATAATAGAAGTAATAATTACTTCTTCGAATCGGGAAGGTTAGATATAAATAAAATAAATAATTTGTCGTAGACAACCAGACTTAGCAAAATAAGTCTATTTCTGAAGGCGCCCATGAAGAGAAATTAAAAGTTTCTTAGCACTCGCTATACAGAGTTGAACCACCGTATATTCCTAAACAATTATTTTAGCATTAAATTGTGGCTGAACCCCAAAAGGAACAATTATTTAAATTGTCAATGGTGGGGAGATGCGCGCCGAAATTGATATTAGGTACAAATCTAATTGCAAACGGCGAGAGTGCGCTATAATAGCTATTTATTTCGAGTCTCTTTACGCACTCACTGTCGGTTTTATTATGTCTATTGTTACTAAGTTTTTGTATTTATAATTAAACTTTTGGTGCGTCTTGGTCGTTGGTGAATACAGTATATACCTAAATAATATTTTGATTATTTCGTAATTTATTAATTGACAATGAATCAAATTAGTATTAACAAAAACTTTTTCGGTGGTTTTTCGTTAGAAAAAAGAACTACAAATTAAAGAACTTCTATACCTGATTTAAAAATTGAAAAGCAAAGTGAAAATAAACGAAAAGTTCGCTGTCGTAAATTTAATAAAACTATTTATAATAAAAATAGCTGGTTATTTGGTTGCGAACAAACTAATAAACTGTTTTGTTTTGTATGCGATTCGTTTGAAGGTGACGAGACTTGGTCAAACAAATTCAACGATGATCTTGTTCATATATGGGATAAAATGAAATCCCGTGAAAAATCTAAAGTGCACATGAATGTTTTCAATGCTTGGTAAGTTAAATATAAAAACACAGTTGTATTTGCCAGTTTGTCGCGTTACTTTAATTAAACACAACGAACAAGTGGATAAGAATCGATTTGTTTTGAATCAAATTATAAATTATATAAGGTTTTGTGGAGCTTTGAAGTTAGCTTTAAGAGATCACGACGAAAAAATCAATAAGTTAAATTTTCCAATAAAAAAGTTAACTTGTACCATTATTTGGTCAGAATATTTAAATTTTATTGAATAATGTATATTATTTATACAAATATATAATCATTATTATATAAATATATAATAATATTTAATAATTCTTCTGGTAAAATACAAAAAGATTGTTCCAAAATTTATTGTAAAACCATTTATTCAGAGAGTATAAAATTTATTAAAAAATAAATTTGCAATTGATGCGATATTATTCTTCTTCTTCTACGACACTACAGCCCAAAATGAGCCTTGACCTCCTTTATTTTTTGCCTCCACCCTTGTCTGTCTGTGGCTGCTCTTCTCCATACACGGACTCCTAAAAGTGCTTGTGCGTCGCTGCTTACTGCGTCTTCCCAGCGCTTTCTTGGCTTTCCAACTGGTCTCTTTCCCTGCATTCTGGCGTTCAGTGCTCGTTTTGGTAGCCTATACTCTCCCATTCGTATCACATGTCCGGCCCATTGCAATCTTTGTGTTCTAATGAAGTCTGACAGGGGTGTTTCCTTATACAGTTGATAGAGCTCGTTGTTATATCGAATTCTGAAGATTCCGTTTTCCCTCACAGGTCCTAGTATTCTCCTCAGTACTTTTCTTTCGAATGTGTCGAGTTTGTTTTTGGATGTTTCTTTCAGGACCCATGCTTCGCTGCCATAACATGCTATTGGCCGAATTAAAGTTTTATATATTCTCATCTTTGTATTTCGGTGGACACTTTTAGACCGAAATATATGGGAGAGGGCAAAATAAGCTTTGTTTGCCTGCGTTATCCTTTTTCGTATTTCTCCATCCTCTGCTCCATCGGCATATATTTCTACTCCCAGGTATGTAAACTTTCCAACCGTTTCAATGTCATCTTCATGTATAATGTTTTGTGGGATTATATTTCTTCTCGTCTGTACCATTATTTTTGTTTTTTCTGTGTTAATTTCCAGACCTAGCCTTTTCGTTTGTGTTTTTAACTCTGCGTATGTTTCCTGTGCTCCTGTTGATGTTCTACTCATAATATTAATATCATCGGCGTAGGCAGCCAGTTGAACCGTTTTATTGGTCAGTAGGTTTTCTCGTCCAGTTTGCATTTGCCTAACCGCATACTCCAGTGCCAGGTTAAACAATGTTGGTGCCAGTCCATCTCCCTGCTTTAGTCCCTGCGAGATTTTGAAAAAGTCTGTCCGGTTGTTTTGTATTCGTACACATGCCTGTGATATTATTACTACCATGTTATTCGTAATAGAGATAATTTTAACAATATTGCTGCACAAAAAATCTACAAAGCCAAAGTACATACGTATTGCTTCCCACACAACCCACAGATTGTACGACATTCCTCTCTAAAAGGTACCAGTTCGAAAATATGTCAAACTGTTAGCCAATCGAATCTGATTATTTTAAAAAAGGTACTAAAATTTGCAGGAGAAAGTAGGTATGTCTTTTCTGTCCTTTTTTTGTTACCTCCTGTGGCTTCTTCAGGATGCAATTTGTATGTATAAAATTTATGGAAGAAAGTCCTTATGTCTTTTCTGTCCTCTTTTTGATACCTAACCATCGAGCAAAAAGACATAAGACGGAATGTAAAGGTAGTGGGGGCACAAATATTGTTAGACAGAAAGTGCGATCTTTAGAGGCCACATTAAACAAGGAAAGAGAGTCTCTCTGTGGTCTCTCTCCTTGTTTGACATCAAATTTAGTTGGGTTATGTTATTGTTTGTCCCAAATGTCACATGAAATCTTATTTATATTGAAGTTTTTTAACAATTGTGTCGCATTTTAGACTCTTATCATTAATAATTAATTAAAACTTTCTCGTCTAAGACACATTCTGAAAAATATTATATAGCTACTGCTAATAAGTGTTCGCATTTCCGGATATGTCCGCCATCAAAGGCCACTTTTTTGGTCTCCTTTTCATAAGGATTAGATTCCCTCTTTTGCCTTTTTGCTCGATGTACCTAACTAATACTAAAGCAGGCACTAGGCAACATTGTAAATCCGAGATTATTTTTAGTCATTACATACTTTGCGTTTGGTATTTTGAAAAAAAAAGAAAAAAATAATTTACATGTACAAAAATTAAATAAACACAATTTATTCAAACAAATAATATTACTACACCAAATATACCCAGATTGATTAGTTATAGCGAACTTTTCATTCTGAAAACTCGTGAATTGGTTTGTCATAATTTAATAGAGCTATTATTAACTCTTGGTGTATATAAAGGAATGACAAACGACTTCGTTTTTGTTGGCTTAATGTGGATGCTGGTCTATTATACTTTAACGATTTCTTAAGGGGACAGTCTCATGCGATTAAAAAAAAGAGACACATTTTAAAATTAAAGCAGAAAAAAAACTATAATATTTATTAACATAATTCCTTTTGGAGATGATTAAGTAAGTCTTGAAGTACATAAAAAAATTTTTAATAGCGATTTTAACTTCTTTGGTGTCCTGTAGATGGCGTGTAGTAAAAAGTGCGTTTTTGGTGGTAAGACACTTTGTGGGTCACCTGTAACAGATATTCAAAAAATTCAAAATGGGTTGTATTCGTAAGACTCAAAACTAGATGATAAACCTTTAAAATATGCAAATTGTATTATTTTGAAGAGTTTATACGAGTTTTTTCAAAAAAGTCGAAAAATCGCTCTGTTTTTGGGTGGATTTACCCATATATAATAAAAGGGGGGGTGGTTTTTAAATATTTTAAAGGTTTATCATCTAGTCTTTTGTATATACATTCGAAAAATTTTTGATTTTTCAAAATCGGTTAAGAAGGTTCGGAGAAAAGTGTCTGACCAGTTTGAAAATGTTACTTTTGAGAAAAAAGAATTTAAAGTTTATTTTTACATAATTTTCGTGAATTAAAGGCTGATAACTTTATACTCACGTTTAATCGGCCATTCCTGGTGAATATTGAGGTCCTCTTCATCCAACCGTTGTTGTAAATGGCTTTGTAAAGCTTTTTTCTTTTTGATTTGATGTTTTATAATTAATTCATTAGTTCGACTGGAGTCTCAATTCACGCCGCGATGCTGACAGTGTAAGTGTAAAAACGGAACACACCTAGATCGCATGTCAATTTAACGAAAACATATCTACTTATTTATACATGTAGATATGAAAATATTTTATAACTAAAAAAATGGTTATGTTTTATTGCCAAAATGGCGTGAAAAAAAAGTTGATTTCTAAAATTAAAAATAAAAAGGAATTTTAAAAATAAAATAATTATATTACACTCTTTTTAATTTGAAATTATAAACAATATTTGGAATAATAAATGTATTTAAGTATAAATTTTATAACTTAAATAATACCTAATGAACACAAACAAAATTGATGTTAATAAAACATTATTTATTATCTGCACAAAACCGGACTTTCAGGAAAAATCGGTAGACGGAGCAACACTATCGGCGTGCCATATACGCTACTACAAACCGCTGAGGAGAAGTAATAGTAATCCAGTGGAACAAATAAATTAGTTATAAAACATCGCGACGTTAAAAAGAAATTTACACTGGTTAATTGCAACGCAGAGAATCTTAGTATTTGTAAAAAATCCTATGTTCCGGATTTTAAATTCCAAATGTGTATAGTAACTGCCAAACGTTATACAGATATACATACTATATAAAAATAAACCACTAATACATACCCAACGTATATACAACATATATACAGAAGCAAGAACAGCTGGAGCTTCGCGCTAGCCGCGCGGAGAGAAACCGGTTTTCATACGTGCGTATCTGACGTTAATAAACTAACTATAACTTATATTCTAATGGGAATTTCTTTTTAAAATTTTAGGAGGGAGTTTTTGAATGTAAATGGAAGCGATTTATGTAAAAAAAATTTTTTTGATTTTTTGAAAGTTTCGCATGAGACTGTCCCCTTAATAATTTGCTTTATAACGAATATTGCATCTGTACACGATCTTTCACTGCAAAACCCTGTTGTTCATCTGCTAAACTTATCCTCTGATTTATTAGCACGTGTAAAATTTTAGTTGTAAGTTTTGGCGTAGTATTTATACCTCTATAGTGTTCTAGCTGTGTTTATCTCCTTTTTCTGAATAGTAGAATTAGTTCGCTTGTTCTCCATTCTTCCGATATTTTATTGTGTTTTATAATTTTATTAATTAATGTTGTTAATTGTTCTGTCATTGCTGCTCCAAAATATTTCAGTAATTTCTTTGGTATACCGTCGTTACTTGCTGTTTTTCTGTTCTTCAGGTTTTCCAGTATTTTCCGAACTTCCTGTACACTTATATTAAGTTCTTCCTCTTTGTTGTTCTTCCTCTGCATGGAGCTTTTTTAGGTAATCAATCCACGTATCTTTCTCTATGTTTTTTGGTTCTATTAGTTCCTTTACCTCCGTTCTTTGACCTCGTATGAAGCGCGAAAATATTTTTTTAAAGAACACATAGCAATGACGGTTAGGTGATCCACATGAGATATATCAGACATTGAATCAATAATTAGAGAGTTTGATTTCCTCTATTTCTTTATGAGCTATGATCTTGGCTTACGATATAATAGAAATACTTTCATCACAATTTGTAGATGATAACGAAAGTGTAGTGTCGGTGATGCAGTTTGCATATTTTTTCTTGTGTTCCCACAAAAATGGATAGAAATCGGATAAATATTTCAAGCACCTATATAATTACTCTTATTTTCACCAAAAATCATTTTATTTTACTATAACACGCTAAAGAGTATGGAGAAATAAATTTAATTTGTCGCTACCACACGTTTAAGTACTTCCTTCCAATATTTTTTCATGTATCATTTTTTGTTTTCCCTTCTTCTTCTTCTCGTGCCACTCCTAGCGGAGATTGGAAATCATCATGGCCACTGCGACTTTGTTAGCAGCGCGCCTGAAAAGTTCAATCGAACTACACCCGAACCATTCACGTAGATTACGAAGCCACGATATTTTTCTTCTTCCCACACTTCTTTTGCCCTTAATTTTGCCCTGCATGATGTTTCTTAAAAGTATGTACTTTTCACCTCTCACAATGTGCCCCAAGTATTCCATCTTTCTAGTTTTTATCTCATTTAAAATTTCGCATCTTTTGTCTAAAGTTTGGAGTACTTGCGTGTTAGTGACGCGGTCCATCCATGATATTCTGAGAATGCGCCTATAGCACCACATCTCGAAAGCTTCGATGTTTTTTATGGTCAACTGTTTGTTTTCCCTGTTCAGTGTCAATTCGTCCGTTAATTTCAGATCTTGTCATGAAAATTATAATGCAGTTAATGTGTTCACTGGAGTTTTCATTTATAAAAATTAAAAACCTAATTTTCGGGCCTCAAAAATTACGGGCCCTATTACTAGGCCTTAGTCCGTTCTTTTTCGCCAACGCGTATTTTTAGCGTTGGCGGATAACATATCATATTCCGCAATTATATGTATAAATCCAATTTTAGAGTACTTCCTATCTTAATAAATATTAAATGTTGTGTTTACTTAGCTTTTATCTTGTCACTGTTAATTGATAAATTTCAATATTTTTTTGATAATATTTGCTGATAGCTAAAGATCCGGTGTTCTTTAATGCAATACATGTTTTTGATGACTTCTAATCAATGTTTATAATACATCTGCAAATTTAAAGTTCAAGTGTACCTACTGCTTTTAACAATAGCTTACCCTTCGTGTATTTAAATTATATTAACCCTCTAAGCCGCAAGTATATTGCGGCAATACTATAGTTAGTTACTGAATTCAGTACTGATCAGTTACTGAATTTTGGATATATTTTTGTTTTTTCTATGAAAAAAATGTGGGTCAACCGTTGTACCAGAGTTCAATCAAGGACAAATTTTCATGCTAGTTTCTCTGGTAGGTGCTTACGATGTACCAAATGATAAAAACTGTATCAATCAATATCTAAAATACTGCACAATATTGTAATAAACAAACAAAAATATAATAATAAAAATAATACTTCAGGCACTTAAATGATACGGTTTAAAACAATCCAAGCACAAAGCCACTTTGCAGTCTACGCACTCTATATCACAGCGTTTCTGTAATCTCGTTTTGGAGCACTGCTGGCATCGTCTTCGCGTGGTTTTACGCGGTAAATGACCAACATTTTGAAAATACTCCATATTTAATGGTCTCCCAATTTTTTTTCTCGCAGAAAAATCTTTTATATGACTGGTAGCCAATTAGGATCTATATTAAGGTGAGATATTGCTTTTTTTCTACTGTTACTTTGCCTAAGGGATTCTTTATAAAGCATGTAAGAATTTACTATTGATGCGTCAAAAAGGTAATAAAATCAACCATCAACGACTTTTCCAAGCTACTGAGTATGTCTTCATTTGTTGGTCAAACCGATCAATACTGCCCATATCCATATTGTAGTCTACAATGGCTTGAGTACAGCGGATGTTTTCTCGTTCTTCAGTTTTTAATGTTCCCAAAACAAAACCAGTTTCTGCATTTTTATGCCTATTGCTGCACACGGTCACAGATATTGAGCCACGATCCTTCCACTTACTTATAGTAATATCATTACAGACAACTCCATCAATTTCACCCATTTTCATTTTTCTGTCATCTACTCATGTGCTTTTGGAAAATATTTTTGTGTTTGTCTTACTGTTCCACAATCAAAATAACCTATTATAGTTCTGGTAACTTATTCATAAGAGGAAGTGTGGTAAAGACCAAATATGATTTAAAACTGTAACCACACTGACCAACTATAAAAAATAGTACAAATTTAACAAAGTCTATAGCTACAAATCTTTGTGTTGCACTATTATTCAATGATGTTTGATCATGATGTACAGAAACCAGGTGGTTAAACTCGTCACTGCTTTTTTGGTCATATAATGCAAAAAGTCTTTTTCCGAACGACATATTTCTGCATGTGCAAGTCCATAAAAATTAATTCGTAATCAAGTACAAATAAATGCAGCTATGCATCTTGAAAAATATAGAATAACCCTTCTTCAACTTGGTCCATTTCATCATTTGTTTGATATATTTTCAATTCTTGAAGCTGACCCATATGGTCAGCTGCTAATATTTGCATTTTCCTCACCTAATATTTACCTCACCCCCTAGGGTACCCTGGGTAATGGAACACCCTTTGTTTTTCATGACTGTGGGTAGGCCACCTACCTACCTCTGTAGGGATAGCACATTATAGTGGTTATAAACAATTTTGTGGTTTGTGAGCTAGACGCTTAAAATTTGCAATATCTTTCAATTTTAAAGTAAATCTGTAATTCGGATATATATATATATATATATATATATATATATATATATATATATATATATATATATATATATATATATATATAAGTATTAATTAAATATTATCATATTATAATACAATAATAAAAGTATTAAAGCAACATATCGTCGTTAGGAATGAAATACCTCCAATGTGCAAATTTCTAGTAATTCAGATTTTAAACGATTCTGAATCGCTATGAATAGTTTTACAGTCTAGAAAAATATCCAATGTGCGTACCGATTCCTAACTTCCCTAATGTATAAAAATGCATTACTCCAATGTAACATATTATTAATTGTTGGACTGAAATAAATCCAATGTGCTTAAAAAACACATTGGAGCTATTATCTATTATAATATCTGCACATTGGAGGTATTTTATACTTTCATCTGTCAAATTCCTATCCTCAAATTTTCTCAAATAAGCTATTTACCAGTGCAAAATGAGTGTTTTCAAGACAAGAACTAAAATAGTTGTACAAAATTCACTTAAGTAAGATCGGCAAAATTCTATCCAAACTTTTGCTCCTATTGAAAATGAAATTTATAATGAAAAATCCAACAACAGGTATGTAAACAAATTCACTACTACGGTTAGATATCTTTCATCTCATTATTGCTTAAAGTAAGTAGGTAATAATTATTTTTCTTATTTCAGTTTGCCTGCAGCTACTATATTGGAACAGGAAAAAGGCAAAATTTGTGTTTTGGCGATGTACAACATATTACCAGACGGAATGGCATGTCAGTTAAGGAGCGATGTAACCATATTATAACGCCAAAATGTTTAAAAGAACACTCATTTTGATGTTCTTTAATTACGCAGGACGATAGACTACGAATTTTAAAAAAAATTTGGACATTTACGTCGTGGGAACATAGAAGCACTTATGTTAAAAATCTTGTTCGGGCAAGAGCAGTGCAAAGGCGCCGAAAAGATACTCAAATTCAGACAAACGGTCCAAAAAGAAGAGTGCTCGTGACTTTTTTTGTTTCTAAAGACGGAAGTTACCTCAAGGTATGCCGAGAGTTATGTTTTTAACCACATTAAATTTAGGAGAAGACAAAATGAAACGATGGGTCTCAAGGGAGCCAGCCACTCATGAAATTGATACTTCTAGTGAAAGTCTACAAGATTCCAACATTCAACAAGATTACTCCAAGAAAAATGAGACAAATTTGCAAAGAAAATAATGTTATGGAATGGTTGCAAGATATTCCTAAAGTTCCTTCACACTATTGTAGAGCATCTACTAGCAGAATATATGTTGACAACAGTATCATAACAACAAATAACATGTACAGACTATATAAAGAATGGTGCGATGATAGAAAGCAGTCAGTTGCTCATATCAAATTGTTTAAAGTTGTTTTAGAAGCAGAGAAAATTGGCATACATAATAAGCAAAGGAAAGATCAATGTGATACGTGTGTTGCACATAAAATGAAGACAATAAGTACTGAAGATTGTGATCAGCACATGTCAAAGCAGAAAGAAGGAAGACGGGCAAAAGAGTTATTAAAAAGTAGCGCAAATTCTGAAAAATTGGTTCTCACAGTTGATATTCAAAGTTTCTGAACGTGTCCAAAGTATTAGCTTTCCAATCGTATTATAAGCTCAAACTCCAAGTACAAAACTTCACCATTTATTCTCTAAATGATGAAGATGTCCAGTTGTACGTTTGGCATGAAGCAAATGGTGGAGTCAGTAGCAATGAATTTACATCTTGTCTTATAGATTATATAAATAATATTCCTGCTAACTATCAAACTCTTGTATTCATCTAAGATGGATGCAACTACCAAAATCGAAAAAGAACTCTGGCTTGTGCTTTAAGTGATTCAGCAAGAGCAAAATCCCTACAATACAGCAGTTATATCTTGAAAAAGGCCATACTATGATGGAAGCAGATTCAGTTCATTTAACTTTGGAACATAACTTTCAGACTCCAATTAATTCACCGATGGATTACATTGCTAGAATGCGTCTTGCTCGGCCAAAACATCCGTATAATATTAAAAACGTAGATTTTACGTTCTTTAAAAAGTATGCTATTGATAGTAACTTTCGTTCAATAAGACCTGAAAAAAAAAATGCCAAAGATCCGCAAGTTGTAGATATAAGACAATTAAAATATAGTCCCAATGGAGAGGTATACTACACCACTGATTACTCAGATAACTAGAAGCTACTACCACACAGAAGAGTAAGCCAAGACCTGTCGGTTTATGAAAACTCGCTCTTCAAGACACCTCCTGAAATATCAGAAGACAAGTTCAAACATCTGCAAGACCTTTTACGATACTCTTCCTAAAATCAACAAAAAATAATACTTTCGGTGGTGTTCGTAAAAATATCATACACTGATATTACATGTCGAAGTTTGTTTATTTAAAATAAAGATAAAACAAATCACTTCACTGTTTATATGACTCTTTTTCCCCTAATAACGCCAAATTCAAGGTGTATAGTACTATGACATGCCATACACAATATTTGAAATTCCTGCTATGTACCGGTTCAATCATTTATAATTTCTCCAATGTGCGCGTTTGTAATATTTTTTTTATTAGTTTAATGTTTTGTACTGATTTAAGGAATCAATTTCACCTTAATATCAATATCAATCTTAGTTTGGCCAAAAAAATCAATTAATAATTTAATACAATATAAAATAGCGTTATTTAACTGTTTTTTGTGTCTCCTGTAAAATTAGGATATTTTCACATTGGAGATATTTCATTCCTAACGACGATATGTAAATAAATTCTAAATATTTTTCCAAACAATTTTATCTTATCCCATTCTATTATTTTTAATGGCAGTGCAACACCTCTGTGCAACCTTGACACTCTGAAGAATGCTCTCCTAATCATTTGTTTCTTAATCGTTGACATGTCTCAACAAGTATTTTTCGAACATATCATATTACACAATTCAATGGATAAATCTAATTTTAGAGTACTTCCTATCTTAATAAATATTAAATGTTGTGTTTACTTAGATTTTATCTTGTAACTGTTAATTTGATCAATTTAAATATATTTTTTTTGATATTATTTGCTGATAGCTCAAGATCCGGTGTTCTTTAATACAATACTTGTTTTTGAAGACTTCTAATCAATGTTTATAGCACACCTGCAAATTTAAAGTTCAAGTGTACCTATTGCTTTTAACAACAGATTACCCTTCGTGTATTTCAATTATATTAAAAAGTAAATTTAATGTAAAAATGTCTTTAATTTTTCCTATATTCCGGTATAAAAGAAAATGAAAAAGCAGACCACCTAGCCCACTCGGTATCCTTCAGCCAGAATTCCATTCACATTAACGAGGTTTCTTCTTATGATTTAAAATCTAAAATTAAGGCTAATAGTGACATATACATTTAGGTACTAATTTTTTAATACTAAATTACTGGTGTCGACTAGTTTGTGGATAATAATTGAACTATGACAGTAATGTAGATTGCCTCGATTGCGCATCAGAGTGGGATACTCTGCTATGGGGCACTTAGAACCTAAGTTATAGATCTTAAAAACAACTTTGTTTTTTGAATAATGACATGTAATATAACTACTTGAAATTATGGCAATTATAAATGTGTGCGAAATCGACAAAATAATGCGTATGTTATTTAATTTGTTTATCCCAGAGAGCAATTATTAAAACAACTGTATTTGCCCAAGTAATGACTCTATCTCAATAGATTCCTTGAGGCTTTAACTCTCAAGGGCCAATTTAGGTCAACGTTAGTGAAAAAATACAATTAAAAAAATAACCTATGACCAACAGGAACCAAGATGACAATTTTTTCTTAAAATGATATGTCCATTGTTTATTAACGTTAGGAGCTGAAAATTGAACAGATTATAAACGAATATCTAAATTGTATGATCCATTTTATCGATGGTATATAGGTACCGAGAAGGAGTAAAAAGATATACCCGTTAAAGTGATGGTACTTGTAAAACACCGCCTGTCCGAGGTTCGTTTTTTTTTAAATGGAAGTTCAGTTTGAAGCTCGCTAAAGAAATTTACAATATTTTTATGGCATTTTCGGATATATGGCACTATTTCTATGGCACGCAGAAGCCTCATTATTTTAATTGCAGTATCTGGATAAAATAAAAAGAACTGTGCTATTTTCACCTCCCGGGAAATTAAAATATCCCAGAAAAATCAATAAGTTAAATTTTACAATAAAAAAAAGTTGACTTTTCATATTATTTCTTAAAAAATTAAGTTTTATTGATTGTTGTATATTATTTATATAAATCTATAATAATTATTATTAATTCTTCTTGTAAAATACAAAAAGATCCAAAATTTATTTTAAAATAATTTATTCAGAGAGTGTCAAAAAGTCTTAAAAAATTAGTCGTTTTGGAGTATTACTTTATATTTAATATTATACATTTATACAAGGTGGTCCAGAATTATGTACATTCATTTCTAGAGCTCATAGTAGGTCCAAAAATAAGGGTTCTTCTTTATGTACACTTTTTTTATAAAACTGAATAATAAGGGAGATACAACCCTTTAAATGGGTGAATTGAAATTCTTATTTTTTCAAATATCTTCCAAACGGTTTTGAATACGGAGTTCATATTTTGGGAGTGATTATTTGGGAAGACATTAGGATAATTAATTTAGCGGTTGATGTTAGGAATAACTCTCCGAGACAGAATAACAAACGAAGCCATCAGGAGAAAAACCGGAGTGACTGACATCATCGAGAAGATAGCCAGACTAAAATGGAGATGGGCAGGACACATAGCCAGAATGACAGATGGGCGATGGACAAAGAGTTTATTGGAATGGAGGCCAAGGGAAGACAAGAGAAGCGTTGGTCGACCACCTACAAGATGGACTGACGATTTAAGAAGACTCAATAAAAACTGGATAAGAGCGGCGCAAGAGAGACGGGGTTGGAAACATGAGGAAGAGGCCTATGTTCGGCAGTGGACTCTTGAGGCTGGATGATGATGATTATGATGATTTTTCACAAATAGACTGGAGTAATACTTATTTTTAAAGACGGTCTTAAATTTTTTTCTTTCTTTCGGTTTGTAATTTAATCTTTGTCTAATAAGTCGGTTACTATTTATTCTGTTTATGTTACGTTCATTTTGTGCTCTATTCTTTTATTTTATCATCATAGTATCATCACTGACTAGCGTGAACTATCTCTTTGACTCTTTGTGACATTGTCCAGCTTTATTATATATCCTTAATTATATTAATCCCTTAGTTATATATCTCGTTATATCCTTAAATCATTGTACTATTCAAAAACTGGAAATTTAAGAAACCAAGCCTTTAAACCAATGATATCACGTTTAGCAGGTGATTAGTTCGAGTTCCGTTTTAACGGCAAATCGAAATATTGGTAGGTAGTACTAAAAATATATTTTTCACAAAAAACAACCTTCGCATTTGGTATGATACCACTAATTGGTGACTGATAACTGACTACCCTCTGTTTAGTGACTAATGACAACATTAGGTATAGCGTACCGCCCCAAGAAAATACATATAATGAATAAAGATTTTAAAATAACGATTACAGAAATTGTTTAATAATATTAACTTGTTATATATTTTTTCGTACTTTTTTATTAAGAAAAGTTAGGTTAATATGTGTACATGACTTTGCACAACATACTTCCTTCTGTCATTTCGGTAACATCCCTAAACACAACATACACAACGGTAAAACACAAAATAGCATACGAAAGCTACGCTTGTCACCTTTTAAACTAATTTTTATTTTTGTTGATAGGACACTCACATCAAAAGATATCGATCTGATATTCAAAATGGCCGGTCGCTTCAAGCACTGTTTCTGAGAAAACGGTTTGTACTACATAAAAATTAACAATTTTGTTTAAAATTATTTAAGCTACATTTTTTTCTAAGGCGTACATACTCTTGGTCAATCAATATTTCCGTTCCCCCACCGATTCACGATTCAGTTGCATTTTTGTCTCTGGCGACTGGAGTATCTAAATTAGAAAGGATTTAGAATACGGACATGTGTGCAATCCAGAACTCCAATTATCATAGGTTTCTAGCAAAGATGCTGGTCTTCACGTATTTTCTTATTTGGAGTAAGAAAATTTAATCCAATCTGTTTAAAATACGAAGTACTAAATTAAAAAACCGAAATGACAGAATAAATAGCTACAATATATAGATATATATATATATATATATATATATATATATATATATATATATATATATATGGCACACAAGTTAGCTTTTGCAATATACTACAAAAAAATTAGAATAAATTTAAAGAAGGAAAAATAGGTATAAAATACCAAAGTCCACACTTTTTTTCAAAAAGTGACAAAATACCTCAACTTACCACAGTATTATCATGGAAAGGAAAAAGAACAGACGAGTATCTGTGGGGAAAAAATATTCAGAGAATTAAATACGAAACCGTGACTGATCTATAAATTTTAACTTCTTAAAATAGATATAGAAAGCTTTAAATACAACGAAATTCTCTTAAAAAATATTTTTTTAACTCCAAAATTGAAACCTTGTTCTAAATAACTTTAATCCTATGTTCTTTAGGCCAAAAATAGAACCTATTCAAATGTTACAATTCTCATTCTTATCATAAAATATAATAATAATCTATTTACGGATTAAAATGATCAATTAACATTCCGATTACGATTGCATAACTAATAAACTCCCACCTCAGCTGTGCAAAAAAATTGCGCCACAATGCAAGATAACTTAACGATAAGAAGACTTTTAACCCAGGAATATCATATAAATAAATTCAGTCGTTGACTGATGTTCAATTAGTTAATCTGTAGCAAACAATTCCGGTGAAAAAATATCGCATACCGACAAACATTTTTTTGATTGCGGAGATTATTCAATAAATAAAATAATGGCTAAAACGATTTCTTGTGGTGGATTGAGCATGCCCACGGTAGGATTGGGAACATGTGAAGTAAGTAATTTATTTATCCAAAATTATTTCTAACTCAATATTTACCACGTAGAAACTGGCTATATTTGTATATTATTATAAGTACATTACAAAAATAATAAGTATAAAAATAAATATGTTTCAACATTTATTCCTGTTCAACCAAGAAAATTATAAATTTTATTTTTCATTCTGTTTTTTCTGCTTTTCTGCTTTTTCTGTTTTTTCATTCTTTGCTTATACTCCAGGGAAGTAATTAAAAATTAACTATGTTCAGCTTTTTTAATACAATATTTTTATTGGTAAGAAAACGTATAGTATGAAAACCAATTCATTTTCTGCAGAAATTTCGACGAGTTTTTTAATTATTAACAAGTAAATGCAAAAAAATGTAATTTTTGGAATTCTCACTAAAAAAGTATACACAGTTTATCTCATAGAAAGCCTTAAAGTTGCGTATTCTAAAAATGTTTCAAATATTTTGTTGTTCCAAAACAGCAAAATTCGTGTACATTTTTAATAGAAAAAAAAGTGATTATGGGACAATTATGTAAAAATTAATGAGTTTTTTAATGTGCTGCTTATTTGTCTATAATAATTAACTGAAAATATTAAAGAAAATCAAGTTTTATGATATAGTTGAAAATCATTTTACAGTTATAATACAATAAAAAATTTGAATTTTTTGGGAAAAACATCTTTTATTTGTTTAAAAAATTCATTCATATTTATTAATATTATTACATATTATATATTGTAATATATAATTGTTACACAAAAAGTACAAACAATTAAAAAACAGTAAAATTCATCAACTAAAACCGCTAAACTTACAGTAACCAGAAAATTTAGCAAAAAAAGAAGGTTTTTCGTGACACTATTTGATACAGGTATCAAACAACCACTTTCGATAAATTTGGTGATAATTATATGTAAAATCTAAATATGCAAAAAATTAAACGTCATTTTTCTACTTATAAAAATTATAAGAGCACCACGGTAAATTATATGGAATAGTGACACAATTTTACTGGAAAACATAAAAAATCCTTTAAAATAGAAGTTTGTAAAGTTATTTTTGTTAATTTGTTGCTTAATTGTTAAAAAAATAGCTTCAAAATTAAATTTTTGGGACAATATCACAAATATTCAGCCTTTAAAAATTTCACTTCAAAGTTGTTAAGTTGTTAAAAATTGAAATTGTTTATCCCAGAAAGCTTTGGTCTACAATATTCTGATGGCTTATATTATTAAATTAAATCGTTTAACAATTAGCGAGCAAAAGAAGCATGGCTGACGGGGAAATGTACGGAAATTGCAACACTACAACGCAAACATGATGATTTTCATATCCTCAAAAAATTAAAGAGGTACAGAACACCAGAAAGCAACGCAATACAGGCATATTTGTAGACATTGATGGCCGGATTTTGACTACCATTGAAGATAAATTACGAAGATGGGAAGAATTTATGCAAGAACTATTCAAAGATGCAGTACGAATTTCGACTAGAATAAACAATCCCTATAATCCATTAAGCGAATTAAAGATGGGAAGTCACCAGAACTTGATGAGGTGCATGGTGACTAATATTCATTCCACTTCAGAACATAGATTAATTAGTTTGATGAGCCATATAGTTAAAGTACTTTTACCATCATTCACTTGCGCATATACATTAAGTTAGAAGAACACCTGAGTGAAGTTCAATTTGAATTCAGAGCAGGACTCGGAACGAGGGAAACACTTATTAGTTTGGCAAGTTCTAATACAGAGAGCCAGGGATGTCAACTTCGATGTGTATGCATGTTTCATTAATTTAGAGAAGTCATTTCCCACATGGGAAACTAATCGATATCCTAAAAACATCAGGACTCGATGGTAAGGATATAAGACTAATCTCAAACCTATATCTCCAACAAAAAGCAACAGTATGATTAGAAAATGAACTATCCGAGATCTTCACAGTCGAAAAAAAACTTCTTAGAAGTCTTAGATGATCTTAGATGTCAAGTGTACTGGTCTAACGTCAACTGATCTATTTCGAGCTGCTGTGAATAGAGAAAGATGAATCAATGTAGTTGGCAACATCTCTAGAAGATAGGCACATTTAGAAGAAGAAGAAGATTTTGAGTTGATAACCAAAGTGATTTCTTCTGTAGAGAAGAATGTTACCTTTTCACCATTGTCTACTGGGAGTGCTCTTTTATATTTTTATTTTTTCTATACTGATAGCGGTTGTGCCCCACTTTTCCAAAGTTATGGCATTTAAAATAAAATTGTTGATTGTTTGTTACATTATCATCGCTGGTTCCAGCCTTATTCTTTCATTTATTTCATGGTTGATGATACCGGCAAAAATCTTCGAAGTACTTGGTGTCCAGTAAAGTTGTTCCTCTTAAACAGCTGTACAAGTACTGGGGCGCTCCGCTGTCACTACTGTACAAGTCGGGGGGTGTATACCCTATTGTAAATCTGAGCTAGAGGGTGAGAAAATCTTCAATACTGTACAACGCTGTCACCACTGGAACATCCTCGATATGAACCTTAAGGATGCTTATCCCTGCGAGCGTCTGCAAGGCTTACTGGTCCCAATAGTCTGAACTGGCTGGTTCGCCTTCGTGGCTTTACGAGAAGGTAGGGACTTTCCGGGATAGGGGTTAAGGACTTCTAGGTCTCAGGTCCTGTAAAGAGTTGAGTCCATGGGCTTACTTTAGAAGCCAGAGATATGCATAAGCAGAAATTTTGTACTCTTCTGGTCTCTGTCTGAGTCCCTGAAAAGGGGTGACAATATGTACTATTATATATTACTTGGGTCAGTATATAGATTTTTGTTACCTTCGCGTATTTAGGCTCTAGCTAATGAATACGCCCTTCAGTTTCTCTGAAATTCAAGTTCAGTTGTGGAGAATATTAGGTTTTGACACGATTTTCGAACTCCCAGTACCCGATACTTATATGGAACTATATCCCGTTGAAATATAACAATCGCACGTAATCCGCACCTGGTGTCGCCTCTCGTCTTGACAGCCCTGCCCGAAGATACTGACTGACCCCGCTGGCAATTACTGCCTCGGGCAGTCACGGCTGCCCAGCTACCACTGACTCCTCTGGCCAACCTCGTTCGGTTTTTATGAATGCCTATTCTCAAATGCCGGTTGTAGTGCCAAGGTCGAGTTTTTGCTGAGTCCTTGTGATTTAAACCAGGTCGGTGCTGGTGATATTTTGCAGAGTACAGAGTGCAGAGAGTTGAACAATTGTTGCAACTGATATTGGCTCTTGTCATGCAACTAACTGGGCCAAATTGTTTTTCTTTGTATAATTTAAAATGTATACGTTACTGTATCGAATTTATTCTTTATTTAATTTGGAATATATAATAATTACTAAAATGATTATTATTTTCCCTTATGCTACTAGCCCGTATTTTTTTCTATTCTTTATTTTCTTGCTATGTTTACATTACACAGCATCATCTCAACATCTTTCTCTGGATTTGCTTGCTAAGGCGATCGTTAGCTAGCATAAATGTAAACCCAGCTGGTTTAAATAATCCAAATTCAAATTCTTTATTTCCTTTTTAACAAACATAGTTTGTATAGAATTAATCATAAATATACATTGCTAAAAACTAAATACTAAACTAGACTAAACACGACATGAAAAGTCTAGAAAGATATCAATGCCTAAATTGCCCTTAGCTAATTTTCTTTCAATCGCTTTTTTTATTCTTAGGCAATAAACGACAGCGAGATAGAGACAGCACTAGACGCTGCTTTAGAACTTGGCTACCGTCACATCGATACAGCTGCCTCATACGGAAACGAACATGTCATAGGAAGAGTCTTGAAAAAATGGTTTGATTCTGGAAAATTGTCCAGAAACGATCTGTTCATTGTCACCAAACTCCCACTTCCAGGTATACATCCCGACCGGGTTGAAAAATATTTGAAAAAATCGTTAGCTGATCTGCAGTTGGATTACGTGGATCTTTATCTTATACACTTTCCTGTAGGAATGAAAGAAGGACAAGGGCATCCACAATACGAAAAAGAAGATCACAAGGCAGTATGGCAGGTAAGAAATTTCATTTTCTTATAAAAATAAATATCACGGCATTATACCAAACTTTTGGAACAATAAAGTTGGTTAATATATATTTGTATGTACTTTTATTAGAGTGTTAGTTTTTTATGATCGTTAACGACTTTCCTTAATTGTTTTGTTATTTTAATGCAACCGCTTTTGAGCTTTTGAATGACATTTTACAGTCACTGAGACTGTATTCCAATAAAATAAATTGCTTGTACTGGGTGAGTAATAAGTAATAAGCGAAATTGAGTAAAGATATATACGAAGAACAAAAAAATCAAATGATTAAGGAAATTAAGCATAGGAAAAGTCTAGGGATTGCACTACTTTATGTCAAAATGAGAGAGAAAATCACCCATTACAAATAATTGCTAATTTGTCAGTTCCTGAAAGCATGAACAAAGGACAAAAGGAAATTAATAGAAAAGATGATATTATAGCTCTACTTTTGAATTTTATATTATTTGCTAAGAGTTCTTTTGTGAGATATAGCGATTGTTCTTCAACTTTAAATCCACGTTGGTCTACTAAACACAAAAAATATAATATTCAAACGATTTTTGCATAATTCCCTGCTAAATCTATCAACTACACAGTCATTTTTTGATATTTATTAATTTTATAATTTTAGAGCATGGAAAAACAAGTTGATGCTGGCCGAACAAAGACCATTGGACTCTCCAATTTTACCTTAAAACAAATCGAAAATGTTTTGAAATCTGCCAGAATCAGACCGGCTTGCAATCAAGTCGAACTACACGTATTCTTACAACAACCAGAGCTGGTTCAGTTCTGCCAGAAAAACAACATTGTAGTGACGGCATATTCACCGCTTGGAAATCCCGGTTACAACACATTTTTGAAACGTATTGGATATGAGTAAGTCAGTTGGCATATTATTCACTAACTATTAACTATTACCATGTTTTCGCATCAAATATATACTTTTTAATGTACCTACTGTAATTTTATGGCCATGGCACAATAATTCTATTCACCAGGATTGCTAACACTTCTTTCTGCCCTTTAAAACGTGTCTAGATAGCTGCAGTCACTATTAGTATAGTGTATAATTAGTCCGTATCTATTCTCAGAATGTTATGTCTTTCCTAAATAGTAGCAACTGTATCCATTGTATTGACATGCTTTATAATTTGCCATCTCGTTTTGCTAATACCTATGATGTTGATTTTCATTATAGTCATTTCTTTGGTTAAGTTTGCGAGTTTTTTGCAGCATGTAACGATGTCGCCGTCAGTGCTTACCAAATGCCGAAGCTCTCTCTATGCACCTTATTTTTATTTCTCTATGATGCACTCCCACAACAACCTACCACTACAATCGATGCGCGCTAGACATGGAACACCGGTAAAAGTATAAATCGTCGTGAGCAACTGACAAGAAACTGATTTTAGATTCGCGGACAAGTCACTAGAGGATTACAGGAACAAAGCGCGTAACGCTGCCCTGAATTTGAATCGGTTAGGGCACCATGTTGGAGTTCTATTACCCACGACTCCAATATGAAGAGCATTTGGCTGATAGTTGTGCTCCTATCGCACATCAGAAATATAGGGAGAAAAGTGATGGGATGATAAGCATTGGAGCGCGGTGGAGTGACTCCTGTTTATAACTCAAGTCAATACACCTCACTACAATGAATTGTTACACCCGATCGTAATTCTGAGGGCTGAACATGTCAGAGGCTGGGTTTCAATAAATTACTTGCTTGCAAGGAACTGAGTTTGATCTGGAATGTTGATCTGATACGATCTTCCTTTCCCATACCAGTTAATACTGATTAAACTTGGGTTTTGTTGCATACAATCCGATGTGTAATAAACAACCCATTACAAGAAATTGTTTGAATATTCCATGTCGGTACGTTTTTTGTCAAGTCAGAGATCTCGCAGCCCATCTTATGATCTAACGATAGGACTTTTTATCAGCCGCCATGTTTTTCGTATAGACAGATCTGACAATGATGTGTAATATATATTATTCGTTATAGGTACGTATTAAATAAAAGATTCGTTATACGTTAAAATAATAAATAAATAAATATGTTTTAATAACAAAATAACATTGTTTATAAAGAAATAAAGGCTTTAGAAAATTTATAAAATAATATGTATTTAAATGATCACTCTACATACTCCATAACGACACCGCTTTGTTATTCCTTTTCGCATTGGTGTCATATTAATAATTGATTAGAAAAAATTAATTTGCCAATAGTGACACTTTTTTTTTTAATAACTAGTCTTTTTTTGCTATATTTATCCTAAGTATGTGTTTACATGTGCTGTATTGTTATTTATGTTACTAACTTAGCCTTATGTCTCCATTACACATAGGCAGACGCGTCTGCCTATGCGTCTCCAGAGGCATACGTCCACTACACATCGGCAGAAGTGTCTGCGGACGCATCTGCAGATGTATCATCACAAGCTGACCACACATCTGGACACATCTATGAATATCTGTAAATCGTTCAGTCTGTGTTAATTCCCGGGGGACGCAATATCTACGCGAGCATTAAAAAAATGGAAAGGCGTCGGACGTCCGCACACGTGATATAAACAACAGATGATCAAATTACCCCATCTACATATCCCCAGATGCATATGTAGATGTCGTCCGCGAACGCGTCTGCCGATGTGTAGAGGAATGTCTATTCGAAAAAAATGACTGACATTATTTTTGATGAAAGTCCTATTCCACAAACTGAGGATTATTATCTAGGTTTTTGTATCATAGTGACTAAATAATACACAAGCAATACATTATATTCTTTTAGGGAGCGAACAGGTTTAGTCAACGTACTCAACGATCCAATTATCATGGAAATAGCGAAAAAACACAACAAAAGCAGTGCGCAGGTCGCTTTAAGATTCCTATTACAGAAAAACATTGTCGTCATTCCAAAAAGTGTTCATCCCGCAAGGATAAAGAGCAACTTTGAACTCTACGATTTTAGTCTCGATGATGCAGATATGAAGAAAATTGGAGCTCTAGATCTTGGAGAAGATGGTCGAATTATTGACTGGAAAGTTAATCCTGAGTAAGTTTTCGAATATAAAAATAATATTTTTTTAAAGTGGTTATGTTGGTTCTCATTTTCTGATTTTCTAACGCTTTAATGCATGCCAGCATCAAAATCTAATTTACACGGTGCTGACATATAAAACGAGACATTTACGTGAAGTAAAATGTGTTTTAGTGTGTAGAAAGTTCATCGAGCAAAAAGACAAAAGAGGGAATCTAATCGTTATGAAAAGGAGACCAAAAAAGTGGCCTCTGATGGCGGACATATCCGGAAATGCGAATGCGCTAAATTTAAATTGTCCGACACTTATTAACAGTAGCTATATAATATTTTTCAGAATGTGTTTTAGACGAGAAAGTTTTAAGTAATTATTAACGGTAATAGTCTAAAATGCGACACAATTGTTAAAAAACTTCAATATAAATAAGATTTCATGTGACATTTAGGACAAACAATAACATAATCCAACTAAATTTGATGTCAAACAAGGAGAGAGACTCTCTTTCCTTGTTTAATGTGGCCTCTAAAGATCGCACTTCCTGTCTAACAATATTTTCGCCCCCACTACCTTTACATTCCCTCTTTTGTCTTTTTGCTCGATGAGAAAGTTACAGCTCGGGCATATTTCGACAGATTCATTGTCGGAAACCTACAACACAATAATTACTACTTCTCAGTATTAATAGCTCAAGTATACTACGATTGCAGACTTCTTTCTGTGAAAAAAGAAGAATTATTATAAATAATGGAACTGTATACTAAACTCATCAAATTTTGGGCAGTATTATATTTAAAAAATATATTTTAGTTGTTATAATTTAACATAACTATTTATTATATGGTAGAGAAATAAATATTGATTGTCGGTAACTTGCAAAGTTCTATTTTATTTACTATTTAGTTTGTTTACTATTATTATTGACTGTTAGTCTGTCAAAAAGTAACTAACTTCGCAAAAAAATAATTACTAAATTCACTATTAGACAGTTCGGCCTGGGAATAGCGAACCGAATATAGTAGAAAGTTATAGTAGAAACACGTCACGCGTCACATCAAATCTCAAATAAAATGTCATTTAAATGTAACTTTTCACGTTAAATGTCTTGTTTTACGTATCAGTATCAGGTTTTTGCTCGATGGTATCGGGCCATCGTAGTGTTGATTAGATTCGTTGACGCTTTCCCTTTCTAATACCATTTAATCATGATCCTAAAAACCTCCCCAAAAATGAGCAGAATGAAAAATATGATTTAAGAACAATTGAGCTACCCACTGTCTCAACTGTCATGGACGACCGTTGGAGATGGAAACAGTTTATGCAGTGGTCCAAGACCCTCCTCGATTTGTAGGGTAACGAGAAGAAGAAGACGACGAGTATATACATTATATTCGATTGATAATGAAATTACTTCTATCATGTGCTTTTATTAATTTATTTGGCATTTTGACTTCATATCCCTTGAGCCTAACCAATTAATAAAACCTTTTTTTTTTCTTTAACTATATATCTTATTAATATTTTTTATACTATAAAAATATCTTTATATTTGTTGCAGCATTCATGTGCAACCAGAATACCCATTTCCAAGGAGATAATTTAATAATTCGATAAACAGTCGATTTGTGTTTGTTATTAAAAGTTTTATTGATATAATGTTAACATGAACTAGACACACAAGTTTGTCAACTCATAAATATGTTATAAAATGCACTTTGTTATTATATTATAAATAAACCATAAAAACGTATTATTTTTTATTCAGTTTATATCCCGTCCAAGTTGAGTTCCTCTAGAGGGGAGCATATCCCTCTCAGAGATCCTGGTTTTAGGCTTTTACCTTTTTAAAGAATGAGATTCTTGTTTCACGTGGCATCACCGGGTCGTGGATGTAACTATTAGGACAAAGAGTCAATTCCATCCTTGAGGGTGCTTTAAAAGTCCATCATCGGGTAAATCCATAAGACTTTGGTCCAGGCCGACGTGGGAGTGTCTGAGATCAAGCCATCTATATATTATTATTATTATAATTCATTTATATGTTTTTATATCATTTCCATATTTATTCTATTTTTATTTTCATATTCCATTTATTTTCTATTTATTTGTTTATTTAAGTTCTATTTATTCATTTATTTAAGTTCTATTCATTTATTCTTCCTCTTTATAAGCAATTTGGCTTGTTCACTGGCGGATTAATACTTCTATGGAAGGTGGGCACTTCTTTTTTTGCGAGGTCGTTTGATACTTCTTTTGCCGATTGGTGACTTATCTCTTGCTATTTTGACGACACGGGTCTCCTACAATTCTGCTTCTTTTTTTTTCTATTTTGTGTCCATTCATTATACACTGTGCGTTACATTTTCTTTTAATGTGTTCACTTCTCTTTCGATCTCTTAGCGTATTTCCTGTAATTCTTCTCACTACTCTCATCTCTGCCGTTTCCAGTAGCCTTTGTGTTGTGGCTGTGTCGAGTCTTGTTTCTAAGGCATATGTCATTATTGGCCTTACATTGGCTTTATAAAGTCTTGACTTCATCTCAGTGTTAATGTATTTGGTTCGCCTTATAGTCTTATTAAGGCATGCTGCCAGTCTATTTGCTTTTTGTACTTGATCTCTCACTTCTTTGTCCAGGTCTCCATAGCTGGACAGTATAATTTCCAGATATTTTATTTCCATTATTTGTTCAATACTGATGCTATCAATTTCTATTTTACATCTGGTTAGTTCTTTGCTGACTACTATTGTTTTAGTTTTCTGAGATGAGATCATCATATTAGATTCTTTTACTCTTATGCTAAATCTGTGAACCAGTCTTTGCAGACTATCTTCATCTTGGGCTATCAATATTGCGTCGTCTGTGTAGCAGAGTATTTTGATTACTTTTGAATTACTGTTTCCCATTATGTATCCTCTTCTTTTGTTAACGCTTTTGATGATTTCATTCATGATCAAATTGAAGAGCATGGGGCATAACCATTTCTATTTCTATAACCGCAAAGCTAAAATATAATATTCGAGAAGGGTTTTAAAAAAGAAGTGTTCTTACGTGATAGTTTCCTAAAAAATTAAAAATTCGTAAAAAAACCGAATGACGGATTTGAAAAAATTGCTCAAGAATTGACTCTTTTTTGACTTTTGTTAGTCACAGAATTGTATTATTTTTTTTTTATTATAATATTGGTAATATTGTGGTAAACTGTCATAAAGAAAACCAAATGCTGCCATCAAGCCATCGTCTATAATAGAAGTAAAAATTACTTCTTTCACTGAGGAACGTTCATTATCATCATCATCATCAACCGGTATGCATCCACTGCTGGATATAGTTCTCGCTCGGCTCTTTTCATCTTTCTCTGTCTTGTGCGGCTTAAATCCAGTTATTGCTAACACGCTTCAGGTCTTCAGTCCATCTAGTTGGTGGGTGTCCTCTGCTCCGTATTGCTTATTGCCTTAGTTTTCACTCGACAATACGTTTTGTTCATCAGTTGTCTGACACAACATCTGGCGCTCCATAGCCATCTGAGTCACGCTAATCTTATTCACTACCTTTTTTGTGAGTGTTAATGTTTCCGCTCCATAAGTGAGTCAAAGATTTTCCTTTTAAGGAAGATGGGTAGATCCGATTTAAATACACAGTTTAATTTACGAAACTCTGCCCAGGCTAATCCTATGCAACGTGGGAGCTCACATGTCTGGTTATCTCTGCCAAACCGAATTTCATGTCCTAAGTAATTACACGATGTAGTCTGCACAATATCCTTTCTACCAACAGCAATATTTCGATTTAGCACAAGATTAGCCATTATTTGCATCTTGTTCATATTAATCTTTAGTCCGACCTCCAAGGAAGCGTGATATAATTTTTCAAACATTATTATTGCATCATTCATACAATCGGCTATATGGACGATGTCATCTGCAACTTTCAAATGTCTGATCTTCTCTCCATTCATGTTAATATCATGCTCGTTCAGCCTTCTTACAATTATGTTCTAAAAGCGTATAAAGCTGTTAGTATACAGAATTTATTGGTTTTTTGTTCAGATAGCTGTGGCATTTTGGTAGATATATTTAATTGTGTTAGTGTAGCAATGGTCTCCTTGGCATTCTGTCAATGCTTTTAACATTTTCTGGTGGCCTGTGGTATCGAATGCTTTATCGTAGACGACAAATATCAGTGCTAATGGTTTGTTGTATTCTGCTGACTTCTCTATTAGGTTCTTTATCACTAGGAAGTGGTCGTTAGTGCTGTATCCCGATTTAAATCCAGCTTGTTCTCTAGGCTGATAGAAGTCTAATTTAGCGTCCAGTCTTTTTTTGATGAACTTGTGTAATAAAGTAATAACTGCATTATTCCATTGAGAATGAGTTTTTCCTTGGAGGATTGCATTCAGTGAAAAGCTTAGCCAAAGCCTGGATAATTTTATTTCCACTTAGTTTGGTCGCTTCGATCACTACTCCGTCATCGCGATAATGGTTAGATAGTAATAAAATACATAATTTGTCATAGAGAACCAGACTGAGCAAAAGGACTCAGTTGTTTCTCAAGACTACAAGCGAATAAAGAGAAATGAAAGGTTCTTAGCACTTGCTATACGGAGCTGAACCACTGTGTATTGCTAAACAGTTATTTTAGCATTAAACTTTGGCTGAGCCCCAAAACGAACAATTATTTAGATTGTCAATGGTAGGGAGATGCGCGCCGAAATGGATATTAGATTAGGTACAAATTTGAGAGCATACGGCGAGAGTGCGCTCTGCGCTATAACAGTTATTTATTTCGAGTCTCTTTACGCGCTCGCTGTCGGTTTTATTATATCTATTACTAAGTGTTTGATTTATAATTAAACTTTTGGTGCGTCTTGGTCGTTGGTGAATATAGTATATAAATAATATTTTTATTACTTCGTAGGTTTAATTTATTCAGTGGTTTTTCGTTAGAAAAAAACTACAAATTAAAGAACTTCTATACCTGATTTAAAAATTGAAAAGCAAAGTGGACATGGACGAAAAGTTCGCTGTTGTAAATTGAATAAAATGGTTGTTTGCTTGCGAACAAACTAATAAACTGTTTTGTTTTGTATGCGTTTTGTTTGGAGGTGGTGACGAGACTTGGTCAAACAAGAGCAATGATTATCTTGTTCATATATGGGATAAAACGAAATTTCTTGAAAAATCTAAAGTGCACATAAATAATATTTTTTGACTTACAATGCTGGGTAAGTTAAACATAAAAATCCAGTTATATTCAGCTTATCGTCTTTCTCTAATTAAATACAATGAACAAGTGGATAAAATCGATGTGTTTTGAATAAAATTATAAATTATATAAGGTTTTGTGGAACTTTAAAGTTAGCTTTAAGAGATCACGACGAAAAAATCAATAAGTTAAATTTTTCAATAAAAAAGTTGACTTGTTCTTTTTACTTTACTTGTATTATTTAGTCACAACATTTAAATTTTATTGAATAATGTATATTATTTATATAAATATATAATAATATTTATTAATTCTTCTGGAAAATAAAAAAACTTGTTCCAATATTTTTGTAAAACCATTTATTTAGAAAGTGTGAAACTTCTTAAAAAATAATTTTTCGATTGATACGATATTATTACTACTATGTATTTCTTAAGAGAAATACTTATTTTAGTAAGATTGCTGCACTTAAGGTTGATCTGCACCCCCAAAACACAAACTGCACATTCTAAAAATTTGAAAAAAAATTGGGAAGATATATATGACATCTAGAAGTATTTTGACTAATTTTGAGTAAACTTCATGTTTTCGTTTTCGAAAAAAAACTCAAAAACACTACTTTTTTCCAAGTATAAAGCGGGAAAACCAGACATACAATTTTGTTAATTTTCTTACAGCCTAAAGATATAATCTTAATAAATACTTATAAATTTTTTTAAAATTTTTGAATGTATAGTTTTATCACAATGTGAAAAAAAAAATGTGTTCCAGCTTACAATAAAGCTACCGGTAGGAAACCGGAAAAAATTTTAGTAACAATATATATAAAACTGTAAAAGTGGAAAATATTTGCAATAAAACGTTGAAAATTTTTTTCTAAACATATGAAAAATCTCGTTAAACAAGAATTGTCCCAAAATTTATTATAAAACCATTTATTCAGAGAGTGTGAAACTTCTTAAATAATAAGTTTGCAATTGATGCGATATTATTACTACTATGTATTTCTTAAGAGAAATATCCACAAGGAATCTAAGTTCCTGTAGTTGGCTGTATACCATGTATCACAAAAAATTTTATTAAAAATCCGTTATGAAAGGTATATAATTTAAATAGGTATATAAGTTAAATTATATACCTTTTATAAAGGATTTTTAATAATTTTTTTTTAAAAGAAACACTTATTTTAGTAAGATTGCTGCACTTAAAACAAATCAGCAAATCGTCGTAGTACATATGTTTGCTTGCCACACAACCTACAGAGGTGTCCCGTCCCGCATTCCTCTTCGAAAAGGTACCAGTTCGAAAATATGTCAAACTTTTTAACCAATCGAAACTTTTAAAAAAGGCACTAAAATTTACAGGAGAAAGTAGATAATATGTCTTTTCTGTGTTGCTTGTCACCAACCCACATTTACATACTTTCAGGGTTTTGTGGACAACCAGTACCTACCGCCATATTTTGGAGAATAAAGTAAAAAAGAAAAAAATAAAAAATTTAAAGTTTTTAAGTAAAACGGATTGAGATCGTTGGAAACAATAAATAATTGAAATAAAAGGGATAAATGTGAATAAAACAAAAAATCCGGCGTAACTCATTAAATGTTTATCTGTACATAGAAATCACTAACCATTTGTTGAAATATGCTAATTGGCAGGGTAGAAAATCGACGTCGGCGCGTCGCGATGCGGGGGATAAATGCGTCCAAGTTAAGCAGAAGATGTGCACACTCCGGTGTCTTTTTTTGATCTCTCCATTCCCTTGAAATGGGCAAAACTCTCTGGTAAATTTTCTTGAGTGGCCCGAAGATTAGTGGGACAAGAGTACCAATCAATGCTATTGAATTGTTTTTTTGAAATACGATCATTGAAATAAATGGTTCAAAGAAATTTGATGTTTTAAAGCGTTATCTGTGCTTTTGAGACCATTATAACAAATGTATTTCTTTCGAACTTGAAAACTCGTTAGCTAGTTTGAAAATGAAAATTCAAAAGAATATACTCAACATTTTGAAGTAAATAACTATTTCCAAAATATATTTAAATAAGATCATATTATAATACAGCAATAAAATAATAAAATATTAAAACACAGTATGTAAATACATACAATGCTAATTCAAAAACAATTTTCTTCTAAATTTTATCCTATTCTTTCAATTAAGTTCAGTGCTGTCTCTCTAAGAACCCTGTACCAATCATTTTTTTCTTAATCTTTCACATGTCGCAACAAGTATTTTTCGAACTTTTTTTGAGTACTTCCTATCTTAGTAAATATTAAATGTTGTGTCTATTTAGATTTTATCTTGTCACTTTTAATTTAATAAATTTAAATATTTTTTTGATAATATTTGCTGATAGCTCAGGATCCCGTGTTCCTTAATACAATACTTGTTATCGAAGACTTCTAATCAATGTTTATGAATACACCTGCAAATTTAAAGTTCAAGTGTACTGCTTTTAACCAAAGGTCACCTTTCGTGTAAGGTAAACCGACCTATAATAACGGCCCAGTTAAGGAATATTTGACTTGAGACGTAAATATTAAGGAAACGAAATAATAAAGAAAATTGATTTAAAGTATATTTGATAGCTTGATGTTTTCTTTATCAAAATAATTTATAAAAAAATGAAAAATGTGTTTTTTATTCTCCAAAAAAATTGTTTTCTCTAAAATGCAAAAAACTTTAGTGCTAATTTGGGCCTAAGGGTAATTTAATTCCGACCTGTATATCAAAAGAATTATCTTTTTTTGTTTTAATCTGTACACACTTTTTTTGTAAATTTGTATTTTATTATTTTAAAAGTAGGTATAAAAAATACAGAAGCATAAAAACATAATTTTTATATAGAAGAGGCATAGAAAAACTAAATAAAATAAGACAATGTACATACGTAATACATTTTGAACATTAAAAAAAACAACATAAAATATTTAATAAGCAACAGTAGTTTTGTTTTCATTTATTGCATAGGAACAAAGAGCTATGAAAGACCTAAAAACTATTTATCTTAGTTACAAAATAAAGACCTTTTTATGAATGTACTGAGGCGGTGCAATTAAACAAACAATTTCTTCTGGATCACACCAAATAATATAACCTGTCTGTGGCCATCTTCCAAGATATCCTATTTATATTCATACCCTTATTTTTGAATTTATCTTCTATTATTTCTTCTACTACTTCTGGAAAATCTTTCTCCTCGTAAACAACAATGATGTAGTGACCTATTTCATAGTTGCCCACCTTTGATACCATAGAATTGTTAGCTTTAGACTTTCTAGTTCTTTCACCTGTTTTTCCGCTAAACTTTTGTTTAAAATTTGATTTTCTTTTTCATGTTCTATCGATCTCTCCTCCTTGTTTTTCTTCATTCTCAATGTTTAGGTTTAATTTGATGGCTTTCGAAATTTTAATTTTTTCTGTTTTCTTGCCATCAGATGCTGCATTTTTCTTCGTGATCTTAGGTCGTTTTTAGCTTTTGTTTTTTCCTTGCTTCCTTTTCATTTTTTTCAGCTTCTACTCTTCTCTGGTACTCCATGAAGTCATCAGCAATCGTTACTACAAGTGTTTTTTTTGTAGCCTTTCTTTTGGAGATTTGAGAAATTCTTCTGGAGAAATAAAATTTATTTTTAAATGGCGTTGGAAATTTTGGAGGTGTGAAAAATAGGATTCAGCAGAATTTATAGGAGATTGATTTTCAAAATAGGTTCAGAAATTATGAACTATTTTGCGCCATTTAGCTTTGACAGGTCGGAGTATAGCAACATCAAGCAGCTGCATGATATGTATGGAATTTGGAACCAATGCTACCAAAACATTTCCATTTTCACGACAAAACCTGCTCAATGCCAGAGATTTATGGCTAACTTGTTTTCATCCAAAAAGAACAGGACAGGTTGCTTAATGTTTTTTCGTTCAACCATTTATTAAAATAGTTTGCGACGTACTCAAAAAATGTTTCTGTATTCATCCATCCACTTTAATTGTATTCAATACTTCGACCTATTTTCATAATTGAAACTAAATGTTTTGGTAGCCTTGTATAGGGAAACAAAACCATTGGTGGTGGGATATCTCCACTACTTGATCTTGTTGCCAATACGGCCAGACCATGGAGCCATCGAGCTGTCTCGTCAGTTAAATACTCGACTTGAATCCTTAAACACATATGTAATACCATTTCGACTGAAATATTCATTATCATATAAACATTGACAATATCTTATCCTTTCCTCTGTAATGAAGGAACTGTTAGCTGTCAGATTTCGCGATACATGAGGTCTTACTTCAGAATGCTGGGTTAAGAAATATTAGTACTACATATCTATTTCCAGAAATTTCATTCTTAAATGGAATGGCTCACTTTAGATTTTTAATGAGTACTGCTAGTTTAATTAATTGTCAGACTATATATTTTAACCTGAATAAGTTACAAAAAAAATTAATTTTTTTGGCAACAAATTCGAGATTTTTTTCAATTTTCTTTTATTATAAAATTATAAAAAAATATATATGCATTTTTGCTTTTATATAAAAAAGTATAGGACGGAATTTGGTAGTACGTTTTTGTTAATATATTTTTTTAATCTATCAAGTTTTTTATATAAACCGGCAGCTCCGGACCTTCTTAATGGTTTTTTCCTTAGTTTTACCTGAAATATTAAACGCATTATCATAACTTTGTCCCCTGTTAATGTGTTTACTGGAGTTTCATGTTCATTTAGCTCTTTCTAGTTATAAAAATTAAAAACCTGATTGTTGGCCCCAAAAATTACCGGCCCTAGACACCTGCATAGGTTACCTAGGCCTTAGTCCGTCCTTTTTCGTTGGCGAATATTTTTTCGAACATTATATTCCGCAATTAAATGTATAAATCCAATTTTTGAGTACTTCCTATCTTAATAAAAAATATCAAATTTTGTGTTTATTTGGATATTATCTTGTCACAGTTAATTTGATAAATTTAAATATTTTGTTGATAATATTTACTTATAGCTCAAGATCCGGTGTTCTTTAATACAATACTACTTGTTATCGAAAATTTCTAATCAGTGTTTATAAATACACCTGCAAATTAAAGTTCAAGTGTACTGCTTTTAACAAAAAGTCACCCTTCGTGTAAGGTAAACCGACCTAATAACGGCCCAGTTAAGAAGTATTTGACTTTAGACGTAAATATTTAGGAATCGAAATAATAGAGAAAGTTGATTTAAAGTATATTTGATAGCTTGATGTTTTTTTTATCAAAATAATTTATAAAAAAATGAAAAATGTGTTTTTAATTCTCAAAAAAACAATTGTTTTCACTAAAATGCAAAAAACTTTAGTGGTAATTTAGGCCTAATGGTAGTTTAATTCCGGCCTGTATATCAAAAGAATTATCTTTTTTTGTTTTAAACGGTACACACTTTTTTTTGTAAAATATGTATCTTAATATTTTCAAAGTAGATATAAAAAATACAGAAGCATAAAAACATAATTTTTATATAAAAGAGGTATAGAAAAACTAAATAAAATAAGACAATAAATGACAATAAAAGAGCTATGAAAGACCTAAAAATTATTTATCTTAGTTACAAAATAAAGACCCTTTTATGAATGTACTGAGGCGGTGCAATTAAACAAACAATTTCTTCTGGATCACACCAAATAATATAACCTGTCTGTGACCATCTTCCAAGATATCCCATTTATATTCATACCCCTAATTTTGAATTTATCTTCCATTATTTCTTCTACTACTTCTGAAATATGTTTCTCCTCGTAAACTACAATGACGTAGTGACCTATTTCATAGTTGCCCACCTTTGATACCATAGAATTGTTAGCTTTAGACTTTCTAATTCTTTCACCTGTTTTTCTGCTAAACATTTGTTTAAAATTTGATTTTCTTTTTCATGTTCTATCGATCTCTCCTCCTTGTTTTTCTTCATTCTCAATGTTTAGGTTTAATTTGATGGCTATCGAAATTTTAATTTTTTCTGTTCTCTTGCCATCAGATTCTGCATTTTTCTTCGTGATCTTAGGTCGTTTTTTATTTTTCTTTAAGCTTTTGTTTTTTCCTTGCTTCCTTTTCATTTTTTTCAGCTTCTACTCTTCTCTAGTACTCCATGAAGTCATCAGCAATCGTTACTACAAGTGTTTTTTTTGTAGCCTTTCTTTTGGAGGTTTGAGATATTTTTCTGGAGAAATAAAATTCATTTTTAAACGGCGTTGGAAATTTTGGAGGAGTGAAAAATAGGATTCAGCATAATTTATAGGAGATTGATTTTCAAAATAGGTTCAGAAATTATGAACTATTTTGCGCCATGTAGCTTTGAGAGGTCGGAGTATAGCAACATCAAGCGGCTGCATGATATGTATGGAATTTGGAACCAATGCTAATAAAACAATTCCATTTTCACGACAAAACCTGCTCAATGCCAGAGATTTATGGCTAACTTGTTTATCCAAAAATATATGAAATATTCATATACTTATCATAAACATTGACAATATCTTATCCTTTCCTCTGTAAGGAAGGAACTGTTAGCTGTCAGATTTTGCGATACACGAGGACTTACTTCAGGATGCTGGGTTAAGAAATGTTAGTACCATCTATTTCCAGAAATTTCATTTTTAAATGAAACGGCTCACTTTATATTTTTAATGAGTACTGCTAGTTTAGTTAATTGTCAGACTATATATTTTAACCTGAATAAGTTACACAAAAAATTAATTTTTTTGGAAACAATTTCGAGATTTTTTTCAATTTTTTTTATATAAAATTATAAAAAAATATATGCTTTTTTGCTTTTATTTAAAAAAAGTATGGGACGGAATTTGGTAGTACGTTTTTGTTAATATTTTTTTTAATCAATCAAGTTTTTTATATAAACCGGCAGCTTCGGACCTTGTTAATGGTTTTTTCCTTAGGTTTACCTGAAATATTAAACGCAATATCATAACTTTGTCCCCTGTTAATGTGTTTACTGGAGTTTTTATGTTCTTTTAGCTCTCTCTAGTTATAAAAATTAAAAACCTGATTGTTGTCCCCAAAAATTACGGGCCCTAGACACGTGCCTAGGTTACATAGGCCTTAGTCCGTCCTTTTTCGTTGACGATTATTTTTTCGAACATATATTCCGCAATAAAATGTATAAATCCAATTTTTAAGTACTTCCTATCTTAATAAAAAATATTAACTTTGTGTTTACTTAGATATTATCTTGTCACAGTTAATTTGATAAATTTAAATATTTTTTTGATAATATTTACTGATAGCTCAAGATCCGGTGTTCTTAAATACAATACTACTTGTTATCGAAGACTTCTAATCAGTGTTTATAAATACACCTGCAAATTTAAAGTTCAAGTGTACTGCTTTTAACAAAAAGTCACTCTTCGTGTAAGGTGAACAGACCTAATAACGGCCCAGTTAAGGAATATTTGACTTTAGACGTAAATATTATAGAAAAGAAATAATAGAGAAAATGGATTTAAAGTATATTTGATAGCTTGATATTTTCTTTATTAAAATAATTAATAAAAAGTGAAAAATGTGATTTTTATTCGCCAAAAAAAAATTGTTTTCACTAAAATGCAAAAAACTTTAATTCCGGCCTATGTTGAAAAAATAGTGGTAATTCCGGCCTAATGGTAATTTAATTCCGGCCTGTATATCAAAACAATTATCTTTTTTTTGTTTTTAACTATACACACAATTTTTTGTAAATATTGTATTATAATATTTTCAAAGTAAAGTAGGTATAAAAGATACAGAAGCATAAAAACATAATTTTTATGTAGAAGGGGCATAGAAAAACTAAATATAATAAAACGATGTACATACGTAATTCATTTTGAACATAAAAAAACATCATAAAATATTTTCATGTTACTTAGCAACAGTAGTTTTTTTTTTATTTATTGCACAAGAGCAAAGAGCTATAAAAGACCTAAAAATTATTTATCTTAAGAACAAAGTAAAGACCACTTGTATGAATGTACTGAGGCGGTGCAATTAAACAAACAATTTCCTCTGGATCACACCAAATAATATAACCTGTCTGTGGCCATCTTCCAAGATATCCTATTTATACTCATACCTTTAATTTTAAATTTATCTTCTGTTATTTCTTCTACTACTTCTGGAAAATGTTTCTCCTCGTAAACTACAATGACGTAGTGGCCTATTTCATAGTTTTTTATAACATAGAATTGTTAGCTTTCGACTTTCTAGTTCTTTTAACTATTTTTCTGCCAAACTTTTGTTTAAAATTTGATTTTCTTTTTCGTGCTCTATCGATATCTCCTCCTTGTTTTTCTTTATTCTCAATGTTTAGGTTTAATTTGATGGCTTTCGAAATTTTAATTTTTTCTGTTCTCTTGCCATCAGATTCTGCATTTTTCTTCGATATTAGTTGTTTTTTCTTCAGCTTTTGTTTTTTCCTTGCTTCCTTTTCATTTTTTTTTTTTGGCTTCTACTCTTCTCTGGTACTCCATGACATCTCAGCAATCGTTACTACAAGTGTTTACTTTTATGTAGCCTTTCTGTTGGACGTTTGAGATATTTTTCTGGGGAAATAAAATTCATTTTTAAATGGCGTTGGAAATTTTGGAGTAGTAAAAAATAGGATTCAGCAGAGTTTACAGGAGATTGATTTTCAAAATAGGTTCAGAAATTATGAACTATTTTGCGCCATGTAGCTTTGCGGAATATAGCAACATCAAGCGGTTGCATGATATGTTTGGAATTTGGAACCAATGCTACCGAAACAAACTATAATATGAAACCGAAATATTCATAATATACTTAACATATACATAAACAATATCTTATCCTTTCCTCTGTAACGAAGGAACTGTTAGCTGTCAGATTTTGCGATACACGAGGTCTTACTTCCGGATGCTGGGTTAGGAAATGTTAGTACATACCATCTATTTCCAGAAATTCCATTTTTAAATGAAACGGCTCACTTTATATTTTTAATGAGTACTGCTAGTTTAGTTAATTGTCAGACTATATATTTTAACATGAATAAATTACACAAAAAATTAATTTTTTTTGGAAACAATTTCGAGATTTTTTTCAATTTTTTTTTATATAAAATTATAAAAAAAAAATGCTTTTTTGCTTTTATTTAAAAAAAGTATGGGACGGAATTTGGTAGTACGTTTTTGTTAATATTTTTTTTTTAATCTATCAAGTTTTTTATATAAACCGGCAGCTTCGGACCTTGTTAATGGTTTTTTCCTTAGTTTTACCTGAAATATTAAACGCATTATCATAACTTTGTCCCCTGTTAATGTGTTTACTGGAGTTTTTATGTTCTTTTAGCTCTCTCTAGTTATAAAAATTAAAAACCTGATTGTTGGCCCCAAAAATTACGGGCCCTAGACACGTGCCTAGGTTACCTAGGCCACTAGTCCGCCGTTTTTCGTTGACGATTATTTTTTCGAACATATATTCCGCAATAAAATGTATAAATCCAATTTTTGAGTACTTGCTATCTTAATAAAAAATATTAAATTTTGTGTTTACTTAGATATTATCTTGTCACAGTTAATTTGATAAATTTAAATATTTTTCTGATAATATTTACTAATAGCTTAAGATCCGGTGTTCTTTAATACAATACTACTTGTTATCGAAGACTTCTAATCAGTGTTTATAAACACACCTGCAAATTTAAAGTTCAAGTGTACTGCTTTTAACAAAAAGTCACCCTTCGTGTAAGGTAAACCGACCTAATAACGGCCCAGTTAAGGAATATTTGACTTCAGACGTAAATATTACAGAAAAGAAGTAATAGAGAAAATGGATTTGATAGTATATTTGATAGCTTGATATTTTCTTTATCAAAATAATTAATAAAAAATGTGATTTTTATTCGCCAAAAAAAAATTGTTTTCACTAAAATGCAAAAATCTTTAATTCCGGCCTATGTTGAAAAAATAGTGGTAATTCCGGCCTAATGGTAATTTAATTCCGGCCTGTATATCAAAACAATTATCTTTTTTTTGTTTTTAACTGTACATACCATTTTTTGTAACTATGTAATATAATATTTTCAAAGTAGGTATAAAAAATACAGAAGCATAAAAACATAATTTTTATGTGGAAGAGGCATAGAAAAACTAAATAAAATAAAACGATGTACATACGTAATTCATTTTGAACATAAAAAACAACATAAAATATTTTCATGTTATTTAGCAACAGTAGTTTTTTTATTTATTGCACAAGAGCAAAGAGCTATGAAATACCTAAAATTATTTATCTTTAGTTCAAAGTATTCCCCCTTCAAGTAGACTCCAAAAGCATTTCCACTCAAGAAACTTTCAAAGAAGAACTAAAATTATTATATACAAAACATTACTGAGGCCGGTCCTCACATATGGAGCAGAAACATGGACTCTAACGCAGAAAGATGAAAGACTTTTGGGAATATTTGAGCGTAAAATACTCCGCAAAATATTTGGAGCTATACACGGACAAGGGTAGTGGCGCAGAAGATATAATTTTGAATTGTATCAGCTCTATGATGAGCCAGATGTCATAACGTTCATTAAAACACAGCGACTTTGATGGGCTGGACACATAATACGAATGCCAGAAAATACGATTGCTAAAAAGCTAACCACAGGAACACCTGTAGGAAGAAGAAGCAAAGGCCGACCGCGAATTAGGTGGTTAGATGGAGTTGCAACCGACTTACGGATATTAAAAATAAGAAGATGGCATCATGTTGCCAGAAACCGAACAGAATGGCGACGAATCTTAGAGCAGGCCAAGATCCACAGAGGCCATCGAGCCAAAGATGATGATGATGACAAAATACCTCAACTTACCACAGAATTAAATACGAAAACGATGACTGATTTATACATAATAAATAAATATTTCCTTCTTAAAATAGATATAGAAAGCTTTAAACATAGCGAAATTCTTGTAAAAAATATTTTACCACCACAAAATTGAAAACTTGTTCTAAATAACCTTAGACCTACTTTAGGCCAAAAATAGAACCTATTCAAAAGTTATCATTCTCATTCTTATCATAAAATATGGTAACAAGTAACATATGGATGAAAATAATCAATTAACATTCCGATTCCGATTGCATAACTAATAAACTCACACCTCAGCTGTGCAAAAAAATTGCACCGCAACCGAAAGTGCACTCGACTCAGCGGTAATTGTTCGCGCATCTGGTTGTGCATTGTCAGCGGCCATATTTTAAATTCACAGTCACGTCGTTGGACGATCATTTTATGCTTTTTGTTGTCGTCAGATCACATTGTTTCGTTAATAATTTGATTTTGTGCAATTGTAAATACTGACATCCAATTTAAAAAAATGACGCAAGGTCACCGAATTTGACTGACAGCTACCAATATAAATTTATTTTAGTGCACTTTCGGGTTGTTCGGTGTAAACGATAAGAAGATTTTTAACCCAGGAATATCATATAAATAAATTCAGTCGTTGACTGATATTCAATAAGTGTTTTTGTAGCAAACAGTCCAGTGTTTTCCAAACATTTTTTTGATTGCGTGGATTATTCAATAAATTAAATAATGGCTAAAACGATTTCTTGTGGTGGATTAAATATGCCCACGGTAGGATTGGGGACATGGGAAGTAAGTAATTCATTTATTATCCAAAATTATTTCTAATACGATATATACTACATATAACCAGTCTATATTTACAGATTATTTTCTATATCATGTTCAATCAGAAAAACTATAAAATATTATTTTAACACCTGTTTGATCGTCGTCTGTTTAAGGTCCATTCAGACACATCAGTCACGTCTCGTCACAGTCCTGGCGCCGAACCGAACTATCCGTCATACAAAATATTCTTTAATAGAAATATGGCGCCGGCATTCACATTCATCAGGCGACGTACAGGACCAAACAGGACCGGTTCGGCGCCGAGACTGTGACAAGACTGATGTGTCTGAATTTTGACCTTTATACTTAGGGAAATTACCCAAAATTAAACCGTGTTATATCGTAAAAAGTATATATTATAACATAATAATATTTATGGCGTTTTTTTTAATTATTAACAATTTAGAGCAAAAAAATGAAAAAAAAGGCTATTTTTTGTATTTGTAATTGAAGGTAATAAAACTAAACAAATTACTAAAAAGCCTTAAAAACATGAAAAAAAAATCGTAAAAAGTAGTAAATTACTATAAAAAATGTTTATAAAAAGCTATTAGTTTAGTAGTTAGTGCCATCTTCATTTCAGATTTCGAGAATTTACTGAAATAAACAAATATTATAAATAATAAATAAATATTTCCTTCTTAAAATAGATATAGAAAGCTTTAAATATAGCGGAATTCCTGTAAAAACCTATTTTAAAACCACAAAATTGAAAACTTGTAAGTATAAACCTTAGAAATATTTTAGCCCAAAAATAGAACCTATTCAAAAGTTATCATTCTCATTCTTATCATAAAATATGGTAACAAGTAACAATCTATTAAATCTATTTATGGATGAAAATGATCAATTAACATTTCGATTCCGATTGCATAACTAATAAACTCCCACCAGTCCCACCTCAGCTGTGCATTAAAATTGCGCCGCAAGATATCTTATAAACGATAAGAAGATTTTTAACCCAGGAATATCATATAAATAAATTCAGTCGTTGACTGATTTTCATTTAGTGTATCTGTAGCAAACAGTCCAGTGTTTTCCAAACATTTTTTTGATTGCGGAGATTATTCAATAAATAAAATAATGGCTAAAACGATTTCTTGTGGTGGATTAAACATGCCCACGGTAGGATTGGGAACATGGGAAGTAAGTAATTCATTTATTATCCAAAATTATTTTCAATGCGATATTTACTACATATAAACAGGTTATGTTTGCAAATAATAATAAATTATTAGGTATCAGATTATTTTCTATGTGGTGTTCAATCAGAAAAATTATAAAATATTATTTTAACACATGTTTGATCGTTGTCTGTTTAAGGTTGATTCAGACACATCAGTCACGTCTCGTCACAGTACTGGTGCCGAACCGAACAATCCGTCATACAAAATATTCTTTATTAGAAATATGGCGCCGGCATTCACATTCATCAGGCGACGTACAGGACCAAACAGGACCGGTTCGGCGCCGAGACTGTGACGGGACTGATGTGTCTGAATTGACCTTTATACTTAGGGAAATTACCCAAAATTAAACCGTGTTATATCGTAAAAAGTATTTATTATAACATAATAATATTTATGGCGTTTTTTTAATGATTAACAATTTAAAGCAAAAAATGCGATTTTTTCGAATTTTCTCTAAAACAAATATCTATTTATACTTTATCTTTAGCACATACCCATTTAGCCAGATACGTATTGAGAAATAAATAAATGAAAAATTACTAATATTTATATGTACTTAAATATAAACATTGTACATATTAAGAAATGGAAAATCTTCACGACGACAGCGTATTCTAAAAAAATGTTGAATTAATTGTTTGCTTCAAATGAGCAAAATAGACGAATTAAAAAAAGTTTAGGACGATTAGTTAAAAATTAATAATACATATTTTTTTAATTTGCAGCTTATTTGTTTATAATAATTAAGGAAACGCAATTAATCCCATTTTAAAGATAAAAACATTATTATTATTATTATACAATTGAAAATCAGAATACAGTAAAACCTCCCTTAACCGAAATATTGTTTAACCGAAACGGATTTACTTAACAAGTAAATTTTTATAGCAAAACGTAAACAGTTCCATTAATTTCATTCACCAATTGATGCCTTTGTGTGTTGGGAAATCAAAAAACCAAGAGCTCTAAAAGATATTTCCGAAAAAACAATTCCAGTTTTTTCTAGAAGCCAAAAAAGCTCATGGATGTCAACCACTTTATTTCCAAAATGGTTAGAAAATGAACTCGTCCCAAGTGTAAAATCCTTTTTAAAATCAAAAAACCTTTCCATTAAATCCATCTTTGCTTCTTGACAATGCGCCAACTCACCCTTAAAATCTACAAAATCGTGACAATTGTTAAATTTTTGCCACCGAATGTCTCGAGCTTAGCCGTTAGACCAGGAAGTTATAGAGACATTCAAGAGCCATTATAGAGTAGCATTCTTAAGACATCTGTTATTAAACCAGATAAATGAATCCAAAAGTGTTCCCGAAATTCTCAAATCTTTAACAATAAAACATGTTGTTTATTGGTGTGCTGAGACGTGGGCCGCCAAGATCAAATCTTCAACTTTGGAAAAATGCTGGAACAAACTTTGATGGGATTTTGATTGACGATTCTGAAGAAAAAAATGGTAAAGAAACGACAGAAGAAATTAAACCTTTAATAAAAATTGGCCGGAATGTGACGAAATTAACTAAGAAGAGATACGTGAGTGGATATCGTTCTTCATTCAAACAACCGGAGCGTATCAGACAACGAAGATGACGTCCCAACTGCCAAACAACATGCAGAACGAGACCGCCGACGAGATTTTCAATGCCTTAGAGATATTTTATACAGTAGGCCTAATTAGTTAGGGACACGACTGGGTTCTTAATTTTTGTTCTCATTTCATAAAGTCCTGTCCTTTTCAGATTGCTTTACGTTTAGTCGAATAATCAAATGAGACAAACTCATGGCGTCCTGCAAATGAACGATAAAGAGATATAGTTGCAAAACATCGTTATCGAACAAAAACGCAAAAGAAAATAGAAGATTTCTTTTAAAAAAGCATGTTAAACTTGTTCATTTTTCTTTATTTTATATTACTTATTAGAAAACATTACGAAATCACATAGTATTTTTTAATACTAATACTTTGACCAAGTATACTATAAAAAACAATGTTATTTTTAAGCAAAATTCTTGTTATCCGAAACGGCCTCCCCCCAATTATTTCGGTTAACGGAAGTTTTACCGTGTAATGAAAACTTTGAATTTTTTTTAAAACAATTTTTTTTTATTTTCATATTATTAAAACATTTCATACTTTTATTTACATTCATACAATGTACTCTCTCCTTCATATTTTAATAAAATGTTAAGATACATAAAATACCCTAACTCCCAGAATTAAATTTTTTAAATTTTTGTTACGTTCCATGTGATCCCCCACCCTTAACCCCACACCTACCACCAAAAACGTCATTTTTTGGTTTTATTTTATTTGTTTATTGTTTTCGTTGGGGTGCAATCCTTGAAAATAGCATAAAAATACATTTTATGAGACTGCTGCAGGTCTAGTGTTCTTTAGTTTGTGTATTTAATCAAAAACTTTATTTCAACTTGTTTTCACATTTTTCCGTGGATGCGCCATCTTCAAAAACTCAGTAAATGTTTTTTATGTATTTTTGGGGATTTTCTTCTTTTTAATAATTTCAAAATAGATCGAATTAGGGTTTTTTATAGGTAACATCTAAGTTGAAGTAACTGGGTACTTTAGGACATTTAAAAATTGGACGAAACAGCTTTAAACCACCAAAAAACAATGTTTTTTAAGGATCTTTTAGGGTTTTTCCAAGCTTTTGCGGGGTTAATTGCTCGCATTTTTGAAGATTGATACAACCTCATTATTTTTTTTTATTTTCTGCTTTTTATTAATTACATACCCATACATTTTTAATCTTAGTTTATTTAGTGTTTGCTGTTTGCAGATTCAAATCACCTTGTTTCGTTGCCACCAATGATTGACCCTTCTTCGCTACATTTATGTTGTATATTACTTCCTGCACATTATCTAAAAAATCTTTCAACGTTCTTCGTAACTAAGTCATTCGTAGTACACCATCTATTATGAAATTTATTTCACTAAATTTTGAGTTTGTAACTAGATTCTGAGTTTGATTTCTTCTGCAGTGAAGAATGGTACCTTTTCACAATTTTCTACTGGGAGTGTTCTTTTACATTTTAATTTTTTCAATACTGCAAAAATAAGGGTAAACCTAACTGGTTTAGATAATCTAGATAATTTTTTTTATTTTCAGGCCAGAGACGACAGCGAGATAGAGACAGCACTAAACGCTGCTTTAGAACTCGGCTACCGTCACATCGACACAGCTGCCGCATACGGAAACGAACATGTCATCGGAAAAGTCTTGAAAAAATGGTTCGATTCTGGAAAATTGTCCAGAGACGATCTGTTCATTGTCACCAAACTACCAGCTCCAGGTATACATCCCGATAGGGTTGAAAAATATTTGAAAAAATCGTTGGCTGATCTGCAGTTGGATTATCTCGATCTTTATCTTATACACTTTCCTGTCGGGATGAAAGAAGGACCAGATCCTCCACAATACGAAAAAGAAGAGCACAAGGCAGTATGGCAGGTAAGAGTTTTCATTTTTTATTAAAATATATATCACAACTATATTAGAAAGTTTTGGAATAATAATTGGAAAGTTGGTTCATGTATATTTATATGTACTTTTCTTAGAGTTTTGGTTTTGTTATGATCGTAAACAACTTTTCTTCATCGTTTTTATTATTTTATTAAGGCCCTGCTTTTGAATGACATTTTACAGTCGTTGAGACTGTAGAATGGAACCAGATGAATGGAAAACAGCATATATGACCCAATATATAAAAAAGGTGACAGGAGAAATTGTAAAAACTAAAGAGGGATATCGGTCACAAGTTCAATGAGTCGACTATACGGTCGAATACTACGGGACCTGATAGAGGAAGATTATCAATCGTCTGAAGATGAAGAACAAGGAGGATTTAGAGCAGGTCGTTCATGTACAGATAACATCTTCTGTCTTAAGCAAATTATAGAAAAGAAAATTGTGAGAAATAGAGAGTTACATATGACTTTTGTAGATCTTAAGAAGACATATGACACAGTCCCGCTAAATAAACTATGGAAAGTCCTGGGCACATCAAACATACATCAAACATTGGTTAGTGCTCTCAGTGGTTCAAACTCCCAAATGAAATTCGAAAACCTCTTAGCTGAAAAATTTGCAGTTACTAAGGGTCTCAGACAAGGATGTTGTATCTCTCCGACTCTATTTAAGATTTATATCTCTGCAGCTCTGAAACAATGGAAAAGGAAAGTCAAAGGAATGGGTATACAATTGAACAATTAGGATTACATATATACTTTACAATTTGCAGATGATCAGGTGGTGATCTCAAATGACAAAGACGACATGGAATACATGCTTAGAAAACTAATTGAAGAATACCAGAAATGGGGATTAAATATCAATTTAGAAAAGACAAAATACCTCTCAATTGGAGCTGAAGACCAGAACAACTCGATATCGATGACAATCAAAAAATAAATCCATGTGACGAATATAAATACCTGGGCGTCATCTTTGACCGTAGTGGAAAAGACGAACGAGAAATAGAACATCGAATTGTACAAGCACAAAGAGCTATGGCATGTTTAAACGGAGCTCTATGGAGTAAAGAAATATCAAAGAAAAGAAAATGGAACATCTATGAGACATTGTTTAAAACTAGCCTACTTTATGGAGCTGAGACATGAAGAATAACCTAGAAATATAAGAAGAAGATCGAAGCCACGGAAATGGATGCCATCAGAAGATCGAAGAGAATATCAAGAGCCGACAGAATACGGAATGAAGTGATAAAACAACAAATGGGTATAGAGGGCACTATAGTTGAGGATATTGAGAGAAAACAGCTCATATGGTATGGGCATGTAAGCCGAATGGGGGACGAAAGATTGCCTAAATAAACGACGATGTGACAACCCCCACAGAAGAGGAAACTAGGAAGACCACCACAGAGATGGAACCTGGGAGTTAGGAAAGCGATTAGCGCTCGAAATCTGGACGAAGACCTAACTCAAGACAGAATACAGTGGCGTTTGGGAGTCGGACAACGTCGTAAGACGTTATAAAACCTAATATAATATATATATATAATATATATATATATATATATATATAATATATATATATATATATATATTATATATATATATATGGGACTGTAGACCAACAAAATAAGTTACTTGTAGTGGGTAAATAATAAGTAAGAAGCGAAATAGATTCAAAATATAAACGAGGAACAAAAAATCAAATGGTTAGGGAAATTATGCATAGGAAAAGTTTAGATAGTGCACTACTTGATGCCAAAATGAGAGAGAAAATCACGCATTACAAAGAATTGCTGATTTTTAAATTCTTGAAAGGTGAGCAAAAGAGGAAAGAAAATGAATAGAAAAGATGATCGCTCTACTTTTGAATTTTATTTTATTTTATTTGCCAAGTACGTTGTTGTGATATATTAGTGATTATTCTAACTTCAAGTCCACGCTTTTTTAATAAACGCAGAAAATATAATATTCATATTTTTATATAATTCCCTGCTAAATCCATCAAATACTCTGTCATTTTTTCATATTTACTGATACATTTTTTTATGTATGAATTTTGTCTGTTTAGAACATGGAAAAACAAGTTGATGCTGGCCGAACAAAGACCATTGGAGTCTCCAATTTTACCGTAAAGCAAATTGATAAATTTTTGAAATTTGCCAGAATTAAACCTGCTTGCAATCAAATCGAACTGCACGTATTCTTACAACAACCAGAGCTGGTTCAGTTCTGCCAGAAAAACAACATTGTAGTGACGGCATATTCACCGCTTGGAAATCCCGGTTACAACAAATTTTTGAAACGTATGGGAGTAGAGTAAGTCAATTAAAATATTATATAGTGCTTTGTATCTCTAAATTTAAATAAAACCAAATATGTAAGATACCAATTTTTGCCTTTTCAAAAGGTCTCTCGATCAGTGTTAGCAATCATACTATAATTATTGTAGATATACTACAATTGCACTCCTTTTAACTATGTTCTATCATGCCTTTACAATAATCCTTAAATCTATTACAATTTTCATAAACCATAATCTAATCTAACCGAAAATTTTATTCGACCGATATATTTTTAATTAGATGAAACTTGCGATTTACTGAGTCCAATGTGTTTCCTGGCACCTGTGTTTGATTATTCCATGTCGGTACGTTATTTGTTATTTTCACGTGTCAAGCTAAAGATTTCTCAGCCTATCTTCTAATCTAAAAACAGGACTTTTCATTAGCCGTCATGATTTTCGTACAGACAGATTTGACAATGTTGTATAATTATACAGTGAACGGGTAAATTATGGAATATGATCATTAGAGAGTTTTTATGTAAGCAAATACGTATACGTAACGTATCTTTTTGACATATAAGCATGCGCATTAATGGTTGAACTAACGTATCTAGATACGTATTACCTAACGTAACGGGCTAATACGTTACGTTCATACGCATCCCTATCGAGCCGAAAGTAACCGAATGCTCAAGGGGATCTTACCCGATTACCAAAATATTAACATTTCATCACATTTGTGGTTAAGTATATTTGTTTTGATTTTTATAAATAATGGAAAGCATTAGAAAACGATTTCACTTCAGCAATGAAAATGATTTGTTTTTGTTGAAGGAAGTCGTAGGTCAGAACCCTTACGATTATCCAGAAAGGTGGAATTTAATCCAAAAGCGATAAATATTTTTACATTATATATCAGACATATATATATATATATATATATATATATATATATATATATATATATATATATATATATATATATTACATTATATATCAGATATAAATTAAAGTGGCCGTATAGACGTGCAAGATGTGGAGAAGAAGCGCATTTTCTATGTCCTGGTTTTCTTCATCATCAATAAAGGCACCTACATTTATTATTGCATCCATCACCAAAATTAAAAATTGTTGAAAAAATATTTATTATTTATTTTGAATATTAAAAATAGGGTTAAGTGACAAGGACAGCACTGGCACTGACAACTTATTAGTTTATCACTAATTCGATGAGGGCAACACCATCGTTACGTTACGTGCAGAACTTTAACTCTCAATTTAACGTTCATCTTCTTCGATACGTTAGTTCTTTACGTATAGGGAGATACGTTACGTTAGGTAGTTACAAAAACTCCCTATTATTTCGAGAACCGTCGAGTTTTGAGAGAAATCCTGAAACAGGTCGATTTTTGTTATAAAATACCCATCTTATAAAGTACATGGAGTAGGGATGACGTCACCGGTGTAGGTGTAGTGCCGTAATCGTTAATTTTTTTAAACAGAAATCAGTATAATGCGACACCTCATTTAGACGAGAATTTAATTATCTATTTAACGACATTACATTTTTAACTAAACTATTTTTAAGGGTATAAAATCAAATGTTTTTAATTTAAATTCAACTAAATTACAACTAATGATTTAATTAATAATGTACTTTAAAGTAACCAAATTATGCATAATAATTATTTTAAGTTAAATGTTCGAAATGCGATCCATCGGTTTCTTGACAATATGCGAATCTACGGACACTTCGGATGACTTGATGACTAAAAATTAAAAACTAGAAAATTAAAAATTAAAAACTGGAATTATGACAAAAAATATATTTCTGAAAATCTTAATTATACACCAAATTTTATTCATATTTTCAACATCACTTTCGATAATATGTTCCTCTTTATTCCCAGTGTCATGACGGCTAGCGGTAATCGCATTTTCGTCATCAAAAAGAGTCCTCGTATAGAATTCAATATTACCTGAAATAACTAGTTTGACAAGTTTTGTAACAGCTTCAAACTTTTTGGGTTTTATTTTTAAGTATCTGTTACCATTTTCCAATGAAGGATTGCTGGAAATTTTTCTATTCATACCTACTTTATAAAGGGTCATGTTGCTACATATTCCTGTCATAGACTCATGGATTTACCGCTTTCAAATTTAAAGAATCTAGTTTTGGAAATATCCGTCACGGAAGTCTTGATATATGGCATCACCAATTGTTTCTAATCTCTTACTTTAAGTACTCTGTCACCTGGAGCTAGATCTCCGTTTGATCTTAGACTGTGTTGAAAGAATACAACATCAAAGCAATTCTTTGTTCTACTTGTCTTAATCAGCTCAACGTAAGTCTCAGGATTGTTAATCACTTGCAGTTTCAGTCCTTTCTTCTCAATGGCATCAAAGGCTCTATCCACTGGCATCATAGTGTTCTGGAATCGAATACCATATTTCAATATTTTTAAAAATATTTCTTTTGCATAACTTGTCTAGGTAAGAATTCGATTTTTGTTTTGGATAAATGCGTTGTCACAAATTTTTTTATTTTGTGCAGCGAATCTTTGTGTTTTTCAATATAATCATTCAAGCAGGTTATTACCTCATTCGGCCCTTTTCTGGGCAAAATTTTCTATATAAGTATACATTGTTGTTTTATGTGTTTTTATATTGTGATTTCCAAAAACGTACAACCATAACTGACTAATATAATATTCAGCTTGTGCGTTATTTACAGGCCAAGGCAGGTTCTTTTCATAATTAAAACATCTAATCATTTCAGAAGAATCAGTTGATTTTTTAACTTTAGCTAGTTGTGTTTTAAATACATCTGCTTTTCAGCTTGCCCTATATTAACTAGGAATTTTGTACAAGTGTTGCATATATCCTTTCTTGGATATCCAAATGAATACCTTCGCAAAAATCCCATATGAGACTTTATTATCAGAATGTGTGTTATAATTTTCATGTAGTTCAGTGATTGATAGATTAGGGTCCATGTATTCTCTATTGCGGCTATCAGATCTTGTATAGTGCGATTCTTGAGCTGGTAATTCAGCAATAAATTTTCTGACCTTTTCAACAGATTCTAGTGGTGTTCTGTTAGAACTAGTGGCATGACGGACTCTATTATCTGCTGGATGAGCTGCAGTTTTAACCTTTTTATCTAACGTAGATTTAATAATCTTGTGTGTAGCTAAAAAGACTTTTTGGTATAAAGACACTTTTCCATTTTCAGAATTATTATTAACCTCGTATGAAAAGACTGCACGAATTCCTGATTGATCTTTATTATATACAGTTGATCGGTTTTTCATAACTTTCTTAACACAACCTTATAAATTAATTGTTTGTTCTGAAAGGGTAAATACACTACAGTACTTTTCAAAAATATTTGCTTGCTGTAAATCACTTTGCTTAGTTGCACACTTAGACCTACAAACGCCAATTTTATGACGTTTATTCTTTTCTGTAAAACGATTTTTCTGTTTTTAAGTTCTTTTCCATTTTTCTGGGTTTCTAAGCCGTTTCTTTCCTTTTGAAACAGAATGCAAATTTTCGCAATCCCCTCCAACAGGAACAAAGTTATAGGTTACATTTTCTGGTTCTACAACCACTCCTTCATTCTTGCTGCTACGTGAATCACTAACCATCGCATCTATATTATTGCGAGAAGTGCCTTCGTGAAATCATACTCACGAAGTGTCACTTCATTTTTTTCAGTAACTCGACTTTCTTTGGTATTTTTGTCTTAATTATGTGTTTACATGCAGTTTATTGTTGTTCGTATTACTAATCTGCCTAACATCACGTTTGTTTATAAAATGTCTATTCGAAAAATATGACTGACACTATTTTTGATGAAAGTCCTATTACACAGACTGAGGATTATTATCTTTTTAAGTTATAATCTTTTTATTAAGTTTTTGTATCAATAATAATACACAAGCAATAGGTACATTATATTTTTTTAGGCAGCGAACAGATTTAGTCAACATACTCACCAACCCAATTATCACAGAAATCGCCAAAAAACACAACAAAAGCAATGCACAGGTTGCTTTAAGATTCTTAATACAGAAAAACACTGTCGTCATTCCAAAAAGTGTGAATCCTGCAAGAATAAAGAGTAACTTTGAAATCTACGATTTTAGTCTCGATGATGCAGATATAAAGAAAATTGAAAGTCTAGATATTGGAGAAGCTGCTCGAATTATCGACTGGAGAGTTCATCCTAAGTAAGTATTCGAATATAAAAATAATATTGTTTAAAGTAGTTATGTTGTTTCTTAGTTTCTGTTTTTCTAACGCTTTAATACATACCAATAGATATCAAAATCTGATTGACACGACGCAGACTTACGGCTGACAAAATGTGTCCTGAGGATGGATGAGTTGATGCTGAGACGTAAAACGAGACATGTACGTCAAGTATTATGTAAGTGTATGGAAAGTCGCGTACTACGTAGAATTATATGTCAAAACTTAAAGTGAAATGTGACACCACGTGACACTTAATCTCTCACGACGTTAAATGTCAAGTAACACGTCACGCGTCACATCAATTTCATTTAAATGTAACTTTTCACGTAAAATGTCCTGTTTCACGTATCAGCTGCAGGTCATCCTAGTGTTAATAAGAGTCCTTGGCACTTCCAATATTCGAATATACTTACATATATTCGATTGATAATGAAATTACTTTCATCATGTGTTACTATTAATTTAATTGGTATTTTGACTATATATCCATTGAGCCTAATCAATTAATATAATCTTTTTTTTTTCTATAATTATATATTTTATAATATTTTTTATTTTAAGATTTTTTGATACTATAATACGTTTTGTATTTTTTGCAGGATTGATGAGCAACCAGAATATCCATTTGCAAGGAAATAATAATAATATCTCAGTCGAACTATGTTTATTATTAAAAGTTTTAACGATATAATGTTAACATGAATTAAACACACAAGTTTGTTAAAGCATAATGATGTTGTAAAATGCTTTGTCATTATATTATAAATAAAACATAAAAAAGTATTATTTTTTTATTCAATTTAAATCCTGTCCAATTTCTCTTCTCTTAAACTCTCTTCTCTTAAACTCTCTTCTCTGGCAAAAAAAACAATTTGATGAGAAACCAAAAAACACATTTACGGTAGTATAGTCCAAAGTATTACACTTTACGGTTCGGAAGTATGGGACGTCACCAAAGCTAATAGAAACAAACGTATGCCGACAGAAATGGATTATCTGAGACGAAGCTGCTGTAGATCGAAACTGGAGAGAGTAGTTAGGAATAAATAAGAAATGAAATGAAAATGGAGCGAAATATCAATGATGGCATAGAAAGAAAACAAATAATCTGGTTCGGACATGTTAAAAGAATGCCAGAGTACAGATGGCCTAGAAGAGTACTGGAATGTATCCCTCCTGAAAGTAGAAAGAGAGGACGACCACTATCTTGTTTTTGATTGAAGCGGTATTACCGGGTCATGGATGTAACTATTAGGTAAAATAGTCAATTAGATATTTGAGGGTGTTTTAAAGGACCACGTAGGGAGTCTATCAGCTAGTGAATCCATAATACTTTTATCCAAGCCTTGTCTTCTTCTTTTGGTGCCTATTTGTTTCGAATATTAGCGATCATTCTGGCTATAATTATTTTTTATTAACTGATGCTTTAAATAGCTTAGTTGTTGTTGTGGAGAACCATTTCCTCGGTTTTTTAACCATGATATTCTTCTCCCAGTTTCTCGCTTTTAGTACTTGAAGTAATCTTCAAGGCAAGGTAATCTGAATTATTTGCTGTAATCTGTATTTAGTTCCGTTTCTCATTATGTGCCCGAGATTTTCTAACTTTCTCCTTTTAATCGTATGAACGTACGTTTTTTTCGATATTCCATTTATCTTTTATCTATTTATTTATTTATGGTACTTTTAGCGTCTAGAATGCTACAAAATAGCACATTTTCAACATTTTTTTTTGTATCTTTTCCATTCTATATGACAATCGAAACTTGTTTTATTATTGTACAACTTTTGAAAATCACAAAAATTGTTTTCTCTTTTTTCCATTGTAACTGTATTTTAAATATGCCACCAAAAATTTTTCGTCTAAAAATTACTGCTCCATGGCGGATAGTTAATCTCTGGAACCGCAAATTTGAAATATAAAATTCGAGAAGGGTTTTCAAAAGAAAGTGTTCTTACGTGATAATTTACTAGAAAAATTGAAAATTAAAAAAAAAACAAATGGCGGACATTTGAAAAAATTTTCAAATTGAACTTTTTTCACTTTTGTTAGTTACAAAATTGTATTATTTTTTTGTCATATTCGTAAAGAACACCAAACGCCAGCATCAAGTCATTGTTTATAATAGAAGTAATAATTACCAAAACAGGGAGTTGGCATTATAGTTAATAAGAATTCTCAGAAAGCTGTTTGTAATTTTGTTCCCTACTCTGATCGAGTATTAATGCTGTCTCTAAACTCTTTTTTAAAACGTAAAATAAATATAATCCAAGTATATGCACCTAGTGCAGACAAGGATGAAGACACCATAGAGGCCTTCTATCAACAAATCGACGATGTCTTAGGGCTAACTAAAATTACAAGATTATAATGTGCGATTTAAACTCTAAATTGGGCCAAGGAGAAGTGGAGAATTGCGTGGGGCGATATGGACTCGGCGAAAGGAATGAATTTGGCGATAGGCTTGTCGATTTCTGTGTCAATGAGGAACTCATAATTACAAATACCTTGTTCAAACTTCCTAAACATAGACTATATACATGAAGGTCACCAGCTGATAATAACAACAAAATAGTCAGAAATCAAATAGATTGTATTATCGTCAACAGAAGATATAGAAATTCTATAATATAATCTAAATCTTATCCAGAAGCGGACATATCCTACGGTCACAAGACGGTTGTTTTGTCGATGAGAGTGAAACTAAAGAAAGTCAACAGCCCTAGCACCAAGAAAATTACGAATACAAGACGTTTCAAACAAGACAACACATATGCGGAAACGAAATTTAAAGTAAACGAGAACTTAAGGAAAGTCAAAGAAGATAATGCGGAAACTCGAACTATTGACCAAAAATGGAAAAAAATTCAACATTCCCTTGTGTTAGTTGGAAAAGAAACCCTCTAACCACTTGGAGAAGAAACAAAACCTTGGACTACAGTAGAACTTCTTGAACTTATGGAAGAACGAAGGAAACATTAAGCAAAAGACCTGAATAAATACAAAGAAATTCAGAGAAACATCAGAAAGAAAATTCGAGAGGCAAAAGAGAGGTGGCTCTTCGACACATGCAAGAAAATAGAAGATCTAGATAAAAAGTATGATAGCTTTAATTTACAAAAAAAAATTAAAGAAATGACATGTTCCAGAAAACGTACAAAAAAGAATATCCTTAAAAATTATAAAGGGAATATTCTTACTGATATAAATTAGAGATTATGTCACTGGACCAATTACATCCAACAACTATTTAATGATGAAAGAGAAGAACTGTCATTAGAAATCACCGAGGATACCGGACCACCGATATTAAGAGAAGAAGTCATCTATGCCATCAAAAACACAAAAGAGGGTAAAGCTACTGGACCAGATGATGTGCCCATCGAAATATTAAATCGTCGATGAAAAAGTTATTGATGTAATGGTTGAACTCTTTAATCTAATATATCAGACTGCCACAATCCCCAGACAATGGCTGCAATCGACCTTTGTAGCAATTCCTAAAAATACAAGTGCAACAACTTGCTCAGATCACAGAACAATAGCTTTAATGAGTCACACACTTTTGAAACATTTTTGAAAACAATTCACAGCAGAATTATTAAAACTTTTGAATATGAAATTAGTGACACACAGTTTGGCTTTAGAAATGGTATGAGTACAAGAGATGCTTTGTTTGGCTTGAATGTGCTGGCTGAGAGATGCATCGACATGAATCAAGACATGTACTCATGTTTTGTAGACTTTGAAAAGGCATTTGATAAGGTTTAACATAAAAAGCTTGTAGATATATTAAAAAGCAGAAATATTGACAGTCGTGATATGAAAATTATATCTAATTTATATTGGAATCAAACTGCCTACTTTTCAATGTCTACAGTGAAGCGGTATTTCAAGAAGCGCTCTCAGACTCAATAGAAGGTATATCTATCCATGGAGAAGTTTTGAATAACGTTTTTCAGACGATACAGTAATAATGACGAATAACAATGATTTACAGAACGTAATGCAACGCCTTAATGAACGCTGTCATGAGTACGGACTGAAGATAAATTTAAAGAAAACTAAATGCATGATCATGATTAAATCTGCACCTGCAAATATCCAATTGACTATTGAAGATACTGCAATTGAGAGTGTTAAGAAATATAAATACTTAGGATTATGGATAACATCAGATGTAGACCAAACTGAGGAAATTAAAAAACGTATTGAAATAGCACGGGCATCATTCATTAAACTTAAAAAGTTTCTTTGTTGTCGGGATATAAGGTTAGAACTACGCCTGAGAATGCTTCGATGTTACGTGTTCTCTACTCTTCTTTATAGCTTGGAAGCGTGGACACTAAAACAAGTCCATCTGAATAAGTTGGCTGCTTTTGAATTTTGGTGTTACAGAAGAATCCTACGAATATCATGGATTCAAAAAATGTCAAACGTGGAAGTAACTAGAAGGATAGGAAATGAGGCGGAAATAATATTAAATATCAATAGACGAAAACTTGAGTACTTAGGACATGTGATGAGAGGGCAAACATACGCATTACTACAACTTATTATGCAAAGCAAAATCCGAGTAAAGCGAAATGTGGGAAGACGAAGAATATCCTGGCTTAAGAACTTAAGGAAATGGTTTGAATGCTGTAGTGCAGAACTTTTTAGAGCGGCAGTCAACAGAGTCCGCATAGCCATGATGATTTTCAACCTTCGATAGAAGATGAAACTTAAAGAAGAAGATTAAATATAAGTTAGAGTTTAATCTGTTTTTCATTCCAGTCCTTGAGTAGTGGTCCTTCGTCCTTTAATTTTTCAAATGAGTTAATATTTATAACCAACTGTCTTTCTTATCTGAGATTTTAAATTTCTTAAGAAACAATCATGCATATGGCTGATAAATATAACAGCTCAAAGTACGAATGCACCTTTAATGAAACAAGAGTGCTAAGAATCTCCCGATCAGCTGGGAGCATGAATACATTTTTCGAAGATAAGAAAATGGGTACATGGAATGTAAAAGCATATACTCAAGGATTGTTTTTTTTTTTATTTAAAATTAATTTGCTCAGCTACTAAGGCTACTTACACAAGGACGATTATAAAGCAAAAAATCTTAAAAATTTAATATAATATAATATAAAATAATAAAAAATCTTTAAAAAAATAAAGCAAAAATCAAAAAACAATGGACATATGATTTTAAGAATAAATTACGATCTTGGTTCCTGTTTGTCATAGAAGGTTATTTTTTTAATTGGTTTAATAAATGTTAAATTTTGATAAAATGTTGAAATATTTTTAATATATCTTGAAATTAAAGCCCCAAGAAATATATTGAAATATGCTGGGCAAATAGAGTTGTTTAAATAATGGCTCTCTGGGAGAAACAAATTGAATAACTATTTGGTCGGATTCGTACACTTTCATAATTCATTAAATGCCATATTTTCAAGAAGTTGTATTACATGTCTTTTTAAAAAACAAAATTATTAACATTTATAAATAACTGCAAAAAACAGTTTTTTGCAATTATCTCGGGTAATTGTTTATGTATTTTAATTAAGAAACTCGCAAATTTTGAGATCTACAATTTAGATTATAAGCACCCCATAGTAGAGTTTAAGACACTTGGGCATGGGAAAATGTGTCTCAATAGCATTGTAAGTTCCTCCCACTCTGTTATCACACATTACTTTGAAGTAATCTACGTTACTCTCATAGTTTAATTATTATCCGCTAGTCGACGCCAATAATTCAGTATTAGAAAAATAACATTAACATGTCGCTAATAGCCTTAATTTCAGATTTTAAATCATAAGAAGCAACTTCGTTAGTGTGAATGTGAATGTAATTCTGGCTGAAGGATTGAATGGGCTAGATGATCTGCACCATCATTTTATTTTATACATCATTTTATATATCATTTTATTCATAATGAAAAGGGGTCATCTCCACTTTTTTGACATTTCCACTTTCTGTCGAATTTCTATTTAACACACGTAGATGTTTCTATTCCATATAAAAACGGGTCAACTTTCATTATTATTACCGTAAATACATCATATCCCACAAACCAGTTCAGTTTGAAAACAAGTCATGTCCTAGAGAGAAACAGACGCTGTGTGAAAAACAATGTCGTGTAGTGATAGCAGTACAAGTAAATCTCCTCCTTTAAAATGGAAAAAAGGTAGGAGGTATCAAAATACACAATCTTAAAACAAACAAAGCAACCGTTTGCTCTTACCACGAAGTTTGCTCTTTTTTAAATGACTATAAGTATAAACAACAAAATTCCAGAAAACTTTGAAGAGGTGCATCTCTTTTGTGACGGATGTCCAGGTCAGAATCACAATAATAATGTTATTCGATATCTTCTGGCCCTACTAATGACCAAGAAGTTTACTATTTACTTTCCACAACAAGGCCACTTATTTAATGATTGCGACCAGAGATTTCAGTACCGTTAAAAGAAAAATTCGGATTTTCTCTGTAGAGGAATATGAAGATTTAATCGTGTCTTCATCTAGTCATAACAAATTTGATATTAGACATATTACTTATTTATTACTTATACTTTATTACTACATATTACCTACATATTACTTTATTTACAAATTACTTTATTTACTGCTTTTAAGAAATGGTGACCAGATTTAAGAAAAAAAGTTCCACAGGAAGCTTTGGTAAAGAAGTTCCAAAAAACGAAAAGGTTAGTTTCAGTATTAACTCTTATTATGAATTTAGCTTTTCCTCGGATAATTTGGGTATGTCGTTAGCTAAACCATACGTTAATGGCATTCTTGATGAATGTTTTCACCTTTTAAAACCTCAACAAAAGAGCAGATCACCCATGTTTGTACCTGATCCTCAAAATCTTCCTGCCTATCAGGGGAAATTCCAATAAACAAAAAAAGATTGAAGGCTTTTACAATACATTCCAGACAATCATAAGCCATCCTACAACATGATCTGTAAATAGTCTACTACCAGTGTCGAAGAAGCGGAACAAGGGGACAATTATTGAACTATCCTTATTTATTTTAAATCATTTTGTTTTTTTTTCTAAATTTATTGTAGCTGTTTAATTTTTCTAATAATCAATATTCATATTATATTGACTATTTTTACTTTCATTACTTGCTCATTTTGAAAACAGGTTATTATCTCTTTTACAAAAAAATTCGGTTTCTAGGTCTTTTAAAATTAAAAAATATCTTTTTATAATATTCCTGAGTTTGTATAGTAAATCATAAAACCAAAAAATACATAAAAAAACTTAAGTTTTTAATAGTAATGAAGATAAGATATTTTTTAACAGTCCTGTGAAATTTAAAAAAGTGTAGGTGGCCCATTTTCAAAATGACCGATACAATCAAAGTCGACGCTTTTTTCGTTTAGACTCGCTATTTCTAGTTTGATGTGTAAGCTTAGTTTGTAGATTATATTAGCACTCCTGTTTCGCTTAAAGTAGAAGGGGCCATTGTATTTATCAGACATATCCATGATTGTTTCTTGAGAATGTTGAGACAAATGCAAAATGTTTTTGCCTTCCTAGAGTGTGTAGTAGAAGGAAAAATGGAAATCAGTCTGTCCTCGGAAACCCAATGCCATTCAGGGTCAGAAGAAACAAGAGTTAGCCAAGAGATGCAGATAGGAAAGATTAAAAACAGATTAAAGAGTAAGATAGGTACTCTTAAAAGTAATAGGTACACTTGAACTTTAAATGTGCAGGTGTGTTATAAAAATTGATTAGAAGTCTTCAAAAACAAGTATTATATTAAAGAACACCGGATCTAGAGCTATCAGCAAATATTATCAAAAAATATTTAAATTTATCAAATTAACAGTGACAAGATAAAATCTAATTAGACACAACATTTTATATTTATTAAGATAGGAAGTACTCTAAAATTAGATATATCCATTGAATTGCGTAATATGATATTTTAGAAAAATACTTTGTGAGACATGTCAAAGATTAAGGAACAAATGATTAGAACAGCATTATTCAGAGTGTCAAGGTTGCACAGAGGTTGCACTGCCATTAAATGATAAAAGATAGGACAAGATCTAAAAGAAAATTGTTTGGAAAAGTATTTAGTTTTTTTTACATATTTTGCATTAATATTTATAACAGTAAAATTAACAACCAAAGTGATAACAAATAAATTGAATGAAATGATAACACTATCAGAAAAACAACAAGGTTTTAGGTCGGGAAGATCATGCAACGACGCTATATTTATAATAAGGCAAGTGCAAGAGATAATGCTCCAAGAATTCCATACTGCCACAAAAAGAGTTGGTCTTAAAATAAATTTTTCAAAAATACAATTTGTGACAAATTTAGTCCACAACAAAAACATCTCAGTAGAAGACAAAGATATTGAGCTAGTTGACTCCTATAAATACTTGGGCCATGAGATCAGAATAACTCAAGACAACCAAACAATCGAACTGAAAAGAAGAATACATTTGTAAGGGCTGCATTTGGAAAGATGAAGGATATTTTTAGGTCTAAGATTCCAATGTGTCTGAAAAGAAAAGTATTTAATCAACAAATTTAATTAACAATAGTGAGTAAACTTCAAGTTGCGGAAAGGGCAATGGAGAGAATAATGTTAGGGATTTCTCTACGTGATAGAATACCCAATGCTACCATACGCAAAAGATCAGGAGTAGCAGACGTTATTGAAAGGATAACAACACTAAAGTGGAACAGGGCAGGTCATGTAGCAAGATCAGTTTGAAGTTTAGATTGGAGACTCCGAATACAAGCTAACAGAAATAGAGGTCGATCTCCAACGAGATGGACAAATGACATAAAAAGAGTGACTACAGATTGGATTCAGATGGCGCAAAAGTGGAAAAGCATGCGAGAGCAGTGGACGTTAGAGGCTAGTTGGTGAAATGCAAGAGAAATCATTAGAATACAACAAACCTGCATATCTATGTTTCGTGGAGCTCACAAAGGCATTTGACCGGTCAAATTAAAAGAAGTTATCCACTTACTGTACGCAAGAGAGAAAATATCTAACAAATCAACACAATAAAAGTAACAGTAGAAGAAGAAATAACCGACCCTTTTGAAGCTGGCAATGGGGTAAGACAGTTAGATTCATTGAGTCCTCTATTATTCAACCTGATTATACAGGGTTTTTCAAAAAAAGGTAACTTCGTCTCTAGGGTAGGTAAAAAACTGAAAAATAATTGGATTTTGCCGAAACTACTGGCAACATTGTAATGAAATTTTATAAGAATATGTTTTGGAAGCTGATACATCCCATGAATTTTTTATATCTGATTCTCATAGAGGGCGCTAGTTACACGGATCGTACTAAATATTAGTCAATATAACTTTTTTAAGAGTATAATTATTAATCAAAATTTCAAGTAAACTTAAACATTATTCAATTTTACACGAAAAAGGTACTCTTGGTAAAACTCGATACTATGTACCGTATTCGGAATATTTTGAATATTTTGAAAATTCTGAAGTAATAATTGATGCTGGTATAAAATAGTGTAACAGCTTACTCCAGGCACATTGAAAAACAGAGAAAGTCATGTTTATATAAAAAGAAGAAGAAGAAGCTTTAATATTTTTATTACGGAATTCTAATATGATCTTATTTAATTGTATATTTGAATTACTTATTCACTTTAAAATTGAGAGACATTGCAAATTTTTTTTAAGGCGCGTTCCAATTTGTTGTTCCATCCTGAAATAAAATGGAGCTAAGACAGACGGTATTCTACGAGTACAATTACTTTAATAAGTTATACCCTTTTACTCATTATAGGTACATTCCATCTATAAAATGGATCATAAAATGTAGATCATCGTTTATAATCTGTTCAATTGCCAGCTCTTAATGTTAATAAACAATGGAAATATGATTTAAAAAAATTACCATCTTCGTATCTATTGGTCATAGAAGGTTCTTTTTATTAAATTGTATTTTTTTTAATAACAATTTTAATAAAATGTTTAAATTTTTTTAATATCTCTTAAAACTGAACCCTCAAAGAATATACTCACGTATTTCCTCATTAGAATATGGAAATTTAATCCATAGATTTGTTTTCTAAATACGAAATACTAAATTAAAAAAAAATGAAATAAAGGACAAAATGGCTAGGATATATAATAGCGAACTTTTACATGCATAGCGAAGGTAAACTCTTGCATTATGCTCCAAAAAAATTATAATAAAACAAAGAAGAAAAAATAGGTAAAAATAATAAAATCCACACTTTTTTTTTCAAAAAGTAACAAACTACCTCAACTTACCACAGTATGATCATGGAAAGAAAAAAGAATAGGCAAGTATCTGTGAGGAAAAACTATTCAGTAGAATTAAATACAAAAACGATGACTGATCTACAAATTTTTCCTTCTTAAAATAGATAATAGAAAGCTTTAAATACAGCGAAATTCCTGTAAGTAAAAACTTTTTTACAAAAAATCACCACAAAATTGAAAACTTGTTAAATAACCTTAGACCTAGGTACTTTATGCCAAAAATAGAACCTATTTAAGTTATCATTCTCATTCTTATCATAAAATATGGTAACAATCTATTTACGGATAAAAATGATCAATTTACATTTCGATTCCGATTGCATAACTAATTAACTCCCACCTCAGCTGTGCACAAAAATTGCGCCGCAATGCAAGATTTTTAAGAAGACTTTTAACCCAGGAATATCATATAAATAAATTCAGTCGTTGACTGGTGTTCAATCAGTTTATCTGTAGCAAATAGTTCAAGTGAAAAAATATCGCATTCCGGCAAACATTTTTTTGATTGCGGAGATTATTCGATAAATAAAATAATGGCTAAAACGATTTCTTGTGGTGGATTGAGCATGCCCACGGTAGGATTGGGAACATGTGAAGTAAGTAATTTATTACTATATTCAAAATTATTTTTAACACAATATTTACCACGTAGAAACAGGTTATGTTTGTATATTATATATAGTATATTATATAAATAATAAGTATAAAAATAAATATTTTTCAAAATTTCTTTCTGACCAAAAAATATTGGTCTGTTACTAGATTTTTTTTCTTCTATGTTCAATCAAAAAAAATATAAATTTTATTGTAACACCTGCTTTTTCGTTTTTTTCTTGTTTATACTCAAGGGAAATAATTGAAAATTAACCGTATTGAGCCATTTTTAATATAATAAATTTAAAAAAATGTATAGTAAGAAAACCAATTCGTTTTCTGCATAAATTTCGAGGAATTTTTTTTTATTAACAATTTAATGAAAAAAATTAATTTTTTTGAATTTTCACTAAAGAAATTATTAACAATTCATCTCTATAGAAAGCTTTTAAAGTTGCGTATTCTAAAAATGTTTAAATTAATTTGTTGCACCAAAACAGCAAAATTCGTGTACATTACCAAAAATTAATGATTTTTTTAATTTGCTGATTATTTGTTTAAAATAATTAATTAAAAATATTAAATAAAGAAATGTTTTATGATACAATTAAAAATCAGTTATAATAAAAAATTTAAATTTTTTGGGAAAAATATTTTTTTATTTGTTTAAAAAAATTCATTGCATATTTATTTGCTGAGAATTCCATTGATACAAAAAGTTACCAATGGTGAGGTACTTAAGCGCATGAGTGAACAAAAATAATCACTCAGCAAAATCAAAGAGAAAAATATAGAGTTACTCCAAATCATATTGAAAGGTTAAGTGCAAGGCAAAAGATCAGTTGGAAGACGCCAGAACTCGTGTCTGAAAGACCTGAGAAGATGGGTTGACCGCTCATCCACAGAAATCTTTCGTGCAGCAGTTTCCAAAGCTACAATTGCCATTTGGATCGTCAACCTTCGAAAGGACGCAATAAGAAGAAGAAACATTTTAAATTTTCAAATAACTCAGTTACATTAACATGTAGGGTTGCATCGGTCCAGGTCGGGAACGTTTTGTTATGCCATTAGTGTTTTTTTTTTCTGAGGGTCAAGGGATCCACCTTTTCGTTGATACTATCGTATCCAACAAACCTCTAGACCTACAGTTTATTCCTAGGTCACAGAGTTTATCTGTTGTTTTGTTTTTTTATATGCAAAAGATAAAACAATTGATTTAGTTTACAAAATGTTACACAATATTGTTTATTATTTTGTAAGAACATTATGTAATAAAAACAATTTATAACCAATTTGCAAAGTGACTTCAGTTTATCAATAAGTTTATGTACTTCTTACTGATTAAAAATGCACAATTTAATCAACTTTTGTGTCAAAGTTAATTATATCTGTTATTATATAAAATACCAAAAAAGTATAAAGTAGAAAGTAACTGTAAACTTCACAATTTAAACTAATTTAAAGATATAGTCTTGCAACCAACCGGTGGAGCAAGCAGGCTTTTGTAAGGGTTTTAGCACTATCGATCACTTGCAAACAATCTGGACAGTTATTGAAAAAACAATAGAGTACAACATACCACTACATCTGGCATTTGTCGATTATCACAAAGCATTCAACAGTATCGAGAAATGAGCTTTCTTAGCAGCATTGGACGACGCTAGAGTAGATGCAAGATATGCTGCCCTCCTTAAGAATATATACGATGATGCTACTTTTCACGTAAAAATAGATGATGATCTGGAAACTATGAAAATAGACCTTGGCAAAGGTGTGAGACAGATATCCATAAACTAAACTCAATGCAAATCAATCAAGAATTAAATAACAAATCGAATCAAATAGGATTAAAAATTAATCTCGACAAAACAAAGATATTAAGCAACAGCCTAGAAAACATTACGATAGATAACATCAATGAGTAACTCAACGGGCCATGGAGAGTGCCATTTTAAATATAAGCCTCAGAGACAAAATTCCTAACACCGAAATACGTCGAAGAACTAAAGTAACCGGCATCATGGGAAAAATAGCGACATTAAGATGGCAATGAGTAGCACATGTAGCAAGACAAGACTCCAACAAATGGTCTCATAAAGTGACATTCTGGAGACCTCGAGAAACAAGAGGAAGCGTGAGAAGACCCAAAAAGAGATGGTTAGACGATATAACAGCTGTGCCTGGAAAGCAGTGGATGAGAATTGGAAAAGATAGGGAAGCGTGGAAGCATTTGGAGGAGGCCTATGTCCAACAATGGATAAATAAAGGCTGAAAAAGAGAGGAATCGCATCTAGAAATACGTGGTGGGAACGAATCTTCATATATGGAATCTTACAACGGATATATTGACAAATATAAACATTTTTATTATAACAGCTAGTAATTTTGCATTTCGTTTGATGTAATAGATAACAGTAAACTTATTTAAAGAATGAAACAATATTTAGCTCAAATAATATTGTTGCAAGATTTTAAACGTATATTTTTCGTTTCTCGTATTTCATTTTCGTCACCTTCAGAATCTGGACTGTTATTTCCAATATTAATTATGACAGCTTCGATATTAATATTACACATATTTTTTTCTCTAATAAACCACTGTTTAATTAATTTGTTAGTATGTTCTAGACACTTTGCAACGCGACATCTTTACACTTTTCAATTGCTTTCTTTCACATACATATCTGCCAATATATGGAGTATAGTAAACCTGCCCTTACAAATTCCATAGCATTAATATTGGGTACCTAATACGGTGGCAATCTAAGCACTTCGTATCTATGTTCTCATCTACAATGTACATTTTCTTGTCGATTCACCGTAGCCAATCATAGCAATTCTGGTTTTATTAATATTAATAATGTCTGATTTTAACCATTTAAAGGAAGGTCGTTTATTAACGATTTCACTATGGTAGGGTGCGTTGTTCATGAGAATCTAAGATGGGTGTTTTAAATTAGGAAGTAATTGTATACTTATCCATTTAGTAAATATTGTACTATTCATTTCACCGTGCAGTCAAGGATATGGATCAAAATAACAAACTGAATTCTGAAATAAAACCTTTTGCTGAACCGGCATAAACCACAATAAATCTTTTTTCATCATAACCATCTGGTTTAGGGTAAAGTGTGCAAATCGCGGTCACCTAAGAAAATTTAATATAAAAAAAGTAAAACATTGTGTATCAAATTTAAGACGTCAACCGGTCATTTGGGGTTTTAACTTATTGCAAGACACATTTAATTTAAAAAATCAAAAATTTTTGTCTTTGACAGATACAAAAAATACAAAAAATTTTTGACCAGTATTGTCGCCATATATGGGCAATACCGGGTCATAAGTGTGGGTAATGCTAGCCAATTTGTTTGTGTTCTTATTAAAGTAAAAATCAATATGTATTTAACAATTTTTTGTTATAAAACGATTAACGAATGTGCCTTAATGGTTAATAATTCAAGTAAATCAGTAAGAAAGGTGAAAAAATATTTTTTATTACAAAACAAAAAAAAATCATACATATGTGTTTTAATGTAAAAATGGTTAACAGTCATCGCAGGTATAACCCTCTACAGAATTCCATCCACTGCACTCTGAAAGGCCCATCTTGAGCAAAGGGTACATCTAAACCACATTTCCTTGCAAGCCAGGCATCTATCTTCGTCTGCATCGTCACTGTCATCGCATGGTATGTCGATATCCGATTCCGAAGAACTAATGTCTGATCATTTGTATATATTATAATTCCAATAAACTGCTTTATATCACTTCGGGTAATATTCAGTTCTTTGTTAGTATTCTGCTGTATGGCATATAAATTTAACTCCTCCATAGTGTTGTCTAAAAGACTATCTGTGTAGAATAAATAAAAATACTCATATGGACTTTTAGTTGTAGGATATGATTGGGAAGACTCTGATTTCCTTTAAATTCCAGTTGCTGTTCGGATAAGTTTAAATTTTCTTTTTCTGCCTATATTGTCTAAAAATAGAAAAGCATCTAGTATTTTTTATCACAAATTGATTGTAAAATATATCTTTGCCATTGAAGTAAACCAGAGTTTCTGAAGGCTCCTGCCCCACAGTACTATTAACTATATTATTATACGAAGAATGTTGCGTTTCGATTTAATTGAGTCTCTTACCACTCCCTGACACGTGTTTCTGGGTCTACCCGTCATCAGAAGGAGTTTGTATGATGACGGGTAGACCCAGAAACACGTGTCAGGGAGTGGTAAGAGACTCAAATTAAATCGAAACGCAACATTCTTCGTATATTTATCGTCCCTACTCGACGCAATGAGTACAAAAATTGATGGTAATTTATATGGGTAAATTGTTGGTACACAGTGGAATATTTTTATTCTCAGTACCGCTCTGAATGGCTTGTTTAAGCTTGGGTACACAGTTTACTTTAATTGCTATCGACTTATCTTCAACTATATTATTCTCTACAGCATTCTCATCCACTTCGTTGACTGGTTCAGAATCCTCATTATTAGCCTCACCATATGTACAAACAACTAAAAGCTAAAATTTACTAGATATGCATGATGTTGTTTGTAAAAAACAATAACAAAAAGCATCGCTATGAGAAAATATGCGTAGTACTACGCCGTCTATGATTGTTTAGTCTACTCTGATTAATACTGCATTGTTCATGAACAACGGTATGCACAAACTGATTCATTTTTATCTGCTATCAAATAAATGTTCATTTTTAGTATGTTGTTTTTAAACAACATAATGCAGTGAAGGATGAACTCACTTGTTATCACATTATTACCTTCTATTATTTTGACCTGTTTCTCCTTGAATATAAGTTAAAGACCCATTTTCTCCACACAAATTAAATGATATTGTATTGTGTTTAAATAAATAAAACGCGTTGTTCTAATTTATATGTATATAACTATTTATTTTTAAGTTTACAGGGCCATATTATCTTATTAAGTAACTCACTCATAAGAGCGTTGCATTTATTTATATAAATAGGTATGTATTAGTATTCTAGAATTATCTGGAGTAAGTAGTCCATCTCTATTCTCCGTTTCGGTAGTTTTTCGAAGTCAGGGCGCTATTGATAACTCTATTGATCGTATTCTGAAGTCATCTTTCTGTGAATTGTGACACGTACCATGCATCGGAGGTACGCTGTTTCGTTACAATCTAAAAGTTGATTACATACCCATATATGTACTTTTCATCTTAATCTCAATTTATTTAATGTTTGATACTTGTAGATTAAAATCACCTTGTTTCGTTCCCACCAATGACATTACATGACTTCCTGGATAATATCTAAAAAACCTTTTAACATCTTTCATAACTAAGTCGTTTGTAACACCACGGTCTATCTCAGTGAAGAATGTTACCTTTTCACCATTTTCCTGCTTCTGTCCCACTTTTCCACAGTTATGGCATTTAAAATAAAAAGCCTTATTCTTCCATTTATTTCATGGTTGTTGATACCGTCAAGAATCTTCGTTGTACTTGGTGCCCGATAAAGATGTTCCTCTCAAACAGCATCATCTCAACATATTTCTCTGGATTCGCTGGCTAAAGCGACCAATAGCGAGCATGAGGGTAAACCCAACTGGTTTAAATAGATATTCTAGAAAGATATCAAATTTTAAATTGTCCTTAGTTCATTTTCTTTCAATACCATTTTTTTTTAATTTTTAGGCAATAAACGACAGCGAAATAGAGACAGCACTAGACGCTGCTTTAGAACTTGGCTACCGTCACATCGATACAGCTGCCTCATACGGAAACGAACATGTCATAGGAAGAGTCTTGAAAAAGTGGTTCGATTCTGGAAAATTGTCCAGAAACGATCTGTTCATTGTCACCAAACTCCCACTTCCAGGTATACATCCCGATCGGGTTGAAAAATATTTGAAAAAATCGTTAGCTGATCTTCAGTTAGAGTACGTAGATCTTTATCTTATACACTTTCCCGTCGGGATGAAAGAAGGACAAGGGCATCCACAATACGAAAAAGAAGATCACAAGGCTGTATGGCAGGTAAGAAATTTCATTTTCTTATAAAAATGTATGTCATGGCGTTATATCAAACTTTTGGAACAATAAAGTTGGTTAATGTATATTTATATGTACTTTTCTTAGAGTGTTAGTTTTTTTTATGATCGTAAACGACTTTCCTTAATCGTTTTTATTATTTTATTAAAGAACTGCTTTTTAGCTTTTGAATGATGTTTTACAGTCACTGAGACTGTTGGCCAACAAAATAAATTGTTTGTACTGGGTGAGTAATAAGTAAGAAGCGAAATTGAGTCAAGATATATACGAGGAACAAAAAAATCAAATGATTAAGAAAATTAAGCATAGGGAAAGTCTAGGGATTGCACTACTTGATGGCAAAATGAGAGAGAAAATCGCCCATTACAAAGAATTGCTAATTTGTAAGTTTTTGACAGAATAAGCAGAGGACAAAAGGAAATGAATAGAAAAGATGATAGCTCTATTTTTGAATATTATTTTATTTGCTAAGAATTCTTTTGTGAGATATAGCAATTATTCTTCAACTTTATGTCCACGCTTGTGTACTAAACACGGAAAATATAATATTCCTGCGATTTTTATAGGATTCCCTGCTAAATCTATTAACTACACAGTCATTTTTTGATATTTATTAATTTTATCATTTTAGAGCATGGAAAAACAAGTTGATGCTGGCCGAACAAAGACCATTGGACTCTCCAATTTTACCTTAAAACAAATCGATAAAGTTTTGAAATCTGCCAGAATCAGACCGGCTTGCAATCAAGTTGAACTACACGTATTCTTACAACAACCAGAGCTGGTTCAGTTCTGCCAGAAAAACAACATTGTAGTGACGGCATATTCACCGCTTGGAAATCCCGGTTACAACACATTTTTGAAACGTATTGGATATGAGTAAGTCAATTAAAATATTATTCACTTAATATTCACTATAACCATGTTTTCTCATCTAATATATATTTTTTTAATTTACTGTAATTTTACGACCCTGGCACAATATTTCTATTCTCCAGGGTTGCTAACACTTCTCTCTACGCTTTAAAAGGTGTCTAGATAGCTACAGTTACTATTAGAGCTACGAATACAAGCTTAAAGTCGTAAATAACTCCTGTCCTCTCCGCCATAGGTAGTACGAATCTAATGTTCTTTGTTAGAGTATTTTCTAAGAGAAATTACTCCATATCTATGCTCAGAACGATATGTCTTTCCTAAATAGTAGCAACTGTATCCATTGTATTGACATGCTTTAATTAGTTGCTATCTCGTTTCGCTAAAACATATGATGTTGATTTTCATTATATTCATTTTTTGGATTAAGTTTGCGAGTTTTCCTGCAGCATGTAATGATGTCGCCATCAGTACTTACCAAATGCTGATCCTCTCTCTCGGTGCACTCCCACCAACAACCTACCACTACCATCGATGCGCGCTGGATATGGAACACCGGCAAAATATAAAACGTCGTGAGCATGACAAGGAACTAAAATTGATCCGGAATATTGATCTGATAAGAGCTTCTACCTACTGTCTTATTTGTTATTTTCGTTGTGTCAAGTCAGGGATTTTGCAGCCCATCGTATGATTTTTCATCAGCCGCCATGTTTTTCGTGCAGACAGATGTTTATAAAGAAATAAAGAGTTTAGAAAAATTATAAAATAATATATATTGTCTTTAAATGATCACACTGCATACTCCATAACGACATCGCTTTGTTGTTCCTTTTCGTACAGGTGTCATAATAATAATCGAATATCGACTGACACTATTTTTTTGATGAAAAGTGCTATTACACACACTGAGGGATATTTTTTATGTTTTTGTATCATAGTGACCAAATAATACACAAGCAATACATTAATTTTTTTTAGGGAGCGAACAGGTTTAGTCAACGTACTCAACAACCCAATTATCATGGAAATAGCCAAAAAACACAACAAAAGCAGTGCGCAGGTCGCTTTAAGGTTCTTATTACAGAAAAACACCGTCGTCATTCCAAAAAGTGTCCATCCTGAAAGGATAAAGAGCAACTTTGAACTCTACGATTTTAGTCTCGATGATGCAGATATGAAGAAAATTGGAGCTCTAGATCTTGGAGAAGATGGTCGAATTATTGACTGGAAAGTTAATCCTGAGTAAGTATTCAAATATAAAAATAATATTGTTTAAAGTAGTTTCTCATTTTCTGATTTTCTTTAGCATATGCCAGTAGATATTAAAATTTAATTGTCACGACGCTGGCTCACAGCTGACAAAACGTGTCACGACGTTGAATTGCTGCTGACACATAAAATTTACGTGAAGTAATATGTGTATGAAAAGTCACGTACAACGTGGAATTGTATGTCAAAACATAAAGTGAAATGTGACACTTCATATCAAATCTAAAATAAAATGTCATTTAAATGAAACTTTTCACGTAAAATGTCTCGTTTTACGTATAAGTATCAGGCCATCGTAGTGTTGATTCGATTCGTTGATGCTTCCTCTTTCTTATACCGTTTAACCTTAACCGTGACCCTAAAAAGCGCCCCAAAAATGAGCAGAATGAACCTTATCATATTTTGTCATTTTTTTATAAGAAATAACATGAGACAAGTTTACCAACAATTAGACTTTTCTCTCTACCATTATACTAGTAGAACTTACAAATCTAACAATTCAAGATCGTAGGGTGATAAACACGGATCTTTGGACTAGAGTCTAGACCCTTTCTTCCGGTGATCTAGCCCTATATCATATGGTATTTACTTCTCTAGATGTCTCATCACATGCGTTAAATACTCCAGCATTCGATGTTTACTAACTGTTTTGTATCAATTCTTTTTTAAATCGATTTTATTAAATTTAGAGTATATAAATAACCTCCTTCTTATAGAATGAAATCGCAGTGATCTAAACTATTGAAAAAAGTATAGTGTACTAGCATTAATGTTTCTATTTACATTATACTAGAAAATTTATAGAATACAAAGTTGCTACTATATTTGCTGTATCATCAGTTTAAGAAACTCTATCGTTATCCGAAGAATCATCACGATCATTAAAATAAATAAAAAAGAAGACCAAGTTTAGATCCTTAGGCAACTCCCGCCTACTTCTATTATTTGCACTTATGGTATTCTGGCATATTATTCTTCTTCTAGTTCCATGACCGTTTTAAACGATAGATATTATGTTAGCTTCCATATTCGTGATCATTTATTGACACCAACAGTAATTAATGATTTCGTTGATTTTTCATAGCATTGCCTCTCCAAGTTTTTTAGCAATAATGTTCATCTTCTGCCAAAATTACGTTTACCTTGGATCTGCATGATAAGATGTAAAAGTTCATATTTTTCAGGGTGTCTCGATGGTGGTACCTACACAACTTGCCTCTTTTATATATCGATTAGTTTTGTTGTTTGGTTCAACCGTTTAAGAACCTCCTCATTGCTGCCTCTTTCCTCTCAGCTAATCTTTAGTAGTCATATCTTAAATACTTCCAAACATTTAAGCGCGGTCTCACCTATAGTCCACGCTTCTACTCCATATATTGGTAATCGCAAGAAACAATAATGTCATTTATATACATACAGACGAGTATGAGAGATTTTTTGAGAGATAAATCCTCAGAAGAATCTTTGGACTCACGAGTCGAATACTAACCAATACCGAATGAGAATAAATGCCGAGATGTGTATGGCTAGCGATGTAGTCCAAGAGATTAAATCCTAACGTGGTTCCACTGGCCATGTCCACAGATTAACTTATTAAGGTAATCTGAGAGGAAGCCTAGACAGAAAGAAGGCCCTTAGGACATCCAAATGCGATGGAGAGATAACATATGGTCAGATTTAAGAACAATGGAGCTACTCACTGTCTCAACTATCATGGACGACCATTCGAGATGGAAGCGGCTTGTGCAGTGAGGCAAGACCTACCCCGGATTGTAGGGCAACGAGAAGAAGAAGAAGACGAGTATATACATATATCATATTACACTATTAATTTATTTGGCATTTTGACTGTATATCCTTGAGCCTAACCAATTATTAAATTTTTTTTCTTTTATTTTATAATATTTTATTAATATTTTTTATACTATAAATTAATATATTTTATATTTTTTGCAGCATTCATGTGCAACCAGAATATCCATTTCCAAGGAGATAATTTAATAACTCAGTCGATTTATGTTTGTTATTAAAAGTTTTGATGATATAATGTTAACATGTTATATTATAAATAAAACATAAAAATAACGTACTATTTTTTATTTAGTTTATATCCCGTTTAAGTTGATTTACTGTAGGGGGAGTATATCCCTATACAGTAAATCAACAGAGTATATGTATATCTCTAGCTTTTACCTTTTGAAGGAACCAGATGTTGTTTTCGAGTGGTATCACCGGGTCGTGGGTGTAGCTATTAGGCTAAAATAGTCAATTCCATCCTCGAGGTTGCTTAAAAGTCCATCATCGGGTGAATCCATAATACTTTGGTCCAGGCTGACGTGGGAGAGTCTGACAACAAATCATTCTAGTCTTCTATTTATTTGTTTATTAAGTTCTATTTATTCATTTATTTAAGTTCTATTCATTTATTTATGATTATTATTTCCAAGTTGTGTTCTTATTCTTCCTCTTTATAAGCAATTTTGCTTGTTTATTGGCGGATTAATACCTCTATGGAAGATTGTCACTCCATCTTTTGCGCGGTCGTCCGATACTCCTTTGGCCGATGGATGACTTATCTCGTATGTGTCTCCTCCATTCTGCTTATGTGGTTATTCCATTCTTTTTTCTATTTTGTGTCAATTCATTTATACACTGTACGTTACATTTTCTTCTAATGTCTTCACTTCTCTTTCGATCTCTCGGCATATTTCCTGTAATTCTTCTCAGTACTCTTATCTCTGCCGTTTTCAGTAGTCTTTGCGTTGTGGCTGTGTCGGGTCTGTTTCTGAGGCATATGTCATTATTGGTCTTACATTGGCTTTATAAATTCTTGACTTCATCTCAGTGTTAATGTGTCTGTTTCGCCAGTTAGTGTTATTAAGGCATCCTGCCAGTCTATTTGCTTTTTGTACTTGATCTCTCACTTCTTTGTATAGGTCTCCATAGCTGAACAGTGTAATTCCCAGGTATTTTATTTCCATTACTTGTTCAATACTGATGCCATCAATTTCTATTTTACATCTGGTTAGTTCTTTGTTGACTACTATTGTTTCAGTTTTCTGACATGAGATTGTCATATTAAATTCTTTTGCTCTTATGTTAAATCTGTGGACCAGTCTTTGCAGACTATCTTTATCTTGAGCTATCAATATTTAATCAATATTCTTGATTTCATCTGACTTTTACAAGTATTGAAATGCGTCAAAATACAATCTAAAAAACTATAGGTACATAGGTAGTAAAAAAAGTATAAACTATAAGCACATAAAACATAAAATATCCCCAAAACATACAAATTGTTAAAAAGATGCCTGCAAGTATTCCTCTGACGAGTAGAAAGTGTTTGCCAGAAGTAAGTCCTTAACTGTTCTCTTAAACACATAAATATTTGACTCTTTAACGTAATTAGGTAATTTATTATACAAACTAACGCATGTTGGGTAAGGACTCTTGCCCACAACAGTGAAGTGACGAGCAGGGGTCACCAAATCATTTCTGTAACGAAAATTGTAGCCACTCATTAAGGAAACATCATTTCTGCAAATAAAATTACATCTATGTGACTTTACATAAACAACGCAACTGAAAATATATAGAGAAATTACAGTTAAAATATTTAATTGTTTAAAAACTGGTCTACAGGAATCCAAGCGCCTTCTAAACGTCATGGTACGAATAATTTTTTTTTGAAGAACAAGCACCTCATTAATTAGCGAGCAATTTCCCCAACAAACTATGCAATATTGCAAAATTTACTGTACATGAGCAAAATAGTAAAGTTTCAAGATATCTAGGGAGACGAAATTCCTAAGTTGCCTTAGAACATAACAGTGTACAGACAATCTTCCCACTACAGAATCAACGTGAGAACTCCAAGACAAATTAGAATCTAGGTAAACACCTAACAACTTAGTGGAGTGGCTATTTACCACAGACCCATTGTCAAGCTTTACTAATGGACTCATCTGCATAGTTGAAAGTGAAAAGGTTACCATATTGGCCTTTGATCCATTTAAGATTAGGGCATTATTTAAACAGTAATGAGTCACACTTTTTACAAGACAGTTTGCTTTTTGTACTACATGAAAAAAATTATTGGAATTTAGTGCAACTGTGGTATCGTTAGCAAATTGAGTGACGTAACAGTCTGATTGCTGTTCCAAATTTTCTCCTCGAAAGCTTATTGCATCAGAAAAATTATCTAATGGATTCCGAACCAAACATGTTGAGCTATCGTTTATCAGTTGATTTAAATTGTTGACGAAATCAAAAATAAAAGAGGGCCAATGATACTTCCCTGTGGAACTTTGGAGAGGACACTTTCGTCTGAAGAAAATATTATATTCCCATTCACATTGACCTTAATTTTTTGAAACCTTTTCGATAAAAAGGTTTGCACCCACTTTAACGCAGTTCCTCTAACACCACTATGATAAAGTTTTTCCAGCAGTATTGGATGATTTACAGTTTCAAAAGCTCGTGCTAAGTCAAAAAACAAACAGATAACTTTATTACCCTTATCAAAGTTCGATAAAATATGATTGCACAGCGCTAGTAGTGCATCTTGCACACTTAGACCTTCACGGAAACCAAATTGAGACTTTTCTATATTGTTGTGCCTTTTAATATACGAGAGGAGACGTGTATGAAATGCCTTTTCATATATTTTTGAAAACACAGATAAAAGTGATAGGCCTCGATAGTTATCAAATTTTGATTTGTCACCTTTTTTATGTATAGGCACAACTAGAGCAGTATTTAGAATTTGAGGAAAAATCCCTTCCTGACATGAAAGGTTTACTAGAAATGTTAATTGTTTATATTGCATGGTCTGCGTAACAGAGTATTTTTATTTTTTTTTTCCCATTCTGTATCCTCTTCCTTTGTTCGGTATATTATACTATAGTGATTTCTCAGTAATTTGCTTTGTAGCGAATGTTGCATCTGTACACGATCTTCCACTACGAAAACCCTGTTGTTTATCTGCTAAACTTATCCTCTGATTTATTAGCACTTGTAAATTTTAAGTTGTAAGTTTGGGGGTAGTATTTAACAAGTTTATACCTGTGTAGTTTTTGAATCGTAGAATTAGTTCGCTCATTCTCCATTCTTCCGGTATTTTATTGTGTTTTATAATTTTTTTAATTAATGTTGTTAATTGTTCTGTCATTGCTGCTCCACAATATTTCAGTAATTCGTTTGGTATCCCCTCTTTACCTGCTGCTTTTCTGTTCTTCAGCTTTTAAAGTATTTTCCGAACTTTCTGTACATTTATATTAAGTTTGTGATTTGTGGTAATTTCTGGTGTTTCCGGTTCTAGCATCGTTTGTTCTTCCTCTGCATAAAACTTTTTCAGGTAGTCAATCCACGTATCCTTTTCTATGTGTTTTGATTCTATTAGTTGCTTTACCTCCGTTCTTTGACTCCTTATGAAGCGCCATATTTCTTGCAGACCGTAAAAAGCATGTTCAATTTCTTTCAAAAAGCGTTCCCAGTGATCATTTTTTATTTTTGAGCATCTCAGCCTTCTTTGACTGAGAAAACTTAGATAGTAACAAAACCATCGAGCAAAAAGACAAAAGAGGGAATGTAAAGGTAGTGGGGGCAAAAATATTGTTAGACATGAAGTGCGATCTTTAGAGGCCACATTAAACAAGGAAAGAGAGTCTCTCTCCTTGTTTGACACCATATTTAGTTGGGTTGTGTTATTGTTTGTCCCAAATGTCACATGAAATCTTATTTATATTGAAGTTTTTTAACAATTGTGTCGCATTTTAGACTATTACCGTTAATAATTAATTAAAACTTTCTCATCTAAGACACATTCTGAAAAATATTATATAGCTACTGTTAATAAGTGTCGGAAAATCTAAATTTGGTGCATTCGCATTTCCGGATATGTCCGCCATCAGAGGCCACTTTTTTGGTCTCCTTTTCATAAGGATTAGATTCCCTCTTTTGTCTTTTTGCTCGATGAACAAAACACATAAATTATCGTAAACACCTAGAATCAGCAAAATGAGTCGGTTTCTCAAGGCTACAAGCTCATGAATATAATTAACGAGTTGCGTAGCACTTGCTATACGGATTTAGCTCCCCAGGGCGTAGAAGCTATACATTGGGAGGTAGAAGGCATATCGAACTCTGTAGACTAAGAGAGAGATTGCCTGAAAGTGTCCCATATTAATATGTTTTAAAACATCAGTATATGGTCACTTTCAGGACATTCGCCAATAACAATTATTTAGAATGTCAATGGTGGGGCAATACGGGCTAAAATGCATATTAGGTACAAATCTAACAGCATACGATACGGCGACAATGGTGTCGTACGGTCGCATCATCCTCCATGGTATCTTGAGTTTACTGGATAATTACTAGATGCCGCTCAAGAAGATGAACGAAGACTCTTCTGTTTCATCTTCTTAATGTTTGAGAAATTAATACAGTTTCAATTAACACCAACGAGAGGTTCACCAGTGGTTCTGCTGTCAACGGGGTGCTACTGGAAATATACAGTCTTCTTCTTTGAGTGTCTCTCCTATCAGAGATTGGATATCATTATGGCGATTCTAATTTTATTAACTGCTGTTTTGAATAATTCGTTAGTGGTACAGCCTAACCACTCTCTTAAATTTCTCATCCAGAACATTCTTCTACGGCCTGGATTTCTGCGTCCTTGGATCTTTCCTTATATTACATTTTTTAGGAACGTGTACTTTTGTCCTCTCATCAGGTGGCCTAAGTATTCAAGTTTTCTCTTTTTTATATTCATAATAACTTCTGGATCATTATTTATTCTGCGTATTACCTCTTCATTTGTAATTCTATCCACCCAACTGATTCTTAGTATATGGCGGTAGTACCACATCTCAAAGCTTTCAAGATTTTAAATATTCCTTTGTTTAAGAGTCCATGCTTTAACACCGTAAAGCAAAGTACTGAATACATAGCATTTTAACATTCTAGTTCGTAGATGAATACTAATATCACGATTACTAATATCACTTATACCGTAGTTATTACATATCTCATTCATACTTGCAACGAGATGTTGTAGATCTTCCACTGTTCTTGCTATTATCACAGTATCGTCAGCATATCGAATATTAGTGATAACTTCTCCATTGACTATTATCCCTTCGTTTGCATGTGAAAGAGCTTCTTGGCATATTTGTTCGCTGTAGATATTAAACAAAAGCGGTGACAATATACAACCCTGTCGTACTCCTTTACGTATTTCTATTTCGTCCGATGTTTGGTCTTCTACCTTTATATTAGCTCCCTGATTCCAGTACAGATTTAATATTATTTGCATGTCTCTGGTGTCGATGTTATTACCTTCCAGGATTTCTTTGAGTTGATTGTGGCGTACTTTGTCAAAGGCCTTTTCAAAGTCTATAAAACAGGCATGCACCTCTTGGTTAATATCTAGACATCTCTGTGTTAGGATATTTAAGGCAAATAGAGCTTCTCTTGCCAAGGAGGATGAACCAAGGATGGTCAACGGCGGAAGGATGCAGAAGGCAACGGGGAACCACTGCATTAAAGACTCATAAGAGTACCCCTAGTTAAGTCATTATGGTGTACAACAATACACAGTACCTATATTTAATTCATGGCATATTTTCCTTTTACTGCGAGTTTTAACTTCCATTTACTACTTAGGACTTGTTGTATGGCATTATAAGTTTAGCCATGTTGGTTAACAAGTAAAGGATTATGATCCCTTAGCCACCAATCTAACCTAATCTTAATGATCAGTTCGAGAGTCTTCAATATATATGATTATAATAATATAGGTCGGTGAGCTTTAGCTAATTTAGGGTTTTTTCTCAGTTTGGGAATAGGGACGACTATAATATGCTTAAAATCTATTATGCTGTTGCCTTCAATAACGATCTGGTTAAATATAGTTTAAAGTAATTATTTTGCGTTATCTGGCAAATTTTGTATCATAGGATATTTGACTGCATCTTAACACGTAGGGTAGAATTCTGGTATTAGGAATCTAGTAGGGTAGAGTTCTGGAATTAACACTCTGGTAAATTCTAACCTAACTCTGTTAATTCTAAGTTTACTATTTCTAAAACTATTAACAGACAATGAAGTGGGTCAAATATTTGGATAGTCAAACTTATCTAATATGTCAAAACGTATTTTTAATGTCAAAAAATTATAAAAAATTATAAATTTATATTAAATTACAAACATTATAAATCAAGATGTTAGCATTTGAGGTGTTAGTAAGATATTTTAGCAGGTTTTGGCCACAGGTAAATATTTTTGTAATATATTATAACATACGAAACATAGATATAGATTAATGCAAGAAAAAGTACATCCTATATTTTTTTCTTACTTTTGACTAAAGCTGTATTGAACTGAAACAACCAATGCTTTTTCAGACTGAGCCCTATTATCTGGTTTCTGAATCCTTTGATTGATCCATGTATGTATCGGAAGATTTGGTTTGCCTGGAAAATCTTCCGTGTTTTAAACTACTGCTCATTTCATGCTGTCCAAATTCAGCATGAAATCACCCAATAAAACTGTTTTATTCCATACCTATGGATTTTCTGCTTCTATTCTCATTAGACATTCGATGTTCCTGAAAAAGTGTACAGTTGGCAAATGTACGGTAGTTTGAACATCTTTTGTGTGCTGCTTGCGCGAGAAACTGGTTACACCAAATTTCCTTTTTTTTGTCTGTTTTAGTCGAGACCTAAAATCACTGCTTAATGGAGAGTTAAGAGCAGATAACGCTTAAGGTTAGACGAAACAATGTTTTACAAGAAGACTTGGTGGTAAACATAAAAATTCACCTTCCTACCCTTAATGTTAAACTAGGACTTTGAAACACTTTATCAAATCTCTCCCAAGAGACAAAGAATGTTTCAAATTGAAGGAAGGTCTATTTGTTGGGCCAGATACCAGAAGACTTCTAGCAAACCTAGAGCTTGTGAACACTATAACAGATCTTCAGAGAAAGAGGTTTTCTAATAACAAAATAAAAGGGGTTTACGAATAGTAGACCAAGCTATTGCTAAGCCGGCTCAAAAATTCTGATACTACTCAACGGTAGCTTGTGTGAATCATTCAAGTTGACTTCTCTAAAACGTCTACCATAGACTGGACCATAGATCCATAGATCAGGATTTATCTGAGAACAGAAACACTTCGATTCATTTTTATTCGAACGGTGGTAAAATTGACTATATTGAATTTTCCGTTGGTGTAGAACCTTTCTGGTTAATGTAGGTACCACCATAATCTTCGTCATTTTAAACCACATGCTTCCAAGAATTGTTTAATTGTTTGTTTTATGTGCTCTTCTAATCCTTTGAACCTGCTGAATAGCTACTTGATAAGATCTTGTAAACTTTGCAACACTAAAAATCGTTCGTATCAATATTAGATGTTATTAATACTGCTTGTTTTCAGGTAGAACGCCAAAGTCTTTCTTCTCAACAAATGAGAAAAGCAATTCCAACAATCCCTTGTGGTCAGTTGCAGATGCCTATGATAGGGTTAGGTACTTGGCAAGTAAGTACAGTGTATTTATTTATTTTTAGAGGTTTCTTGTGGATACAATAGGTTTAATAGGATTTTCTGAATACATAAAATGTTTAAACGGCAGCTGCTAAGCAGAACATTAAACATCAAAGTTAACAAAATAATGCTAAGGTCTTCTTCTTCTTCTTCTTCTTATATAGACATGACTCTGTTTTTCAATGTGCCTCCAGGTAGTTGTCATTCCATCGTTTTCGTGGACTTTCTACTGATCGTCTTCCTATTGGGGAATCGTCTCTTATCGTCTTTACTACTATGTTTGTTGTCATTCGGCTTATCTGATCGTCCCATTCTACTCTTCTATTTCTCTCCCAGTTCTTGATGTTCTCCACCTTGCATCTACGTCGTATATCTGTACTTCTAGCTCTGTCCCATAGTGTCTTACCAACAATTTTTGTAAGTGTTTTCATCTCTGCTCTTTCAACATCCTTTTTATCCTCCCTGTGTCAAGTTTTGTTTCTGCTGCGTATGGCATTATTGGTCTGATGATTATTTGTAAATTCTGCCTTTCGTTTCTTTCCCGATATTTTTATTTCTTCATATTGTTTCATTCAGACAGCCTGCGGCTCTGTTTGCTCTTTTCACTTGATCTTCCACATCAGTTTCGAGTTTCCCGTAGCAAGATAATGTGATGCCTAGATATATAAACTCCATCGCTTGTTCTATTATCTGACCTTCTAGATAAAATTTACACCTTCGTAAATTTGTTTCTGTAACCACGCATTTTGTCTTTTTTGGGGAAATTAACATGTTAAATTTTCTGGTGGTTATATTAAATTTGTGCAGCATACGTTGTAAATCATCTTCACTTTGAGAGAGTAGTATTGCGTCGCCTGCATAGCAGATTATTTTAAGTTGTTTTTCTCCCATTTGGTATCCTTTTTTAGTTCTTACTTTTTTATTATTTCATCCAAAACCAGGTTGCATAATAGAAGACTCAGATAATCTCCCTGTCTTATCCCATTTCCAGCTTCAATAGCCAATTCAATAGTCAATTTGACCTGATCAAATGTCCTCTTAAGGTCCACAAAACATAGATATGCCGGTTTGTTGTATTCTAACGATTTCTCTTGCACTTGCCTCATTAGAAATATAGCGTCGGTCCATGATCTTTCCGACCTAAAACCTTGTTGCTCTTCTGCTAGTATTATAATTTCATTCAGTTTATTTGTTTTTTTTTATAACATTGGTTGTTAATTTTAGTGTTGTGTTTAATAAATTAATTCCTCTGTAATTTTCCTGGCCTAATTTGTCTCCCTTTTTAAATAGATGTATTGAGATGCTGGATCTTCATTGTTGAGGAATTCTGTTTTGTTCTATTATTTTTAGATTAGTTTTAATAGTTGTTTTTTCAGATCTGGTCCTCTGCACTTTAGGAGTTCGTTCGGTATTCTATCCCCTTTCTTTGATTTTCTATTTTTTAATTTCCTTAATGCTTTCTTTACCTCTTCCTCCTTAATATTTGGACGGCCTCAGTGCAAAAGGTAACATGTCAAATTACGTGGTTTTGAGGAAACGAAAAAAACGATTCTTGGGCTTTTTTTTGAATAATTTTTTTCATATTTTTTCAGAAAACGATACAAAATAGTGGTTATTATTGAACTTTAAAAAATTTTATAGCTGAACTTTCAATTTAGTTAAATTTCTTGACTTGTTACAAAATGCACAATATTTTCATTACTTGTTACCAATTACACAGACTTACTCAGGTACTATTTCTTTTTTTAGCAGCTTCAGGGCCCAAAAATACATTAAATTTATTACAAAAACTTTATTAATAAAAAAGGTATATCTAACGTGTATGTATTATTATAAAAAATGGTAAATAAAAAAATGCTAGTCCTCTTCGTCACTTATTAAAGGATCGAGCAAAACACCTTGGGCTGGTAGATCTTGATAAAATTTATGATACACCGGCAAGAGGTACAGAAATACTGACAAAATGTCTCTTTTTTTTTCAATGATAGTGGAGGTGGTTGTTGGTAAGCCTGTTTTTTTTTGTAAATGATAATTCTGTTTTCAACAGGTTTTTGACCTGTGCATGAGTCACTGTACAAAACGACATGTGAATTTTTTTTTCTATTTGGTGAAGTCATAAATATAATTTGCCATAAATAGTTACACTTCTTGTTTATATTTACTGTAAACTTCCTCCGGTGTGTAGTGAGGTGGCAAATATTTTTTAGTAGTCTCTTTACGACAGTAATAACTCTTATATGCTGGAAGAGATGCAAGGTGCTAATGCACCAAAGCCATTCTGTCTTTGGATATTTTATTTCCAAGGATGTGCTTGCCTCGTTCATCTGGGATGGTTGTTGAAGGATGGAAAGCCTTTTTTGTTGGACAATGGTCCATACAAACTTTACTGTCTCGCCAAATATTGTGAGAAAACAGCTCTTACAAACATCGATCCTTTGGCCCTGAATCGGAATATTGTAATGAACTAATGCTGTTCTTTTCTACTGGGTTTTAGACGTATTTTGTCGCGTCCTTTAACCCTGGTTCAGATTATCATCTTTACTTAAGAGACCATACAGATAGGCTGCCCTTCGGTAACGTGTCTTTAAATTCCAATAGGCAGTGAAAATATTTTTTTTGATTTTCAAGTGAAATTTTCCCACTGCACTTTTTTCTGCAAGAAGGCAGTGGTAGCTAAATTCGGCCCAGCAACGTTCATACCTTGCCCCGTAAAATACACTAATCCTTGATTTCGGGATAACTTTCTTTTTTCTCTTTCTTCTCTAGTATCACCTTTTGAGTCTCTCTTTTTAACTTTTTCTTGGGGTTGATTTTCCTCTACATTTATTACATCATTGACGATCTGAGGAAAAAAGACTTAAGCACAAAAGTCACCTCCAACAATACGTAACCTTTGCATTGCACCAAGCACATGTAGCACACTCTCACAAAGGTTCAATTAATCTTTGCACATGTCATTGAGGACAGGGTTGCCAGAGTAGTAGTGTCTTAAACAAGGACGGACAAAAGATACCAAACCAAACCAAAATGTACTGTTACTAACTGGAAACATGACATCCAGGCAGTGTTTGGTGAATTCAAATACTGTAAAGGAGGTAACAAGTCCACTTATTTCCTTTTGCACAAATGAAGTTTTTCATATTATTTAACTTATTACGTTCTACACGTAAAAAAATATAGCCTTTCAGTGGTAGTAGACTTGTTTCTTTTTGCACAGAGTTAGGCATTGGTAACCTTTTGCACTGAGGCCGTCCATTTATTTCTTTGTTTGGTGTCACCTCTGGTGTTGGTGGTTCATTATTGTAACCTTTAACAAATAGAGATCGAAAGTAATCTACCCATATTTCCTTCTAAATGTGTTTCGTTTTAATTAGTTCGTTCATCTCTTTTCTTTGTCCTCTGATCATTCTCCATATTTCTTTTTGTGTTCCGTAGAAGTCATATTCCATCTGTTTTGAGAAGCTCTGCCAGTGTTCCCTTTTATCTAACTAAAGTATTCGTTTCATTTCTGATTCGTTTATAGTGGTTGTATGCCTGTTGTGTTTGTTGTAGGTATTTGTCTTCACTTCCTTTCTAAACTATAGTGTTTTCTTTTTTGATATGTTAGTGTTCGTTATATCAGGCTGCTACAGGGCTGCTACAAATAAGATTAAATGGTCAAATGTAATGGCCAACGTCCTTAAGGATAAGGTACCGTAAGAAGAGTGTTCGTTACTTTCCTCCCTCCAAGTGATTATGTTGCTGCGTTAATTATGTTATTTTTGAGTTTTTCACAGCTTTCCTCGATGTTATCGTTTTATAATTCATTCCCAGCGATCTTTTCTAACATTATTTTCCTATATAAGTATTCCGTAGATTCCGCATTTAGTCCTTAGACTTTGATTTTTGTTTGTGTTGGCGCCGCTCTCTTGGGTGGTATTTCAGGATGATTCTTATTTTACATAACACTAGGCCATGATCGCTACCTACATCTGCTGAGTTTAAGCATCTTACATCGATTATTTTCGATTCATGTATATCTCTGTTGGTTATAACATAATCTATCATAGACCTTTGTCCACGGGTGTTATTAAATGAAGAAGAAGAAGATCTTGGAGCTCTGTGGAGCAGAAGATTGGAATTTTATAAGAAATCAAATACGAATATAGTAGAGGAATACTGTTGGACAGTTCAGGGGCTAAAAGATATAGTATTCCTACATTTATTGCAGACTTAACAGGTTAATCTTTGTCAGCAGTTTTGACGCTTAATATTCCGTCTAAAGGTATACTCTTTACAAATACTTTTTGACAAGATTATAAACAATGACTTTTATGATTAAATTTACTTGCTAGTGTATGAATGTCATTGTTGATGAATCTTATATAAATTATATATTTTTAGGCTACTGACCCCGCAGAATTTGAAGCTGCTTTGAACCTAGCCTTTGACATAGGTTACCGTCATATTGATACAGCAGCATTTTATGAAAACGAACATATTATTGGCAAAATTATAAATCAGTGGATCTGTTCCGAAAAGCTAAAAAGAGATGATCTTTTTATCGTTACCAAACTTCCAATCCAAGGAATCCATCGTGATAGAGTCGAAAAATATTTATGTCAGTCTCTGCAAAAACTTGGTCTACAATGCCTTGATTTATATCTGATACATTTTCCATATGGAAAGACTGAATCTACTAAAGAATTAGTATATGAAAAGGAAGATCACAAAGGAATATGGCAGGTATATTGTAACAGTATTATTTAATACTTTTTATACTTTATTCAAGTGTAGAGAATGTTCCGATGAAGTTAGCTATAAAGAAACTTCAGTAAAACACAAATTTGCGTTGACGGTATTGCCATATTCAAATATGTTTTGAAACAGTACACTTTTATTATATTATTTTATGAAATCTGGTATTTTTTAATTTTTATAAAACACCAACGTAGATTAGCGGATAAATTTGGGAATAATGTTATAACCTTCAAAACACTATGTTTCAGATTGCAAGTTCTGACATTTGATGGACATTCTCCATCCACCTCAACAAGCTCCTTTCTTTTGTCACACAAAACTGTATTAGGATGTGGCGATTCACATTCATTTAGTTCATTCATTATTTTTATGAGAATTTTCTTGACGATTTCTATTCGATCTCTACTTGGATCTTGACTGAAAATAATGATTGCTGTGGATATGACTCGGGCATAGCAACTAACAATTGTGTAACAGTTTCGTGTTCTTCAATTTTTCCACCACTATTTTTCAGATCTGTCACTGTGTTTTCAAAAATCCTTAAAAAATCTGGTAATTTTCCACTAGCATACCTCATATTTCTTAATTTACGTTGAATTTCAACTTGAACAGACAGACCTTTTTTCAAATACTTATGTGCCTTTTAAAGTATTGAACATATTTCTGGCGACTGGCTGTCTTTTTATCTTTTACGATCAGTATCACATTATCCGCTAAGCATTGTACTATATTATATGATTCCTTGCTTTAACATCATTCTTTTTTAAGGTGTCATCAATTATGTCTTTTTGTAAAATAGCCAGCGAATAATTTTGTTCCAACATTAATTCCACGCGCAACTTCCAATTTGAAAAACGTGTACCATCAAATTGTTTAAAATTTGCTACCTGTAGATTGACCGCCATTACTCCCTTTGTTTTGACCACGTTCACGTTTTCAGAGTTCCAAAATTCTAAGATCCAAATTCCTGTTTACCCTTCGAATCACAAACTATTCCATTACTGGCACATAACTGAGCCCATAAAGTGAAGTCATTACTGTATTCGAAGCAGTAAAACGAACAATATTTCACTATTTATTGAATACTTTTAATAACAAGAATCTTGATAGCCAACGGCCATTACAATACAATAACAAGCAACAACAAGTGAACTCTATTGACTTATTTTATACATATAATCTAATCTAATACATATTTAATACACATGACATATCGACCCTCTCAACGAAAACTGTCATAACCCTTTTTTTTTAATTTTGAGTTATTAAAATAAACAGTTTTAAATTTTGAGTTAATACCATAAACAGATTTAATGATACCGAAATTTCTTCCAGAGAATACAACATTATAACACAATATACATTAATGTAAATGTAAAATCTCAATCTTGTAGCATCTCAATCCTCTCTGTACTTTACCGCTAAGAGTGTATGGAGTTATTATAGTATTCGCTGTAAATTTGTGAGAAGGGGCCTTAGATTAAAGAAACTCTGGTTTCTTTATTAAGTCTTATCTTCGTCTATTAAGTTTATGTAAAGCCAACTTGATGCCAGCAATGTACCATGGGTTTTATAACTCCCTGCGGTCTGCTAGTAAAGACATTCTACCAGAGTGCTCTTTAGATCAAGAAACCGGTTCCGAATCTGAACAATAACAGTGTATTGTACTGAGCAATTAGTCATTATTTATTATTGTTATAATTAGTGTCATAATGTCATTATAAACAAATTGCTAAAAATGAAATATTTGTTAATTTTATTTGTTTTATTATCGTAGTATGTTTTTATAAATGACATTTTTGTCGACGAAGATTGTAGTGACTCATTTAAAATCCAAAATCGAATATCTTTATGAAATTTATATTCGTTTGCAATAATTCTGATTGCACAAATAATTAATAAGGGAAAAAATGAAAAACTTAGTAGTCATAATTAAAAAATTACAGAACGTAATTTTTTACAATTATCTCAAACATTTTGATTATCTCAAATATTTTAAACAAAACACTAGTGGTCAGCTTGAAGATAATAACAAAGTAAAAATATATATTTTATTAAAATCATTACAGCAGAATTTAACTTACTATTCATTTTCTAACTTATTTATAGTGATTTATATATTATCATTCTCGTTATTTTACCATTTTATGTTTTCCATGTTTAATTAAATTAATTAATATTATATCGCACACTCTTTCGCAACTTATTATAAAGAAATGGCAATACTTTTACTTTCTTGATTTGACAGGCAATGGAAAGACAAGTAGAAGCCGGTAGAACCAAAACTATTGGCCTAAGTAATTTTAGTATTAGTCAAATTGACAATATATTAAAATTCTGTAAGATTAAACCAGCCAATCACCAAATAGAGGTTCACGTTTTCTTACAACAACCAGACTTGGTGCAGTTCTGCCAAAAGAACGGAATTGGCGTAACGGCGTACTCCCCGCTTGGATCTCCCCATTTTAACAAATTTTTGAAGCATATAGGCATGAAGTAAGTTAACATTTAAAAGTTCAAAGGAGTTTGTTATCAATTTACTAGATTCAGTTTGATATGTGCGTTTTATCTGCAATATATCTTAACTATAGAGTTTGAAATCTGTCTGGCTAGGACAGATACAGAAAGCAATTATCATTGTGAAAACATCTGTTTTTAATTATCAGTTTTGTGCTCTTGTCAATATTAACTCCCCCCTTCTCAGAGGGAGTGTACGAAGTTTTAATAAGTTTATATTTTAAAATACATTTTCTCTCAACATCAGATTCTTTAGATTCTGTTCCAGTTGGTATTGCTTTCCGGTTATTGGTCTTCACTGTAAAATTTATTGAAACAGTTCTCTATCGGCTGCTGCGCAAAATAATTCTTCTACTGTTGGTGAAAGTTTAGTAATATAAGTATTAGATGAAACAAACATAAATATTCTTTCGGAATTCACAGCTATTTTGTAAGAGAACGCCATAGAAAATAGTACCTCCCTAGATGCTAGACTATTTCTAAACCCAAACTACCTATTTCTTAGAGCGAAATCTTTGCGAAAATTTTCAAACACGATTATTTCAGTTCAACCAAATCTAACTATGACAGTAAAATTATCTTGTAGTTGGTCTTACATTTAGTTTTCTGTCAATATATGACATATTACTTTAATTTTATGTCTGTGTAATTTATTTTTTTATAATTTTAGAGAAAGGAACTTGGTCAACGTACTAACAAATCCAGTGGTTGGGGAAATTGCCAAAAAACACTGCAAAAGTAACGCCCAAGTAGCATTAAGATTCTTGATACAAAGAAATCTGGCTGTTATTCCAAAAAGTACGACACCTGCAAGATTAAAATCCAATTTCGATTTGTTCGATTTCTGTTTAACCGATCAAGAAATGAAAAAAATTGAAACTCTCGATATTGGAGAAGAAGCACGAATTTGTGACTGGATGTTCTTTCCAAAGTACGTATTATGTTTTCTGCTTGATATTAAATAGATCATATTTTTGCACAACAAAGTCTAGGTTGATTGATCATTATAGTTTATTTTTCCTGCGGCTAAGTTTTAAAAAAGTGGTGAGAATTTTTTGGAAGTTATGCCTAATCTAACGAACCAATGGCATTCAGTGGCATAAGTAATAATGTGTTTGAAGAATTTAAAAAATATTTTTTTTGCAGAATTGATGAGCACCCAGCATACCCATTCCGTAAAAAATGTTAAAATCAATTTTTTTTAATTTTCAATAAAAATTTATAAGCCAGTCATGGGGTTTGTGCTGGCTTGATAAGAATAATGAAGCAATTTATCCAAATTTTTGTACCAAATTGTAATTTATTATTGTCTACTAACATCGCAGCAAAATGTTTGTGTAAAGTGAATTTTGAATAAATATTTGTACGCATAGTTTTTGTTTTCTTTAATTATAACTTAAATTTAAACGAAGTTAGTTTGTAATAGTATACCTACGTATTGTTTTTTTTTTGCCAACCCCAACCCACACACCAGTACGCCACATACACTACATACACACAAACCACCTCGATAAGATCACAAAATCCAAACAAATACCGCATAGAACAAATTCCATCCAGCATTTTCCACTAAAAATTTGACACCATATTAAAATCCAAAGATTTCCTGTCCAACAATACCATCATCCCGTCCCAATATCATTATTAACAAATGTTCATCTTGTGATAACAGGACTGAACCAAGAACTATGCAAAAAGACATCGACTACAACTTTCCAATAATATACTAATCCATTTTTTTTCAGACTTGGGAGCTAACGTTCGCTGACAAGTGTTATTAGGCTTAAAGGTGAGATTTTACATGCAAAATTTTTAAATCGAACAATGTCATCCCGCTACGCTCAAAATACTGCTCGAGATGCTGTCAAAACAGGCATCATAGGAAAAACAGGCATCAGGAAGCTCAGATAATTCTTATAATTTATCCAACATCTCAGCAAATTTCACAAACCATTAACGTTTTTATTTGACTAAATCAATTTTTTGTCAAAACCTTTATCTTTATACAACACTAAAAACCTTGGGTTTTTGTTTTTCTCACTATCTTTTTTCATCCAAAACGAAAACGTATTTTTATCCATCTCACAATCTCGATAATTTCTACATACTGGAAAATTCCTAAAGAAGTCATATGGAAAGATTAGAAGTCAGAGGGGACTAGAAGATTTATTCAGTTTTTATTGGTTTGTTTTTTTTGTGTTTATATTCACCAGGATTTTGGGATTCACTTTAACAGTTGGGATTGAAATAGTTGAGAACTCGTTTAGTGCCGTATATTCAGAGGCTTGGAACCAGTGAAATATTACTCTTTATTTTTGATGAATTTTCATATTTTAAATTGTAGTAACTAACTTTCTCTTCAAGGCATTAATATTCTTTTTAATAATAATTAACTAATTTCACCTAGTAATCATTTACTATAGATTTAACTATTATACATTTAAATATTTATAAGTGATACTGTAATACCCCAATAAAATCCCATCAACATCGCGACCATCAACTTCCGTAGATCCACAGCCAAGCAGCTCGAGCGTTAGTCAAAAGTCAAAACATCCACTTCCTGCAGTGCGTTATGACGGTCAAGACCTTTCCCAATCTGGCTCGGCATAGAAGGTGCAAAGAGATGGTGCAAATTGTACAAGAAGTCACAAAATCAGCGGCGGCCGGCCAAGTTAAAGGTGAAGGTGAGGTTCACCAAAAAAATATAATTAAATTGAGACAAATAAATAAAAAATAAAAGCAAAATTAATATATCTAAATTCTGAAATCAATTATGTATTCACTCTTAATTAATCTAAAAATTAAAAAAAGACAACTAGCTTTATTAACGGTGCGGTAGGTACTTGACGGTCAAGTCCTGACCTGTGTCACTTGCTGTGTATGATTCAGATTCAGGAATAGGTGAATATCATTTTTTAAATGCGAAATCCATCTGCATAAGCGTTCACGGTTGCCATGGCAACGTGACGTCTTTTATTATATTATTGCCATTTATTATATTATTATTTTATCCCTTAATAAACAACATTTTTTATTGATAATTCTCGTTTATTATTGTTTTGTATACGTGCTCTTATATTCGGCCTAAACCGTCATGCGGGCCCTGAGAACCTAGAAACCTGGGTACCTGACATACCTGGAAACGAGCAAGCCACCTCTGGATGATTTTTTTAGGGGTTTTACACGCTAATTATACTAGAAAAAAATTGTCATTAATTTTTTTTACGTTGAGAGTTTTGAGCTTTGACTGTTAGAGGGTTAAGTGAAACATTTTGAAATTTGTAGAGTTAAATGTTTGTAATAATATTGTCCTTACTCTAAAGAAAAATCAAAGTTTTTAGTGCATTTTTAGAAAAGTTAGTACCTAATAATTTTCAAAAAATCAACTATAAAGCTATTTTTGCAATAATCAAAATTTTGTTCAAAATCATTTAATTTTGTCTCTATACCTTGGACTAAATTATTTCTTCGTTTATAGAGAAAAGGTTATTTTTAGGTATAAAGATTTAGTATATAGGTAACTATATATGTATTTGTATCTTATCAGAAATATATTTACTGTAAACAAACAACTTGAATATATTTCTGTCTAATAATCTATAAACATAACATAAGTAACATTTCATGTAATCATTGCTGTCCCATCAGCTCAAAAAACATGCCACAACGACATTTGAATGAAATTCTGACCGTCGAAAACCTTTACTTCTGTATACAAATCCCCTCGGAGAGATTTGGTCTTCTCTCCTCCAAAAAATTTCGCATCTCAAGAAACAAGATTCATTCGAACCATAACCATAATATCCATTGGGCTTATGGGTCTATGGGAAGAAAGGCTACAAGTCAGATCTCTAAAAATTATGTACGATGTCATGAAGATTTTAGAGAATCGAGAGATTGCTGTATTTTAACTTTATTAGCGAGTTCAGCTCCTGCATTAGAAAAATATTTATTAAAATTATTGCTAATGTTCCAGCTATCAGTAATTAATTCGTTGTTTCAACTTAAGGTACATTTGAAGAGTGAAAATACTTCTTTTTTGCTTTTATAGTTAGTTTATTTAATTTAGTTTTGTATACTGTATATTCCTCTTTAAATATTTGATTATCTGATTATTTATATGTTTTGTGTGAAGTTTATTTTGTTATTAACTCTTTTATTAAACCGTCCACCATCCAACTATTCGTTTTAACTTCACATCTATTTTTTTTAGTATTTTATTATGTTTTCTATGCCGTTTGCTTAGATCATCGTTGTCCCATCTTTGTCAGGGAACGGTCTCGACGTCTCATTGGTAACCTATCGCAAACGATTCTTACCATACTTCTTTTTTCTATTCTGTAAATGTTTCACAATATCAACCATTCCTTGGTATCTACCGAAGTTGAGTATACTGAAAGTACAAGCTGATTATAGCCGCAAATATCAAACATGGAACAACAAATTTCGGTATAGCAGTGCTGGCATGTTTTTAGAATGTAGATGATGTATACTTCAAATATAAAAAGATAAAGCTTTAGAAAAGTACATTTTGTTTATATTGTGTTATGAATTCTGCAATTTTTGATTTATATAAAACAACAATCAGTAAGTAATTGTTTCTTTGGAAATTATTTACAGTTAATTAATAGACATTTTTTTAGCAGTACCCTGTGCAGTTGATAGATTAGGGGATAGATTTGGCAATCGTCAAATCAACAGTTGCCAGATTACAAAAGATGTTTGCAATTAATCTCGAAAGAGACAAATATCTACTCATTATTACTTCATATATAATAAAAATTGCAGAATTCATAAAATAGTATAATCAAAATGTACTTTTTAAAAGCTTTAACTCTTTATATTTGAAGCATTCAACATATGCATTATAAAACATGCCAACACTGCCACACCCAAATATTTGTGACATTTGCGGTTATATTCAGCTTGAACTTTCGGTAAACTCAACCACCGCGAAAGTATTATTTGGCCTAGAAGTTGAAGGCTGTACATTTTCCTGCTTTTTTATGAAAAAGTCCAGCTGATGTATTTCCAATCTGGTTCTACCACAATTCTTAATAGATTACGGTACTAGTTTCCTTTAGGGAGCATTTCCTGTAGGTACAACCTTTAGTAAGATCCTTAACATCTTCACACAAATATAGAGTACTCTTTTCATTTTGGTATACTCGAAATATGTTCTGTAGTGAGCGTTTCCTAGGATTTGTAAGGTATGACTAATAAAAAGCTTCAACTATTTTTATTTTAGATCATTTATTTAATACTGGAGAACAAAAAAAAACAAAATGTATTAAAAATGGTAACAATATAGAATATACGGTAAATATAATAAAGTAACAACATTAAAACTCTAATTGTACAGATATACAGCCAGGATAAAGTGAATATCGTGACACCATTGCATTAGCAACAAAAAATTTAGGTAGCACTTAAATTTTTCTTTCTGTCATAAATGTATCGCTCTTAGAAAGCCTGAATAAATATTGTCTCTGTGATGGAACAATAATGGGATTAAGAACAAAATAATTGCACCTTATATGTGTGCAATATATAGTTCGTTTAAGAGTTTTTAGGTGCTTTGACCTCTAGGAACATTTTAGAACTAGAATAGAATTTTATGAAATTTTAGAATAGACATTTGACCTATAACCTTTGTAGGATAATTTTTTTGCTATGAAAAAAATCTTAAGCCTTTTTAAGGCAGAATTTTAATCCAGCATGTACCGAGGTAAACCTGATTAGATGAAAGTTGCAGTGTTGCAATATCGCCACGCAATACTGCGCATTATTTTCTACGAAAAACGAATATGACACACAGAAAAATTTATGCACTGAGTTAATTTACTATAAACTATGTGTTATGGCTATAATAAATTCGAAGTTCTATAATTTGATTAGGTTATTCAAGATATTCGCAAATAATGATTTTATACCTGTCTGAATGTATAAAAGCATTTACTAGTAAAAAATATTACATAAAAACAAAGTACGGCAACTAAATGAAAGTTTATTGGGTATGAATATCACTATGTCTTTTATATATAAAGTTGTCTAGTACATTAAGTAAAAAAAACAAAATTTGTGTTTTTAGACAAAGATGTACCATGACAAATCAAATTTTCCTATAGAATTAGTAAACAAAACAATTAGGAACAAAAACATGTAGTAATATGTTTTTTACAGGTCTTAGGTAAGTTGACACGATGTAAGTCGTTTGGAAAGAGTGCATTACACGCATCACTAGAAGCGCGCATCAGATGCTACACTCGCACATTCATGCAAAGTAATACGCACGCAGTGACGCGAAGTTAGAAGCAATTCTCCCAATTTTATTACAGCGCACGGTTAAAAAAGTGTTATTTTCGAAGATTTCTTTTATTATTCACAATCTTCAAATGTCTAATCACCGTAGCTATAGTATTAAATTACAAATCTTACGTTTATGTAAACATCGGTCCACCGAAACAACATTTTTGCATAAGTAATAATAAAAATTATATATAAGTTAAACAATTACTAGCACGTTACTTTGAAATGGGTAAAAATGAAAAATCTAGCCGGATGAATATTTTTAACTGAAAATCGTCGATTTGGAGTATCTTTACTGATCGTTTTAGTATGTTCTATGGCAAGAAAATCATCTAAACACGTTTCACGAACAGCTAATTTTCTATGTAAAGTATCCTGTTACTCCCTTAAAGACTTCTTGACTCCGTATATATTATTATATACAAAATATAATACCATAAACTAAAGGGACGGAAAAATATTTTGTGACTAGACATGCATACATGAAAGGGAATTTTTAGAGACCGGCAATTTTAAATTTTAAAGATTATTTCACATATTAGTAAAATATAAACGTGCAGGAGAATCCTGCACATGTATTTTTCCACAACGTACTGTTGATTCCTAAACGTTAATCAGTTTTTCTTTATCTATTCAACTTTTAATTGGACTAATCCCGAAAAACGGACTGGCAAAAACTTAAGCAATTTTCATTTTAACCAATCAGTTGGTAGGTGCAGGAGAGGCACATGTGGACAGAGGCACAAGTGGACAGTTCACTCTTTCTAACTCACTCTCCTAGGTGACACCGGTGATATAGTTCTATGCCAAGAAATAAATTCAATGTAAGTTGCCATTTGTTTGTATCACGAGGTTGTGTTACTTTTGCCTCGTAAAAGTAAATAAACAGTTTTTAGAGATTATAATATCATTTAGTGACATTCTGTGTTTTCTTGTAAGGTGTATCGTATTTTGAATATTGTCATATTTGATATCAGGTAAGTCTCTACAGTTTTCTTCTAGTCATAACCTAAAAACAGATATCCGGTACTTTTGAAAAACTATGCATACTGCATGATACTAGGATAACAGATAGGATCTTCCCGTAGTACAAAATCGGTCGTGTTCGCGCATGCCGTCATTGGAGAGTAGAATTTGAATTCTTGTTAAAGTTAAATGGGATTTATATGCATTCTGTGATGCATATTAAATTAGACGAAAATAAGTTAAGAGGTTTAATGATTATAATAATCGTATACATAAGGATATCTCCAAACTATTTATTAAAGATTATTTATTGATACATACAAAAAACTGACATTTCGAACGTGTAACTCTCCAATGACGTCAGGACTTATGCGCAATATATTATCTTCTTAGTCATAGTATCATGGCAAACTGGACTGGGAAAAAAAAGAAACTAATCCTTATTCCATTAAGCGATGCAGGGCATATAAACAACGATAAATTTAACAGATAATTGTTAAAGGTGTTCCAAATGAGTCTACTCGTTCCGATAAGTAACAGTATAATTATAACACTTTATTATTTTTTTTTTCTTTTCTCAAATATTCGTGTTTATTGCATAATAAATAAATTAATGTTTTCACTGAATACATAGTAAGTGAAAAAATAATCCGATTTATAAAATTAATGAATATTTTATGCATAAATGCAAGTAACAGTTCTTCAAAAATATTTAAAAACTAACCGAAATGTCCATCTTTATTTCGTCTGGCGACCGGTTCGGACACGATTCAATGTTTACATTTTCCTGCATCGCTTATTGAATTTTACTATAGAAGAGTCAGGATTTTTAGTAAATTTTTTAAAATTGACGCCGCGACAAGATTTTGTATTTCCAGATCAGAAGAATGAGAGTTATATTTCTGCAAACGATATGAGAAAATTGCCAGCTCCTGAAAAAAAATTGGGACACCATGATCCAGCTCCTTTTTTCGGTTTTCCGTTAATTTTCATGGGTATAATATGGGATAATTCAATGTATTATGTTAAATAAATATTAAAAATTGCCCTTATAAAAACATGTTATTATTTTATTTCCATCAAAACCCGTATCCATATGTGCCCCGTAGAAAATACTGTCTTGTCCACAAGTGCCTCCCTCAGGGGCACATGTGGACTAATTACATCTAAATAATTTAGTTACCGCCAAATTTAAATGTACACAAAGACTCACAAATATGTGAATCTTTCATTGAAGAAGCCGATACTTTACAATAAATCTCATTTTGCGGTATAATTTTTTTTTAATTTTTCCACATGTGCCCCCTCACCCCTACGTTGGTGATACACGGCGTGTTGAATAGTGTAAGATTAGTCCTGTTGGCAGTTTGATTCTGCACAGGGCAATAGCAGCAGGTTATTGTTTGAGCAGATCGAAATTTTTAAATAAAATTGTTTTTGATGTATGTAATTTTTGTTTAATTTCTACATCCCCCCCCCAAATATAAACTTTCACAATTTATATTTGTTGAGGAGTTACTTTTGTATGCTGGTAATTCCATATGAATAAAAGAATTTGCAATTAGATAAAGCTTCCTCACTTATACGACTGATTTTTGCAGACCATATCAATGAAAACGAATAAGAGATCCAAACAGCAGGATACACCGTTTCAAAATCCCTTTTGTGTGTACCTATTGACTATTTCACTATGTGGTACTTCTTTATCAATCACAAACCATTACGAAAAACTGAATTTGTTTATCTACGACATTTTTTATAATTTAAAACGTAAAATTAATAACACAAATAACAAAAATATTTTTTCTAACAGGATTAACACCTATTTATAATATCCGCCAATTCTTTTATGCTACTCATTTGTTCATACATGTACGCTTTGGTCTCCCAAAGCATTCGAACTAGTTTGTCGTCGGCTTTCTCGTCCATGGCGACGTCTTCAGTCATCTGTGGGCAGAATCGGAAGTAGGGAACGCCGATAGATGAGCACCACGCTCTGGCTCTGTCTACTACTCTGCCGTCACTGGAAGTAGCCTAAAAAATAAGAGCAACCATTAGGGTTGTGTAGATATTTATTAAAAAGAGTGTCCTTGAACTATTCATCTTCCGGGTTGGGACAACTCGACAATGTACAGTTGGTTCCTAAAAAAACTGATACTTAAAGCGAATTTTGTCGAAAATTGAGCAGTGTATTTTGAAGGATAAATACTTATTATTTACATACTGTTACTGTGTAGCATTTTTAAATTCTTTGGTATGTATTGAAATCACCTCGTCTGTATTAAAATACCGAAATATTCTTTCAATATTTTTGCATCGGTGGAGTCGATAATAAACACATTTTAGAGTTTTTTTTTATATATCACAGATGTGTATTTCCTCGGCATTCTTTTGGTCGAGAGCCACTTTTAGGATATTCTGCGTGTCAAATAAATAGAAATTTAACCGTATATGTTTTATTTTTAATTTTAAAGATAATTTCATCACTCTCGCTGGAGCCACTGTCAAAGGCAGTTGGTTTCGTGTTAATCCAAATTTTTCGTCAAATTTGTAATGTTTCTTCGTTCTTCGTCTTATGTTATGGAAAATAAGTATTGTGGCCGTTAACTGTGCAATAAGTGAAGTGAGGTTTGTAAGAGAAGTGATTGAGAACAAGCGCAGCGTGTTTAGTCGGAAAGAACCGGCAAATTTATTGTGAAAAAGTGATTTATACTCTATGTAATAAGTCAGTTCTGATAAGAGTAGTCATTGTTTTATTTTCTACGCCGTCTCTCATCTGAGAGATTTGTAAAACGGCGTTTTTCAACAAATTTGAAAGATACCCACATGTTCCATTGTTGAGATTTTAAGGAGACGATTTTCCAACGTTTGCGTCCCAGTTCCACCTTCCATTCTCAATTTGTTTGTCCCTGGTCGTCATTCCAGACTATAGATGTAGTTTTTTGCGTGGCAGTGAATTTCCAGTTCCACCCCCAGAAATTTTAAAGAAAGAAATTTTAGTAAAATCCAGATAACTTTTTTTGTTGAACTTTTAAAGGAAAAATAATAATTTTCTAATAATAATTGCTTTCATAACAGTTTAAGAAATTGTAAAATTGTAGATGTAAGGGTGTGGCTAAGCTGTTATATTAATTATTCCCAAAGTTTTGAGCTTTAGTATTGACATATGACAGCACTATTTCTTGTCAGTTGATAAATACCTAATCATAAATTGAGATCTTTGTTTTTGTTTTTTTTAAAGGTTAACCTCTATGCAAGTTTTATTTAAAAACTATTTTTCATTTCTAATTTTTTCCGTTACAAATTGTCACCCATTAACAATTGGAAGTTCTTGTAGTACCTCAAACTTCTAGAGTTTGTAAACTGACAGTAACATAGTAAGTTTGTTTTTTGTATTTTATTATTACTATTTATATTTGTAACTGTTTGTGGTGAGACAACAATAAATGTGTAATTTTTCCCTAAACCATTTTATTTATGTTAAAAAAGTTTCTAAACCATTTTTGTGTTTTTAGTAAGGAAGAGCCTTTAGCTTGAGAACCTTCTTGTGTTTTGTTTGTCTAGGAGACTCATGTAAGTATCCTTTTACTTTTTATTATTTTTATATTATTTATATATATTATTTATTTATATTTATATATATTATATTATAATTATATTATTTTTGTAGTTGCCCCAATCCAACCCCATCTTGTTATTTACTTATCCATGACCCCAGCTCTCCAAAGAAACCCTGAGTAGCCGTTCGCAACAGTTTCGTTTATTTTGCTTGCCCTATCTCAACCCCAATAATTTTTGTCCCAAATTTTCAACCATGTTAATACCCTTTGTGGTAAGCAAAATAATCGTTACAACTGTCACTGTCAAATGCCACCACCAAACTAAAAGTAAGAATTGTAACGAAATTAGAAGATCTACTTCACTATCTGCGTAATGAACCATTTTAACGCAAGCAGAACAACAGTTTTTAATGTCAATAAAAGATAGAGAGAACAATAAACTCTCGAAAGAAAGCAAGGATCTAAAAAGACCAAAAATATCTACCGCTCATGAAGATCGTACAATTAAAGCATTGCATCTTAGCTTACACCACAACGGAAGCAATCAAGACTTATATTTGCTTTAAACCATCAGCTGCAAAATTTTTAAATCTTCTAAAAAGGGCAAAATTGGGGTGCATAGACTAGATAATAATACATTTAATCCTCTATAAGTGGATAGATATCGAGCAGCTGGTCATTTTAGCGCCAATGTATGGGGATGGATTTCATCTAGAGTAGAGGAATGGGAATGGTATGACATATTTTTGGCAGGTTTGTTTGGCAGAAGTATCTGAATATTCTAGAAAACATCATGTTTCCCAGTGTAGAACAGTTGTATCCAGAAAATAATTTTATCCTCTAACAAGATAATTGTGCTGTTCAGACTGCAAATATAATAAACCAGTGGCTTATTATAAGTCACAACAAAAATTTAAAACAACAAAAATAACAACAAAAAAGAGGTTATATCTTTGTATGTGGGTATATTTAAAAAACCCTTAAAAGGGCTACATCGAATAATACAAACGTTTTCGGAATAATAATTCCATCATCAGGTTTAAAAAAGTGCAAGGTTCACATGCCTGAGCCACCAAAATATGAGGGTAAAAACACTTTAAAGGGTTTTTAAAATATACCCACATACAAAGATATAACCTCTTTTTTATGATACGTGGTATACAGCCAGCTACAGGAATTATTTTCCTTGTGGATTTTAAAAATAACAACATCGAAACCCTACCATAGCCCAGCTACAGTCCAGATTTAAACCCAATTGAGAATGTGTGGGAGAACATTATAAAACGGTTGTCTCAAAATACTGAAGAGCTGTGGAACGGTATACAACAGGTTTGGGAAAAGCTCTCTGAACAAGAAAATTTCATAGTTCCTTTCACATAGATGGACCGAAGACTACAAGCTGTTATGAATTCTGATGGAAATATTACAAAATATTAATTTTATTTTTACATTCCTAAATTTAGCATAGTTTTGGTCTTCCAGACCTCCGCTTTCTTTCATGAGTTTCTTGTTCCCTCCATTTTTTATTAATAGAAAAACTGTGGTTCTGCTTATGTTAAAATGTTTTGCTGCCTCTGATAGTGCCCAGTTATCTTTTAATTTGGTTACAATTCTTGCTTTAATATATTGTTTGTTTGTTTGCTTTAATTTAACTGTCATAATAAATATAATATAATGTCAGACCAATCAAATACACTGCTCAAAATAATCAAATCTTACTAAGAGTCGTATCAGTTTTTTTGAGAACCAGCTTGCAAAACCCATTTTTATATTAAAAAAATATCGTTATCCAACTCTTATACACTCGTAGTATAGTTTTCACTGTAGTGTTTTCACCGCAAATACATTTTTTTTATCATGCCCCCTATTCTAGATATTTTCATAAAACGCAGTCCACTTACCTGATCTACGAGCAAAGTTCCAAGAAACGATATACCAATCACTAACTTGGCGCTATCCCAAATGCTTTCTGGTTTGAAAACGTCTATACTCTTCACTTCAGTCACCGGAATCGAACCGGTACCGAGACTCACTACCACGTTCACTGGACTCGCTTCATTTTCTCGATTCTTCGCTTTCAGCGCCATGGTGTGCTCGTGAATTTCGGTCAAGGCATCTAGTGTTGGATTGTTAGCTATTAGGCCGCCGTCGAGAAATCTTCCGAATGCTCTAAACAACACAAAATATTAATCAATTTAACATTTTAATAAACAAAAAATTTAGGAGGGCATTTAAAAATTTGAGAATATTTAAATATTTTTTTAACTCCGCCTGTATAATAAATTGGCTGGATTTAGTTGTCAAATGTTCATGTTACCGGTCCCAAGGCTAGATAAAGGAGAAGGGTTCTGAAGTGGTAATGATTCTTAATAGTCCTGGTTCACAAAAATTAGACGACGAATCAAATAAGAATTTGAAAGAGACCAAAACTATCGCCATACTCTCCAGTGTGTATTAGCCAAGACAAAAAATAACAACGTCCAATAAAAGAATGAAATAACAAAAATAGCGGAATACCCAAACTACATTCTAGCATAGTCTGTGAAAAATAAGTCAGCATCAACATATAAAACGTGGTTCCACAAAGAAAAATATAAAAATCACTGGCACAGTCTAATCAATAAAAATTGGATCATATGGCAAGTGATAGTGCATTTTAAATAGACCGTTAGTGAAAAGCAAAATTATTAAGAAGCATAGGCAGAGAGAAGGAAATGGAAAATACAATAAAAGAAAGGAAATTGCAATATCTCGGATATGTGATGAGAGGCGAAAGATACAACATCTTGAGACTCATAATTCAAGGAAAAATAGAGGGTCTGGAGAAGCGTAGAAAGAAGACGCGTTTCCTGGTTATTATCCTGGACTTGTAACTGTAACTTTAACATAATAATTTTTAATAACACATAATATAAACTAAATTTAAACAAACAATTTTTAACGGATTTTTACCCACATATTTAGTGGCTACATAAATGTATACCTAGACACTGACGATGGTATATGGATTCCGAAAACGTTTTGTGAGATAGCCCGATTTGGTTTTTGAATTATATACCTTTTATAAAGGATTTTTAATAAGATTTATATATTGTTATACTTAAACAATACCTGAAATACGTTGGGGCTGCTCCAGTTGCTCTACCGACTTCCCAAATATGCTGTTGATCTGGTGGATGAGGTAACTCGTAAGGATAGTCGTGTTCAACTTCCAAAATATCATTCGGGCTAGTATAAGATCTAAAACCAAGACGAGATAATATTGTTTTTACATTTATTTAAATATTAAAATGATGGCATGCCGTTAAAAAATTGTGGTTCAAAATTTGTCGGGTTAAAATAGTTTTATTGTTTTATTTTCTTTAACATTGTAGTGATCATTTGACATTAAGCTGTCCTACGATAGATGCTATTCCGTTAAACCAAACTGCTTTGAGTTTTGACATCTGCCATCCAATTTATAACGTATACTTCATCTAATTTACTTACCGCTGCACGTCATCCGCGTCATAGTCCGTGAGGTCACATGATACCAACACGAAATATTTAGGCGGTAGGTGTTAACTTTTTTAGAATCACTTTGTCGAGTACAATGGCATTACAGCCACTAGACATATTTTATTATATACGCATAGAAATAATATTTAAATATTTCTATTAATGTTAACTTAAAGAAATACACAATAATGTTTCATTTAATTTGTATAAATGCATTATAAAGCGTTTTTATGAAGAACATCTGTTCGGAACACACTGTAACTGTAATCGAACGAAGGTGATATTTTGGCATAAATTGGTAATACTTATTTGACAGTTGCGGTTTTAACATTTTTTGTACTTTATTATTTTGAATTTTAAAGTGAATACCTCTTGTTTGATATTTTTACCTATTTAATAAAATCTGTTCTTTTTAGAACAAAATTAGTGTGTTTTATTTCAAAAATGTCACGTAAGAATTTAAATAGTCGTTGTAAAGAGATGGTAATACTTTTGCAATAATTATGTAACCTATTTGATTTAAAATGGAGTCAGGATTTTTTTATACTTTGGCAACTATGCCAACTTCGATCTCTGTCAATGATAATGACGTGCAACGGTAAGTAAATTAGATGAAGTATATGTTAGTAGTGTTATTTTAATAGCGTATGATTTAAATGTATTTAAAAAATCAGTTGAATCAGAGTTGAATATCAGTTAGTAGTTTAATTTGAAAAGAAAAAACGACGCCTAAATCAAAGCCTAACTGGATACTGTTCATAGAGGGTCTTCCATGTCATTAAAGGCACTGAAATTTTGAAAAGCTTAATTTAATTGCGATGATGAGTGTTTTTTTGAAAGAGTTGCCGCTTTTGTTCACTTTATGCCAAAAACAGTCACCTATATCGAAGTCAAAGAATCATTTGCGATGATACTTAACTGATAACGGAGGGGTCTATTTTTAGACAATAGAGTCGTAAAAACAGTCCAAGCAGTGGAGCAAAAATAAAAAAGTCCACCGAAAAAGACCAAGACCACCCGATCGAAAAATAATGGTGACGGTTTTTCGTCACCAAACAACAAAGGTTTCATTCATATTCATATCTTAAGAATTGTTACAATATTTAGTGTGTACTTTGTGTGTGTAGGTTTATTGGACCGTTATTAGGGAAAAGCCGTTCTAGTTTGTATCGCAAAAAAAATCCTTCTGTTATGACAATGTAAGTGTAGAAAAATGTCACCAATTGAGATAAAAGTTGATCAACTAGCCACCTTATTCGCCAGATTTAGCTCCGTGTAACTATTTTCTGTTCACAAACTTAACAAACAGCTTGGAGAATGCTCTATGCACCACTATATAATCATAAGAATCACATGGTCTTTAGAACCTTAGATATTGCTTGCGTGCAGTTATGCATGTTAGTGGTACAGGTTTTTGTCTGTGATTATGTTTCATATAAAATCGACAGTAAACTGACCTTCTCTTTACTAATGAACTCAAAATCACGAACACTTTATTCTTTAGTTCCTTTCACTAACAATTCCAAAATTTCGAATACCAACATTTTCTAATACATTGCAATGTTCATAATGCAATGAAAATAACAGTTCCGTCATTAAATACATGATTTTGTTTTTGCCAAATTGACTTTCTGTTGTTGTGTTGTTAAGTTTCCGTTGTTAATTAACCAAAAATACTCACAATATATAATTTTCATTTAAAAAAGTAAAACGACAATTTCATCTTTCTGCCCTTTATACACATTCCCGTATACAGTACGCCACTGGCAAACTGAAACTTATAGGTGTGTCCATTCTTGTCAACACTTGCAAAAGCAAATGCTCCTTTCTGAACTTTTATATAAACATATCCTAAACTATAACGATAATGTTGATATTCCCTTGTAATTTTTATATTGTTGTGTAAGTAAAAACACAAGTTTTGTTTTTTAATAAAAATTTTGTTTAATAAAAACCTGACAGCTGTGTGAGATGGATAATAAACACGTATTTTTAGGAAAAAATCACACGATATTAAGTTTGGTGACCTAGCTGGCCACTCACCTTTCCTCTTCTTCCTGTCAACTCAGTACAAGATGTTTACAAATTTCTGGTGAGAAGTCCAGGTGATTTTAAATAGAACCATTTAAATCCATATGTAGAGTCAGATAATTTTCAACATTTAAGATGCACTGAAAAAAATGCGAACCAATGATATCCGAAGCTGTAACGGTAATGTTCTCTTGCAATTGTTGTCTTGTTGTGTAAGTAAAAATGATTTTTAATTCAAATTACAATAAAATATGAGCTTAATTTCATAACAACTGCACATTTGACAAATAAAATCCTGACAGATGTCAAATTTGTGTCACATTGCACGCAATAATATTCGACATGTCTAAAACATAAGCGTGCTTCACGACTGAAAGAAGAGTCTGACATAGATAATAAACATTTATTTTTAGGAAAAAATCACAAGGTGCTAAGTTTGGTGATCTAGCTGGCCACTCACTCTTTCTCTTCTTAATTTTAACTCAGCACTAAGATATTTACAAACTTCTAGTGAGAGGTAAAGTGAGCGTGGCGCTGCCTTGGTGGACATATTGAATACCCCACTAATTTTAGGTTATTTTAATCTTTTAATCCACAAGCAGAGTTAAATAATTTCTACAGTAACGATGCAGTAAAAAAAATGCGAAACAAAGACCACCGGTCATTGTCATGCTAGTGTCATTCCAGGAAGAGTCATCTCTTGAACAATGGTTTATAAGTCTGCTGGTTAATTTTGGTAAGCAAGCTGTTGAATGATACGTCAAATTGAAGCGGTACATGAATTACAGATTGATTGGGTCGACAAAAGTTTGGGCATTAACACTATTTGTCTCGTAAAACCGATGCTGTGCTTTAAATTCACTGAATATCCTCTCGAAAGGAGCAACTACAGAGTCAAAAGACAATTCCATTCTTCTTTGATATACGTTAAACGGATAAGGACTGCCATGGCGACATAAAACAGTTACTAAGATTCAGAAACCAACATGGACAGGCAATGTTTTTAGATTGCCAACTGACTTATATCGACCCCTGTAGATATTTACACACAATTTCAACATCATAAGTTTACGTAATCATACATTGCTATTAAACAATTATACATACCTAAAAAGATGAAGTTCCACCGGTTTCCTATCGGCCAAGACTCCCGTTACCATTACTCTAGGATGTTTAATATCAGACATCACAGTTTCTGTGCCAAACGTGTCTTTCAAAATATTTTCTAAGTTTTCGCTGGAGTACGGTCGTATACCGATAAAAGCTTGTTCCTTTAATCGAAAATAGAGACAAAGGCATTCCTTCATTGATTTACCAGTGGCAATAGCTGAAAATATACATAGATGAACGTTTCTCCGTTAAAGTCTAACACCTTTAATACAAAAAGAGCAAGCTCTACTGAAATATTTGAAAAGAAAAATCGTTATAGTTCTATCACTTAACGAGCTGTATCGATGGAATAAAATCAACTTACATTAAAACTTATAAAATAGCAAAAAAGATTATAATGTAACGAGTGTCCTACCTAAGCATAGAATTCCACCAGTGCTGGTGCCGGCTAACCAGTCAAAACTGTCTTTAATAGGTTTTCCAAAGAGGTGCTCCAATTCTAACAGCATCTGAATTAAGATCAGGCCTCTAATTCCTCCACCGTCTAAACACAAAAGTCGACCGCTTCTAGGAATATGACCATTTTTGTGTTTTTCGGCAGCGACTTCCATACCCGCCACAGAAAGCATTGCATTTAGTATATCTCGATTTGTCTGTCCAATTACCTGAAAGAATTTTTTATCACGACAAAGTTTCTTAAATTTCGCAACCAACTGTACTTATAAATTTATAGGATAGGATAAAAATAGAATTGAAAATAACTTCATCATACTTTAATACTTTAGTATAAAAATATATAATCCTATTGTCAAAAAACTTACCTTTGGTGGAGGAATACCCTCATACGTTCCGGATGGGGAACAACCCTCAGTACAGCCCTCCATTCCCTTCTCGCACCTTTTGGCGCCTACGGCTGCCAGATAATACAGCAACTGCGGCTCATTTTCTATAAAGTAGAATAGAAATAAATAGTAATAAACACATTTCAAATCGCTTCACTTTTACAAAAGAAAGACGGATTATACTTTTTAATTTATTGTACAACTTAACACCGATGAAGTTAGCCCAGGTCGGGTTGCTACTACATTCCAAACTGTGTCAGTGTACTCAATGTATGTGTAGCCTTATGTCACAATTGGAAATAACAACAAAGGAGATTCAAAACGTTTTGGTGAGGAGTTTTCAATGGGAATAAACCACATTTGTATTTGAATAATAATTTCAGAACCATAATAAACATTATTATATAAATAAATGATAATTTGAATGCATTCAGAAATATAAAACAAAAAAAAATCGTAATATGAAAAACATTTTACGGAATAAGACTTACCTGCAGTTATCATATGCCTAGCCGTTTCGCCTTTGTTGTTCAAAATATTTAGGTCTACTCCGAAAATAATTAGCGCCTGAATTATAGCAATGTTGTTCGCTTTCACCGCTAAATGTAGTGGCCTATTTCCATCCTTATCGCCCAAATTAGCGTTAGCTTGTCTACTTAAAAGAGCCACCACGCAATCCAGCCTTAAAAAATATTACTTAACTGAAATTAACATACTACATGCGTCTTAAACATAGCAAATATGTTTCTGTGGTCATTTTAAGTTATTTTATCCATAATTGACGTCTTAAATCTTACAATTTTTGAGAAAATAGTGGATAAGAGAACAGCCAGAAGAAAAACACATTATATCGTTAATTTGGCGAGGTTTTGGGTGTTTATTTACGGTATTTTCCAAGGCTTCTTAACTAGTGAAAGCGTACGTTTCATGGCAAGTATAAAATCAAAGAACATTCGCCATTATGTAGTACATACCAACATAATATATTAAAATTTAATTTAATATTTATAAAAAAAATTAAAATGTTAATAAATCTTTGGGAGTTTCATGTGAATTGAATTTAAATAAACTTTTTTTCTTTCAGCTGTCCTTTTACCGCTAGTTTTTAAAAATATTGTAAGTTTTTAGTTAGAACGCAAAAAATTAGGTTAAATTTGGTTAGGTTAGCTTAATTACATTATATATACATATACATTCATATACATATAATACAAGATGAATTGACTGCTGCAATACAGTCTCGTTCTCCCAGTGCGACAGAGAAAATTGACGCAAAGCAGTCCCCGCATCTCTGTCTAAAGGACCGGTTTTATCGACCACGTGACCTTTTTTCATTCCATCTTGAAAAACTAATTACTATTTAACTGGAAATAAGCCACAATCAAAGATAAAAATACGTTTATTGACGTTTCAATTTCCACTTCGGAAATCAGCCGATATTTCAATTTCTAACTGAAATTCACAGAAAACGTGCCCATTTAATAAAGCAGCCTGATGTCCACGCTCACAATACGCGAAACTGGCACTACGTACCGTTCCCGTCATAAAAAACTGGTACAACTCTTATAATCAAAAATCGTGTTTTTTAAGTTGTGTACGTTGATCTTGTCAGATGTGTCATTCTGATTTCTAGGGCACCGTTGCCAGTTCAACGAAAATATTATATATAACCAGATAAAAGCAAGGCAGTTTTGAGTATAATAAAAACTAAAACATTATCGAGCATTCTCGATCAGTGAGTTACATTAAATTTGTTTAAACATGCATTCTAAAAAATTCTCATATTAATTTTGTAATTTTCCATCATCTCAATTAAATACCCATACATTGATTTGTGTTTTATAACAATTTATGAAAATATTTCAATTCAAAAATAATGACAGATAGACAAAGTTCAAATTATTATAATAAAACATTACACTGAGATATTGGATTGTAACTGTTACGTTTTGAAAAGCGTTTTTTCGCACCGAATATTTTCTAGTATATAATACGTAGGATAAAGTATAATGGTAGTTTTTCACATTTTTTATCGTTCTTTTAATAAATAATAAATTAATCTTGGTAGTTTGCCTGTTACAAAACTTATTGACACAGAATACAGTTCGAGTTGGGAAGGTAATTGAAGATAAAATTACAGTAGATCCATTCCAATGTTCCCTGTGCTAATACCCTAGTTTAAAGATCTTTCAAACCTTTTGGATAGTAACTCAACCCTATCTCTGCTTATTTAATTTCTTAGATTCAGTTTTTTTGGTAATGATAAAAATAATACCTATCTAAAAATTTTATACATTTATACATCTAATTTTATAGATTTAGTGCAATTCCGTTATCTGTTCTGGCAACAACGAATTGATTTCTGAACACAGGTTTACATTGAGAGAAAAAAGTGTACCAGTTTTATATGACGCGAAGTGTACGAACAAATCGCTGTAGATTAAATCTTTCAGAAAAAAATTGCCCTAATTATAACTTTTGCAATATTTTATCAAAAATTATTAAACAGCTAAGCTGTAATAGTTTCGATAAAGTTATAAAAAAATATCTTCTAAATTTTACTGCTCAGAAGACTATATGACTCATTGCAGAACATCCACTGAACTGCTAACCGTAACTTTGCCATAAATCTTTTTCTGTTTAATATGTGTTTTTGTTTGTATATATTTAAGTTACGTTTTATATTAATTTTTTTATATATAATATGTATTTTTTTACTTGCTATAAACAATATTTGTATTTGTTATGTAGTTAAATAAATACTCTACCTGCAAAAATGTAACTTACCGATTTCTTTCGACCATCACGTGCAGTGCCGTCTTAAATTCGAAATTCAACGAGTTTATATGACAATTGACATCGATTAAGGCTTCTACGACCTGTCTAGAACTGGCCCAATGTAGGGGAGTCCCTCCGTTTTTCATGTCTTTCGAGTAAAAAGTGTTCGGGTTTTTCTGTAAGTAATTGGCTACGTAGCTTGGTTCCGTCGTAAGTGTATCGGGATTTTCGTTTTTCGTTGCCGCAATGTTAACGTCGGCTCCTGCGAGTATGAGGGCCGTGACGCAGTCGCATTTGTCTGCCAAGCACGCCATGTGGAGGGGAGTGTGGCCGTTTTTGTTGCGGGCGTTTAGAGAGCGTTGTGTAGCTGTTTGGGAAAGTGCCTGAAAGAAACAGAAATATCCGATAATCAATTTGTTTTATACAAGACATGGAGCTGACGGAGATGACAGGAATAAAAAAATTAACGCTCATATAATATTCACTGATCTTAAAAAAGCATAACACGACATGTCATGTCACAATAATGCAAGACCACATAATATAACATATACAGTGAAAAATAGAAATAATATAAAAAAAAAATTCAGTTAGGTGTAATATAGTTTTCATAAAAACGACCACACTAGGAGCTGAAACAAACAAAGTCCTGTATACTATAGACACAGTGTGCCAACAAGAAGTGTTTTGCTAATTTATAAGATTGTTTAGAATTCATTGCCTTAATATTAATATTTTTGTTCAGGTTTAAAAAACAATTATACAGATCATAATTTATTGTATTAAGTTGTGTAACACACTCTAGAATATGGTATAATGATATGCCTTTTGTTTCTTGTATTGTACTGATGTTGATTAGCATGTGTTTTACATCTTGTATATTATTATGAACAGTTAACAAACTTTCAAATATATATATATTGAAGGTAAAGGAAGAATGCCATACTTTTTAAACAAGGGTTTACAGCTGGCACGATATCCTACTGAGTCAATAATTCGGATTGCTGCTTTTTTTTTGAAAAATGAAAATGTTATATGCATAGGACTTTATGCATAGGATCCTAGGCATTATGCATAGGATAGTTTCCCCAAAGAATTATGCAATATGTAAGGATACCATGAACCATTCCAAAATAAACTGACCTAAGAATATTTCGACTCACAGAAGTAGCTAATCTGCGCATAGCAAAAATCTGTGAGGCGAGCTTCTTACGCAATCCTTCAATATGGTGCGACCAATTCAACCTTGTATCCATAGTAACATCTAGTAACTTTACTCGTTCAAATGGTTTAACCCATCTACCGGAACTAAATACTATTATCTGGGTTTTCTGCTCGTTTAACTTCAGTTTGTTACAGTTAAATCAGTATTTAGTTCAGTTGGTGTGTTCCAACGCACTTGATAAATCATTTATATATTAAGAATAGCAGAGGTCCCAATTAGGATTAGATTCTTGAATATTAAATGCAACAATCTGTGTTCTTTCTGTAAGATATGAAATTTTATCAATAGTGTTTGAATATCCACAAAATCAAAAGCTTTTCCTCTAAGCTCAAAAGAGCATAATTCCATTAGTAGATTCACCTGCATCAAGACTGTGAACAATATGTTCTATTACTTCTAATAAAACTTTAGTTGTTGAGTATTTTTTCTAAAACCAAATTGAGAGCTAGATATAATTGGTTTGTTATCCAAATAATTTGTTATACGACCTTTAATTAAGATTTCAAAAATTTTACTGATTATTGGTTACTAAGTGAAATTACTTTTGATATTCTGAATACATCACGCCAGTAACCCTCATTCATACATTTGTTAAATATTATTGTGAGTGGTTCAATAATTATTTGTAGAGAGGCCTTAATAATTTTACTGTTAAAACTGTAGTAGTCAACACATGAGGATTTTTTTAATTTGTGTATGCATTCTATCACATCAGATCATCGAGCAAAAAGACAAAAGAGACAATGTAAATTTGCCCCAGTGGGGGCAAACATATTGTTAGACAGGAAGTGCGATCTTTAGAGGCCACATTAAACAAGGAAAGAGAGTCTCTCTCCTTGTTTGACATCAAATTTAGTTGGGTTATGTTATTGTTTGTCCCAAATGTCACATGAAATCTTATTTATATTGAAGTTTTTTAACAATTGTGTCGCATTTTAGACTATTATCGTTAATAATTAATTAAAACTTTCTCGTCTAAGACACATTCTGAAAAATATTATATACCTACTGTTGATAAGTGTCGGAAAATTTAAATTTGGCGCATTCGCATTTCCGGATATGTCCGCCATCAGAGGCCACTTTTTTGGTCTCCTTTTCATAAGGATTAGATTCCCTCTTTTGTATTTTTGCTCGATGCATCAGATGCTACTATTGGGACCATAAAGAACGAACTCGACCTTCTAGGTACTCTGCTAAGATACTAGTTTATGTCATGCTTAGAGTTTCCTACTGATTTCGATATAATATCTGCTATATTCGTAATGCATTGATTAATCTCTTCTGGTGTTAAGTTCAGATTGGACAGTATTTTCCTTATAGGTTTCTTTTTTAACAATGCTTTATATTGTCTTACTTTTCTTAGTGGATTTGTTTATTATGTTTTTCAGCTTTTATTGCTTGCTTGTATTTCTTTCGCATTTGACAATATTTATTAAAATTGTCAGTAGTATGTGTTTTCCTATAAGTTGCTGTTTTCCAACCGTAGAGTTGTTTTCTTAAAATTTTACAGAGAACTTTACGTTCTTTAAAGGAAAACAAATGCTGTATTCTTCGCACATATATCTCATAAACAACTCTGTCATGTTGGTTGAATTTCAGTGGATATGATATATGATGAATATAAGATGATAATAAGAAATGAATTCCAGGTAAGTGTGTGAAGATTGTAAGAGACATTATAAGGGAGGTAACTGTTAAATATAGGTTGGTAGTTAGTGTAGGTTGGCTATTGTGTAATTATGAGTCATGCCAACATCATGTTTGTAAGTGTGATTCTATTAAAAGAAGATATCCTTCGAAAATGAGTTTATTTAAGTATTTTCTAAAGAAAATATCCAAAACTACTTGAAAAGTTAGTGGTCTAATAATTATTTACAAATAATTATAATGGAAAATTTTATTTCAAAAGAATTTAACAAGTTGATGAATATATTAATGAAGTACAGTTGGAACTAGGTTCATTGAAAAGAGCACAACAAATATCTAAGTTATGTACACAATGTAGGTACTTACGTTAATAATTTCCTTGGTGGTACTAGCGGCATAATGAAAAACGGAATTCCCTTCGTAGTCTAGATGTTCCAGAGAACAATTCGCAGCTATCATTATTTGAATGGTTTTAATATTCTGAGTGGTAATGGCGACCTGCAATGGAGACATCCCCGTTTCGATCTCGGTGCTGTTGAGGAGACTATTCACCGTAGAGTCGCTAAAGCAGTCGTACAATGCAAAGTGGGCGGCGAGATGTGCTAGAGTCCAAGTGGGGTGTTCTAACACGACGTCGCAGACTTTCTGTAAACTGTGAATGTTGCACATCTGAAAATAGGACAATGAAATTGGACACAATTTAAAGGCGATTTGTATAGTCAAATAGGGGGTGGGAAATTTCTAGAATAGATATTGTTTTGCTTGCCGGTGGTTTACCACTGTAATGTTTGTTTGCATCCATGCTCTTACTGAAGATAAAAGAGATAATATGAAAAGTATATATACATAGGCATGGTCAGGAGAATGACCGGGATCATATATGACAGAGATGAGCCACTGGTACCGTCCCGTTGTAGATGTTCTTTCAGAGTCTACATGAAAAGTAAATCTGCCAAATACAGCATAACAATTTGAATTCTTGCTGAATAAGAGACTTTCTACTGCAAAAACTTGCAAATATATTTGGGAAAGAAGAGAAATCCCCAGAAATGAACTTATATACTTCTTTGGAGTTGGCTGAAGACTTATTTGACCGAGACCTTACAATGTGTAAAAAAAATATAGATCTCATCCGTAAAGAATTCTTGTCCCAGCGCAACATCCTGTGCATTTTGCTATTTTTGCATATCAGCCAGAAGTTACCATAGTATAGTATATTCCAAAAAAAACAGAGGTGTTGTATTGCTATCTTCTGAACAGAGCGATGGCATAGTTTCGGAAGGACACAAAAAATCGGAGATAATTTCCCACTATAATGCCACCAAAGACGCGACTGATATCTTAGATAAAATGGCTGAACCAAACAACGGTCAACATAATAAAGAGACGCAAGCGAGAATACTTGTCACATTATAAGACATCCTGAAAAAATATTAACTTTTGGGAAAGATCTAGGGTAAACGTGGTCCTGGTAGAAGAACAATATGGCTAGAAAATCTAAGACACGAATACGGAAAATCGACTACACCACTATTTAGAGCTGCTTCGGTCATGGAACTAGAAAAAGAAGAATACAGCTGTAAAAGACAATCCAATAGATAGCCAGCTGTTCTCCTTATAAAATTTATTGACATTGCGGCAGTGAATGCTTCTGTTTTATGGAAACAGCTGCATCCCGATTTGAAATCAGAATGCTGCTACAAAAGACGATTATTCCTTTTGGAATTAGTTAAGGAACTAGAACCTCATAAAAGGAGGAGGATAAGTAACATTACCATATGTTCCAGGCTGACTACAAAGAGAGTTGAAAAACTTAATATTGGATAATATCAGACAGCAGCACAGTGCAAATCAAGGGGAACAAATACAACATGAGTGCGAATTACGCAAACGATGCACATATCATGCATGTTCTATATCAAAATACAATAAAGTTCAATCAAAATGTACCTTGTGTACAACATAAGATAGATTTTGTACAACATAGTAAAACAAAAAAATTGTAAGTGTTAAAAATAATTGTATAATAAATGCTTATATTTTAGAAATAAATGTTTTTTTTTTAATTTTTCTTTCATTGAAATAACCCCAACGGCATTAAGATATGACTAACCAATAACAATTTGATCACAGTTTCAAGAGTACAAATTACGAAAACTGTTAAGGTGAGCATTCATTCCAGCTGGTGTCAGGCTTTTTGAAAATCACCAGAAGCCGGGAAGGTTAAACAGATGGCAATCATTTTAAAGAATTGTTAGAGGAAGACTCTTAGACAAGGAAAGAGAGGGGACGCGAAATCATATGGAATTGACTGAAGTCTAAACTGGCACCAGAAGCACAGTATAAAGAGGTGGAACCTCTTTATACCGTGCCAGAAGGGTTGCCAGGTCATAATTTATTTCTTCAGTAGATTGAGAATAATGAAAATATATCAATAAATGGATGTTTTTAAAGATTTATAACTGACAACTGATATAATCATCTTTAAACATGATTTTATTATTACATATTTTTTAGTAGGTCAATATAGTGTTTCAGTAGATCAATAGATTGAAGTTGAAATCAGTAGATTTACTAAAAAATCAGTAGACCTGGTAACCCTGTGACTCCTGTGAGATAGTAATGGGCAACATACAGGCAACAAAATATTGCAGTCACATTGAAACTGGACTCACTTTGTGAAGGTGAGGTTATTAGATGAGCTTTACCTGTCCACTCTCTTTTCTTGTTAGCACCTACTTGTAACTCTTAACTCTACTTGAGCTTTAAGTAAGACATGACATCAGTGTTGTTTTCTTTCAAATTCATTAGGAGGGGGCGTCTTTGAGACATTGTCAAGAAACAGCCCCACTGGAACAAAAATTATGTGCTGGGTATGTCTTGATTACCATACCCCACTAGCCCATAAGGACTCGTGTGCTATCTAGTAACAAGCACCCTTTTTAAACTATATAAAAAGTTCAAGCTGGGGTACAAAATAATGTAACGTTAATATTAAAGTACCTTAAGTGCTGCCATCTGTCTGTCAAAAGCCAAAGATTCCAGTTAAACACATAGCTATTTAAATTTATTTTGAAATAATATTAAATAAAAATTTAAACTAAATATTGTTGTGCAAGTGTAACAACTGTTGTTTCACAAATCAATACTAAAATAAAAACAAGTAATTTTGTCAAGGGGAATACATATGCAAACAATTATATAAAACTTCAAGAAATACAAAAACTTCTTTTTTGTAATTGGTAAAATTAATTTATAGTATACAAAAAATTACAAAATTTCACTCACCTCTTTGGCTACTTCTACAATCTGTGGTATTTTATCCTTATAAGTTACGAATCTATTTTCTGCCAACTCTAAACTAGGTGTTCGGAATAAGCTGAAACATTAATCATCACATTTTAATATGCTTTGTTCCAACAAAACTTAAAACAATGTTTTCAAATGCTTTTAGATTCTCAAAGTTAGGATTATTTTTAAGAAATCGTAACAGGTTCAATGCTAACAATGCGGATCCGAATTACAAACATTTATTATTGCGTGCTAGTGATGTGGATCCGTGCTTTTAACAATCCTGGCTAAAATTTTTCTGTTTTAATAGCACTGGTCTTAAGGGTTACTAGTCAGTTATTGCGCAGAGATAAGAGGTTAAGTAACCTTTATTGCGTCACAATTTGGTCACATTTGATATCAATTTTACATGAATTTTTGCATTTTCAGGTTATGTGACATATGGATATCTTGGAAGCAAAATGTTCGGGAACAACAATGTAATGATCTACATTCCAGATAAGATTGTTTTTGAAACCAAAGATGTCTTAACACTTAGGAAGGAATAATTACTGCATATAATGAAAAAGGCTAATGACAACTTTAATTCAACAACTTTATTGTGGCAAGGTAATGAACATTGATACACGAGTTCAATTTAGCAAAAGCTGTTAGTGGAATCAAAGGCCATAATCCTTCTAATTATTTGTGTAATAGCATATGAACCTCTTTCTTAAACTATTGTTGAAGAGAATCAATATTTTGAAGAGCTGTTTCCAAGAAGAATGAGAGCCTGGAGATGTATAGACTAAACTGTAGTAAGTATTTTGTGGTTTCTGTTTCATTTGGTCACAGAGTCCAAATAAAGAAGTAGAAGTTGGTTATAGTGGACATTGCACAATTACTTACTTTTATTCGGATGGTCTTTGATGATTTCTCAACAAGAGAAGAGTTGCTAACAATGATATCCATAAAAGTCAGAACACGAGATATTGATTTATTCATGGAATCCAAACATTTTGTCAGTAAGATTAATCTACCTTTTATTAACCTCGTTTTAATAACAACAGATGGAGCTCCGGCAATGATTGGTGTTAACAATGGATTTATATCACTATGTCAAAAAGATGAAGATTTCCCAGACTTCATTAATTACCACTGCCTTATTCATCAACAAGTCCTGACCAGTAAAAGGCTTAACAAAAAAGATGTGATGGATATTGCATTTAAAATTGGCAATTTAAGAGGCAAATCTCTCTAAAATTGGCTGTTTAAGCAACAACTGGATGACAGAGGACCAGATTTAATCTGACACACCAGCGTAAGGTGGCTGACTCACAATAAGTTTTTACAAAGGTTTCGAGATTTGCTAAATGACATTATTAAGTTTCTTGAAGAAAGGGGTGATGATCAACAGCAATTACATGTCTTAGACTGGTAACGTGATTTAGCATTTCTGGCAGATTTCATTGGTAAACTGAGCACATTAAATCTAGAACGGTTTCTAAGATTTATGAACATTAAAGATAACATAGAAAAATACCTGGCATTTGTTTTAAATTCACAGAAGTATACAGCATAAATTCAGTTGGTGGTACTAGACCTAGAAATCCGTTTTAGAGATTTTATTAAAAGTGAGGTTGGTCGAATTTATCAATTATCCATTCAATGATACTATTCATGACACCTTTAAAATATCCAAACAATTTGCAGAGATATTCCAAATGGACCAACTTATTCTTGAAAATGAGATAATTGCTATGTGCTGCTATGTAGTTTTTAAATAAAGGTCAGGTTCACATCTAGATTTCTGGCCATTGGTATGCAATGACAAATATCCAAATTTAAAAAAATGTGCTGAACAACGGCATTTACGTTTTGGTACTATTTAGGTGTATCAGTAAATCAGCTCTAAATGTAAAACTTTGACCATCAAGCAAACCTATTAAAGCTATACAGCAAAAAAATTGTAATTTGTCCAAATAGTTAGAACATACCCCATACCCATTGGATACCCCAAATTATTCTGATAAGTAACAAACCCAAGCAAGCTGAGTTTCATTGAATTGAAATAGAAGTTTGTAAAAAAATGCATCCTTTAGTTTCATACAGTCCATCTCTATTTCAATTACTGCAGCCAAAACTTGTCAAAAATGATTTTTAGAGATTTCTGAAGAAGAGTTTCTGGTTTTCTGTTATTATTTATTAGTAATGATCAAATAACAGCTGGTACATATCTTGTATGTTCTCAGCAACTGCTTAACAGGTTATTTTACTATTACCTACAAAATCCTATAACTCTCTTTTGAAAATGTTTTCTTGTTTTGTTGGAATAATTTTCCTATTGCTTTTATTGGACTTAAAATGATCTTAACTTTTCTTTGTTTCAATGACACTTTGGTTAATACAACACTCCAACTGCCTTCTAAACAATACATTGTATAAACAAATCGCAAATTGTCCTTATATTGAAAATAATAATAAAGCTGTAATAAAAGCAAACCCCTAGCATAATTGTTAAAGTCGAAGCTGGCAATGTTCACTTATATTTACAAAGCATACCTATTTGATTTAGCTTCAGCATCACTAGCTCAACTGCTAAATAAATAGTTAATACCTAAAACTCTTCAACACACCAGTGTCTGGTAAAGGAAAAACATCAGATACACCATAATACCTGAAAATCTGGTGCAAAGTCTCTGTAGTTGGTCGGTGAAGAACAATTTCATAATTTGCTTTTGTTCCCTTTTCATTGGTAGATGGTAGATACAGCACCAGTCCATCTTCCCTGCAATGGATGCTTCTAGATGTAAAAAAGTCTGGTCGAGTTTCTACTACTTTATTTGGTGGAGGTTCTGCACTTAACAAACTCCTCAAAACTGTAACAAAAATATAAAATGTAATACATACTAAATATAGTAACAAAGTTCATCTATATTTATGTGTTTTTATGTAAACAATAACAAATCCAAGATCAAATTAAATTTATAACAAAAAGATCACTACAGAAATGTGGTAAATGCCTGAAAACAAAACATTAGAGTATAATTTCCTTTAGAGGTCATTTGCAAATAATAGCCATGTTGTCCTTTGGTTTAATAGCTTCTTTAGGGAACTATAAAAGCCTATTACTTAATTTAAAAAACTGCTTTGATCTTAAATTTATTTAATAATGAAAAAATTACCATTTATTCCTGAAGCTAACACAGACATTTTCCTTTTTTTAATAAGGAATATATATCACAAACAAGCGCATGTATATTTCAATTATCTCAAGATATTTTGGAGATAAACCAAGGTTAACAGGAAATTGCGAGTTCCGCCTTCTCTTGGGATGACCCAAACTCACTATTTTAAAACATGATTATAAATGCACAGTTTGACATGTTATAACCTTATATTATTCTAGAAGCTTGAACCAAAGAATATAGACGCTTATAGAAGAATTTTTCACTTCCCGTTTAGCAAGTTGAGAAAGATTGAACAGAGTTGATCGCACGTTACAAAAAAGAAGGGAGGTGGATCGAGATGGATCGAGGTTTCACTAGGGAGCGGTCATGTCAGCGCTGTTATTGCTTCTAAAATATGAAAGAGTGGGGCAACAAATGCAACTTAGATATTTTTATGAGATGCCGCGTGGTCGTAGAAGAGGATTAAATTTTTGCATTTTATAAAAATTTTTAAAGAAAAGAATATATTTTATTATTATTATTATTTATTATTATTTTAACTTTTAATAAATTAATCTTTTTAAAAAAATATGACTCAAATTTTTAATTCAAATATATACAAAAGTATAAATAATATAATTAAAACTCTCTTCTTATAAACTATAAATAAAATTAATTAAGCGGCAATCACCGGGAGAGAACGCTCAAAAAATTGTAAGGTGTTTCGATCAAAAAACAATTCCTGATCTTGTTAGTACGCTAGAATTGCTTTTAACACATACACCAAAGAATTATTTTTTATATTATGAAGTATAATTTCGGATTTTTAAATTAAAAAATAAGTAAGTCTCAAATAACTAATCACCAGAGCTCAACAAAGGAAGATAAGAAAAATTCAAAAATTGCAGCTGGGGCATAGACCATAGCAAATCCTTAAACATCCAAATCAGCAACACCCGACGATAAAATGAGACTTGGGGAGAATAAAATCACCCCCTTGTAATAGAGTTGCTAAGAAATCAAAGTGCTCTAACGAGCAGACTAGGTCATAAAGCACCCTGACAACAGACACCACCCTGATACTCAACTAGATCGGGCTCAAGCAAATTTGATCATTAACAAACTAGAGCAAGCACTTGAGGCTCCTATCTAAGGTCAAAATGAACTCCTGCAGTTCCATAAAACATCGTTTAGCAAAGGGACTCTGTGGGTGAACTGTGTTAACGAGTATACAAAAAAATGGACGACTGAAGTGGTGAAGACTATTGAGGGCCTGTGGGAGAGAGTAAACTTAAATATAATTGTTTCAATAATATGCCTAAGCGCCCCATGATCCTCACCCGCGACCCCAAGAAAAAACTTGATGAAGGACCCATCTAAAAAGGCAAAATCAAGACCTTAACTCAGAAGACTTGTGATCTCTGTTCCACATACTGAACGACAGTAAAGATAAATGTTATAGAGGGAGGAGTTATGGAGATAGTTCTCAGATCAGCATACCTCCTATATCCTATCTACCTCTTTTTCTTCTTCCAGGCGAATTCATCTGTGAAGTTTTTGGAGCCAACGTTAGTCAGGCATTCTCAATAGGTGTCCAAACCATTTTAAACTTTTTTTTTCTATTCTGTTTCTGTAGCATTCGCATTATTTCTTATAGATTCGTTGGTCTTCCTTCCAGCCTTAATGTTCTAGCACTTTTTCTCAAATAATCCATTTCAACTGCCAACAATCTTCTCTTCAGGTCTGCATTAATTGTCCATACTTCAGAGCCATAACAAAGAACTGATTCAACCATGGTTTGCCCTATTCTTTTTTTGTTCCTTTGGACTTACTCCCTGATTAAGGGTAACATACTGCATCCTTGTCTTAGTCCTTTGGTTACTTTTATTGGCTCTGATAGTTTATTTCCGATTTTTAGGTAAGTAGTGTTATCCCTATATACTTTTGTGATTATTCCTAAAAAGTATGGACTAATGCAGAGTTGTTGTAAAGCTTGCCACAAATTAAGTCTTGGAACTGTATCATACGCTTTTTCTAGATCGATGAAAGCTAGATGTACTTCGGTGCCAATCGTTATTCTTTTTTCTATTAATTGTTGGAGTATAAACTCCAACAATTGGTTGGTTGGATATAAGTTATCAGTGCTAGATCTACCAGGCGTAAATCCACTTTGGTCTTCGCTAATTAGATGTCCTACATCATCTTGTATTTTTCCATTTATTATCTTTCTTTCAAACAATCTACCGAAAGTAGGTAGGATACGTAATCCTCTGTAGCAGTTAGGATCTTTTCGATTACCTGTTTTAAAGATGGACTCTAGGTGAGCGGTTTTCCATTCAGATGCTACTTTAATTTGTTTGCAACATTGCTTCATTAGAAAAGTTATTCGTTCTATTAGAAGTAGACCTCCTGCTTTAAGTAACTCTACAGCTATATTACCAGGTCCTGGAGATCGCCCATTTTTTATTTTAATTAACGTGGTACGGACCTCGTTATTAATAATATTAATGTTACTATTTGTTTGTCTCTCCATTCTGTATTCCTGTCCCATATATTCCAATCTGGACTGTTGTAGAAAATTTCAATAGTGATTTTCCCACTGTTCTATAGGAATTAAGTTACTTAAGGAGTTATGAGTGTTTTATTTTAGATTAGTGATAGTTTTCCATGCTTCCGTACTCTGAGAACCACCAAATAAATTTACAAACTTGGACACATTTTTGTTCCCAGAAATTGTATTTTGCTTCTTATCTTCTAGAGATGTTGGCGACCACATTGACCTATCTTATTCTATTCATAGCAGCGCGCAATAGATCAGTTGACGTTAGATCAGTCCATTTCCTAAGATTGGCCAGCCAGGATATACGTCTACGTCCAGGGTCTCTCTTACCCTCAATCTTGCTCTGTAGAATCAACTGTAGAAGTTGGTATTTATTATTACGCATGATGTGGCCGAAGTAAGCCAATTTTCTGTTTTTTTGTGATAATGTCTTTGGCTTTTCTTAGCCTTTGGAGAATAATGTTACTTGTATGGTGTATATATGACACCCTTAATATACGTCGGTAACACCACATTTCAAATGCCTCCAATCATTTTATGGCATCTTCTCTAAGGTCCAGCTTTCTACTCCAGCTTTCTACTCCAGCTTTCTCTTCCAGCTTTCTATTCCAGAGAAGATGACACTAAAAAAGTAACATCTAAGAATTCTTATGCATATATTAACACTTAAAGATAAGTTGCAGAGAATCTTCCTAAGGCTGTTGAAAGAGCTTCTGGCTTTTTCAATACCAGTTTTTATTTCGTAGCTATAACCCAAGTATCCTTAATATTGCTGCTCAAAATGCATATTTTTTCCACTCTTTCTAACGGTGTATCGTTAATTGTAATTTGGGCGTTTATGCCGGTGTTCTTACTAATGATCACTATTCTTACATGCTTCTAAAACGTTATTCATCATCCTGAGCACTGTCTGCCAGAGACACTGTATCGTCTGCATGTCTAATGTTGTTTGTGTTGGCCATTTACAGCAATCCCATCTTCTGATTCGTCTAAGGCCTCTCTAAAGATGTTTTCAGAGTATATGTTAAATAATGCCGGTGACAATATGCAACCCTGTTTAACTCATTTTTCGACTGTGAAGATCTCGGGCAGTTCATTTTCTAATCGTATTGTTGCTTTTTGTTGGATATATAAGTTTGAGATCAGTCTTATATCCTTATCATCGAGTCCTGATGTTTTTAGGATCTCGATTAGTTTCCCATGTGGGATTTTATCAAATGCCTTCTCGAAATCAATGAAACACAGATCGCAATTGACATCCCTGGCTCTCTGTATTAGTATTAGTGTGCCTCTAATAGACTTAAAATTTCACCATGCACCTCACCAGGTCCTGGTGATTTTCCATCTTTAATCCGCTTAATGGCCATAACATCTTCGTTTGTTATTTCTGGGCCGTGGGGATTGTTTATTTCAGTCGGACTTCGTGCTGCATCTTCGAATAATTCTTGCATATATTCTTTCCATCTTCGTAATTTATCCTCAATGGTAGTCAACATTTAGCCTTCAATGTCTACAACTATTCCTGTTTTGTGTTGTTTTCTGGTATTCTGTACCTCTTTATTTTTTTTTGTCCATATGGAAATCGTCATGTTTGCGTTGTAGTGTTTCAACATCCATACATTTCTCCGTACTCTTTGATTGCGTATTTCTCCGTTTTTCCTTTGATATGTTACTCTATTGCTAGATGTTTTATTTGTTAGCCATTTCTTATACATTTTGTTTTTTTCTTGTATCGTTTATTTTACGGTTTCTGTCATCTATGGTGGTTCGTGGTGTTTTTGTCGTTGTTCTCTGTTCCTAATACTTCATAAGCAATTTTTTTTATTATCGTTTTAAGGTTGTTGTATTCTTGTTCTACATCCATATTTCTTTTTATCTCATTTTGTTCTTTTTCTAATCTAGATTGAAAAAGATGGATACTTAATTGGAATAAAAGGTGCAATTAATATCTCTCCGTTTTGTACTGTGTAGTTTTGTTGGACCTACCCTAATGGAATAACAACGAGTTCTCTGTACGTACCTACTTAGCGGAGAAAGGCAATGGATAGGAACGACTGGAAAGAAGTTCATGAGAAGGCTAAAATCCACGCAGAGTTGTAAAGACAGAATGATGATAATGATGAATTTTATTAATTATATCGTTAAATATTTCCAAAATTTCTAAATTTAATAATTTCTTCTCTGTTTTTAATATAATATCTTAACATAAAATTAAAACACAACACTGTTATATATTTAATTTGATACATTGCTCCTTATTATCATATTTCTTAGAAGAAAATAATTTTAAAATAACTATTTCTGTTTACAAAATATTTATATTTCAAACAATTTTATTTCAAATTTATAGTTCTTCACATGCTTTTAAAATTTTATTATATATACCAAATGTAGGTACCTACTCTACTTCCATTCAAGAGGGTATAAGCAGTATAAGTGCCCAACATCTGGCCAACAGACCTTTTTCGTTACCTTCCTTTCACTGACAAAGAATGTAGAATTTAGATGCAAATAACATTATTCTGAATTTCTCATAGTTATATAAGTATGTATATAAAATAAAAAAAGTATTAAATTAAATGTATGTCGATTGTATTGACAAGTATGGATATTAAATTTGTGTGCAAAAATGCAATTATTAAATCTGAGTAACTTATTTTGCCATACAGATTTATAATTGCAATATTTACATTTTTCATTAATTTGAGGTATTAGGCGAAACGTGTTATTTATTCGTATATCTAATATAGACTATACAGACCATTATTTTTAATTATGAGGTCTGTAAGATGTAATTTAAGGTTTATCGTTGTAATTGTATTATATTTAAATTCTGTTATGGAATACTATGCGTTTATTTCTTCTCCGGACTAACTCTTTGTTTTGGAATTAAACAGAATATATTGACATGTATAAATTTATTATATTAGAGGATGAAAATTACACTGCCTGTTATTTCTTAAAACTATGAATTTATAAGTTCTGTTATCTACAATTATTTAACGATGTTTCTGGATGGATTTGAGTACAAGAGATTGGACTCAAATATTAATATTAAAATAGCAAATACGGATAGCTTATCGAACAAAGAAATAAGAGAAATAATTATTATTATTCCATAGATACGAAGTATTAGGCGAATAAACTAGCGAAACTTATTTATTCTAAATAGGAAAATATTTATGAAGAGTATTGATTCTGATTTCTAACAGCAAATAATTATTAGTGATTATACATGAGAACTTTTCATAATTGTAAATGTAATGTACCTACCTACTCACATGTAAGATAATTAAAGTATCTATGTATTTCTATATAGTTTTAGTCACTGGTATATGTTATTTACAATTATGAAAAGTTCTCATGTATAATCACTAATAATTATTTGCTGTTAGAAATCAGAATCAATACTCTTCATAAATATTTTCCTATTTAGAATAAATAAGTTTCGCTAGTTTTATTCGCCTAATACTTCGTATCTATGGAATAATAATAATTTATTTCTCTTATTTCTTTGTTTCGATAAGCTATCCGTATTTGCTATTTTAATATTAATATTTGAGTCCAATCTCTTGTACTCAAATCCATCCAGAAACATCGTTAAATAATTGTAGATAACAGAACTTATAAATTCATAGTTTTAAGAAATAAACAGGCAGAGTGTAATTTTTCATCCTCTAATATAATAAATTTATACATGTCAATATATTCTGTTTAATTCCAAAAACAAAGAGTTAGTCCGGAGAAGAAATAAACGCATAGTATTCCATAACAAAATTTGGTGTCAGAACGTGGGATATTAGTAGCAGAGTTCCTCTGATTGCTGATAGAAGAAGACTGAGGAATATTTGAATTGACTTGTTTCCTTCGAGGAATCATTCAAAAAAAACTGTCAGTGTGGAAAAATCGCCACTACAACTAATTACATTGGGGTCCAGTACATCCAGTTCGAAATCCAGTTCCAGTCATAACCCAATTGTAGTTCCATCGGAAGTAGAGGTGAACCCGTGGAATAATAGACTATGCGACCAACAACAATATTCTACTTGTAAGTACATTCTATCTTAAATTCTGTCTCATATTTTAAAAATCTTGTAAACGTATGTCTACTTTATATCCTGATATAAGTAACTTATTTGACGAACAAATACCTTCTCCCGACTCAAATTCTCTTTCAAATTCTTCTACTTCTAATCAAATAAAATGTCAGTATCAATTGAAATAGCTGAAAAACTTCTCATTAGATTTGATGGTACAAAATCAAAAATTATACGAATTCATAGACAATTGTGATAAAGCATACAATTTAGTAAATCCGCAATCCAAACCCATCTTATTAGCCATTATAGAAACTAAATTAACCGATAAAGCTAGGGCCATAACTAGAAACAGAACATTGACGAATGGAAAGATTTAAAAGACTTCTTATTAGATGCTTATTCTGAACGCCGAACTGAAGGTCAGTGGCAATTGGAATTACATTCCTTACGTCAGATGCCCAGTGAAAATGTAATGTCATTTGCAAATAAAGTTGAAAATTGCTATATAAAATTAATAAATACACTTGATCCAGACTTATCTCCAGATGCAAGAAATGCATGTACTAAACTCTTAAAAACTCAAGCACTAAATGTCTTTATTAGAGGATTAAACAAAGACCTCTCTATTTTAATCAAAGCCCGAAATCCCAGATTCCTTAGAAAGAGCTGTTGCTATAGCAATTGCCGAAGAACAAGAACAGTTATCAAGACAAGAAATTTTCAGACCATTCTGTAATATTTGCAAACGAAATAACCATTCCTCAAATAACTGTCGATATAAAAACAATTCAGATAGAAATGTTAGACATCTTCAAAATTCTAGTTTTCAAAACCCAAAATATCCTAATTCAAATCTTCAAAGGTCAAATTCTCAAAATCAAAATTATAAACCTTCAAATTCAAATTCCAATTCTGATTTTCCTCCAAACTTAAGAAAAGAAAATACCAACACTTCCCAACGTTTTTGCAGATACTGCAAAAAACCAGGTCACGTTATAGAAGAATGTAGAAAACGCGAATTTAACAATAAAAACAAAAATCCAACAAATTCTTTAAACTTCCAGAATCCTCGACAACCAACGGTCGATTCTCGAGGAGTTCGTTCAGTTCAGGCCGTATCACAACCATCAACTTCTCAGTCACTTCCTATGTAGATTTACCCTTAGTAAATAATTCTAATCCATCCTCTTGCAAGTTTCTAATCGATACAGGCGCAGATATTTCTTTAATTAAATATTCAAAAATACTAAACATTCCAAAAATTTATTCTAAGTCTATTACTCTACGAGGCATTGATAAAAATGTCTTAAATCCAAATAAAACTATATGTAGTTGTAACGTAAATTTCAAGATAAAAATTTTGTCCAAACTCATGTTTTCTATGTCGTAGAAGACGATTTCCTCTTCATTTCGACGGTATATTAGGTAGCGATTTTTTTGAAATAAATAAATGCCAAATTGATTATAAAGAAAATAAATTAAACTTTAAAAATTGTTCTATTCCAATTGAATATATAAAATTCTCCATTAAACAATGACATGACGAATTTCTGAGAGATCAAAATATCGAGACAAGTTCTAATATCGATGAAATATTTCCTTATGATGCTAAATCCATAGAGGATCATTCTTATTTAGAAACCAATGATATCCAAATAACCTTAAGTAGTGAAGAACTACTATCCAATCCAATTCAATCTAAATCTAACTCTAAATCCAAAGAAAATTCAAGTCCAAAATGTGTAAAATCCACTGAGATATGCACAAATAAAAACTTGTAACTCTTCACGAAATCATAAATCAAAATCTTGTTCAGAAGAAAAATCCTGTTTCAGACGATCTTATACTAAATCAAAACTCTAATTCTAACTCAAGAAGTAATAAAAACTATTCTATCCGCAAGAACTGAAACAATTGTTCAAATTAAAGTAATAAATAATGAATTAAGCGAAGGATTATGTCCCGAACGCGAAATCTTTAAAGGTGTATTTTTATGTCCTAGTGTTGTTAAAGTAAAAAATGATTTCTTTTTAACCTCAATCGTAAACACTACTGAAACGGATGTTGAATTAAACGATATTCAAGTAGCAATAGAAAAAATTCCAAATTTACAAAACAATGCAAATATACGAAAAATGTCTTCTTATAAAGATAATACGAATTCTAACAGAATTGCTAAATTAAAAAATGCCTTGAGAACAGATCATTTAAATAGTGAAGAAAAATCATCTTTAATTTCTATTTGCAAGGAGTACAATCATATCTTTTATCTGGAAGGAGATCAACTTACCAGTACAAATGCCATAACTTGCAAAATTCCTTTAAATTCTAATGTACCTATTAGCACTAAATCATACAGGTATCCTGAAGTACACAAACATGAAGTCGAAACTCAAATAAAAGGTATGCTAGATCAAGGTATTATCGAAGAATCAACTTCGCCATGGAATTCGCCCCTTTGGGTTGTGCCAAAAAAGGCCGATGCTTCAGCAAAGAAGAAATGGCGAATTGTTATAGACTATCGACGACTAAATGATATTACTATAAGGAGATTCATTTCCACTTCCGAATATAGTCGATATATTAGACCAATTGGGTCATTCAAAATATTTTCAACAATAGATTTAACATCAGGATTTCACCAGATCAAAATGGATCCTGAGGATTCTCCAAAAGACTGCTTTCTCAACTCCGTCTGGACATTATCAATATTCACGAATTGCCATTTGGATTAAAAAATGCTCCCAGTATTTTTCAAAGGCTAATGAATACTGTCCTCTCAGGAATACAAAATTACAGATGTTTTGTCTATCTCGACGATATAGTCATTCATGCCGATACATTAGAAAATCATAATAAAAGATTAAAAGAAGTATTCGAAAAATTGTCTACATTCAACTTAAAAATACAACCAGATAAGTGCGAATTTTTTCGTCGCGAAGTAATGTATTTAGGACATTTAATAACTGAATTTGGTGTCAAACCGGACGAAAAAAGGTATGTGCTGTTACAGATTTTCCTATACCAGAACACAAAAAGATATTAAGAGCTTTTTGGGTCTCACTGGTTTATTATAGACGCTTTATAAAAAATTTCAGTGCTTTAACACAACCTTTAACAAAACTGCTGAGGAAAAATGTTGAATTTAATTGGACAAGCATTCAACAACAGTCATTTGAGAACCTGAAAATCAATACTTTGTTCAGAAACCAATACTTCAGTATCCAGATTTTTACCAAACCCTTTGTCTTAACAACGGATGCTAGTAATTATGCAATAGGGTCCATACTTTCTCAAGGTAAAGTACCAGATGATTTACCTATTGCTTATGCTAGTCGTACCTTGAACAAAGCGGAATCAAACTATAGCACAACAGAAAAAGAATTACTTGCAATTGTATGGAGTGTTAAACACTTTAGACCATATTTGTACGGAAATAAATTTTTCATTTATACGGATCATAAACCACTCACATGGCTATTTAATGTAAAAGATCCCGGATCAAGACTCGTTAGGTGGAGATTAGCATTAGAAGAATATAGCTATGAAATTATTTATAAACCAGGTAAATTAAATCAAAATGCTGATTGTTTAAGTCGTCCTCCTTTAACCATATCTGAAACAAATATTTGCGAAGAAAACAAAAACCCGGCAACAATCACCTTACAAATAAACAAAATGAGTAAAGAAAATAATGACACTTATTCACAGTTCTTATCTAAATCCGAAACTATATTAATAACAAATGATAATATAAAAGAAACAAATGAAAAGATTACATCATTTTCACAAAATTTAGCATTGTTTGTTTCCGTAGATTTAAATTTTAATGAGATCGTTCAGAAACAAATAAATAAACAATTCAGTCATATAGAAAATTGAAAGCCAAAAATCCAAGACTAAATGACATTATATATATTTCTGATCAAAATAAAAACTTTTATTACATATTTATAAAAATAATTATTGGGACAATACCTCTTATGAAGATATATTTAATTCCCTAATAAAATTAAGAGACTGGTTATTATAACGATAAAATATTAAAAATTTGCCTACCCAGAATAACTTTTAGCTACGATAAATTAAGTTGGGGAAAAATTAGATCTATGATTAGATTATTTTTAGAAAAACTGATATATCTATTATCATTTATCATGATATACTAACAAATCCTGAACCTGAGGAAATAACTACAATATTACAAGAGAATCACACTAGTCCTACGGCTGGACACTCTGGTTTCATCGGACATACAATCGTATAAAAAAACATTTCAAATGGAATAATATGAAAAATGATATTAAAAACTTTATAAAAACCTGTGAATCTTGTCAGAAAAATAAACTCGTTAGAAAAAAATTCGTAAAGCCCATGGAGATAACAACAACAAGCTCAAATCCATTAGAAAAAATATTTTTAGATATAGTAGGTCCTTTACCTTTAACCGAGTCAGGTAATAAGTTCATATTAACATTACAAGATGACTTAAACAAAATTTTCTCAAGCTTATGCAATTCCGAATCATGAAACCAAGACTATCGCTGAAAATCTGTTCGTGGATTTATTTGCAAGTTTGGAAAACCCGATATAATAGTTACTGACAAGGCCGAGATTTTACTTCCAAATTATTTTCTCAAATCGCCAAGCTTTTTAAAATCAGACATATAAATTGTACTGCTTATCACCAGAATCAAATGCTGCATTAGAAAGGAGTCACGCTACTTTAGCAGACTACCTTAAACATTATATTAAAGCTGATCAATCCGATTGGGACGAATGGCTAGATTTTGCTATGTTTTCATATAATACAACTAATCATACTTCAACCAAATTCACACCATATGAACTAATATTTGGATATACACCTAATCTACCTAGCAGTATAATACGACCAGTAGAACTCAAATATACATATGAAGATTATTTAGATAATTTAACACTTAAGCTTAGAAAATCTCATGAGTTAGCAAAAACGAATCTATTAGAATCTAAATAGTCAGTAAAAAAATATTATGACCAAAAGATTAATGACACCGTTTTCTTAGAAGGACAATTAGTATATCTCCAAAATGAGCAAACAAAGAAGGGTCAAACCAAAAACTTACACAAAATTATAATGGACCTTATAAAATTCTAGAGATAAATTCTCCTGTCAATTGCACATTTTAGTAAATAAAAAACCAATAAAAGTTCACATGAATAGATTGAAACATGCTTTTGTTTCAGGTATGCAATAATATGGCTGACAAATAGTGAACAAATTCACAAGAAATATACCAATACTCCTATCAACAAATCACCTGGAATCTATTACGAACACATAAAAATGTTCAATTTATTGAAACTCATTGGAACATATTAAGTCCATATTCCTTTACAACCTTTTACAGACAAATTAAATTTTGTAGATCTCACCTATCAAAAAACATTAAGACTGTGTCAAAACAAACCAGTTCTTATTGAATTACGATTATGCGATACTTCACTAAAACTCTTAGGACAATCATACCTAGACTCTTTCAAGATGAACAAACTTTAAAAAACATAATTCTGCATGAACATTTTAGACCAAAACGCGCTCTATTTAATGCAATTGGATCTGTTTTCAGGACCTTATTCGGTACCTTAGACAGTGATGATGCTGAAAATTTCAATAATGCTATTAACAAAGCTGAAAGTAACGAAAATCATCTTCTTGAATTACTAAAACAACAAATTCATGTAGTAAAAGCCACGATTGCAAATTTTAATAACTCTATTACAAATCTAGACCGAAACAAAGTGATTTTTGATAAAAATTTTGAATCAATTACCAATTACACAGATAAAATGAATAATAAATATTTTAATTTAGATTTAAAACAAAAATTGAAGAACATTTTACTTTACTAACTTTCTTTATAACAGAATTACAACAAGAATATTCTACTTTAATAAACGTTATTCTATTTGCAGAAATAATAACCTTCATCTTCTGTTATAACACCTGAGCAACTAATTCAAGAATTATCTAAAACGGTAACGCATTTACCTAGTACATCGACTTATCCATTCCATTGACTATCGATTATGCTCATAAATATTTCGATATCATTTTACTTAAATATATATATTTTGATAACAGATTTTAATTACGGTTAGTATACCTTGGTTAGTAATACTCCTTATTCTCTTTTTAAACTAATATCTCTTCCTATAATTCATCCAACATTAAAGAGACTTACCTTTATTCTTCCATCTGTCAAATATCTTGTTCTTTCAGAAAATAGAAACATTTATGTTACTATGATACATTAGAAGACTGTTATTCATTAGATGAAGAAAAACTTATTTGCAAAAAATCCTGATACTTTCCGATTTACACACCCTAATCCAATTTGTGAAACTGAATTGTTAACTTCAATAACAAACATACCATCTAGTTGCGATACTCGTATAATTCAAACAGAATATGAAATTTGGCATAAATTAAACAAACCAATTCTTGGATATATGTTTTACCCAAACCAACAGATTTAACTTTAAGCTGTCAGACTAGTACGCCAATATCTATTGTTCTTTCAAACACAGGTATTTTTTCTACTTCGAATAATTGCAAAACTTACACCGGATCAACTATTTTGATATCTGTCTCAAATCCAAAAGAAAGTAATTTTCAGTCTATCATTCCAGATTTATCCCTTCCAGAAGTCTGTTTGTGATGATATTAAGATAAATAATGAATCCAAATTACACCTTGTTCCCTTACAATTAAATAATCTCGATCGAGATGCATTAAATTTAGCAAGCCATAAACTAGATAATTTAGAGAAAAATGACCTCAGAAACAAATATTAATTTTTCAGACACAATAAAAAAATAGTTCTTATTTCACTTATGCAATCTTATTTTTGATAAAATGTATGTTACTTTATATTTTATACAGGATAATTTAAATATTTTTACCGACGATTTCGTAGAAATCCGTCACATAGTTGTCAACAAATTACAAATTGTTTAACACTAAATATATGTCAAAGTAAACGAAAACATGTACATGAGACAGATTTAAGTATAGATTGTAAACATAATAAAGACAATAATTATAGTGAATCCAAAAAGTGTGAAGAGATAGTTTCACAGAGACTACACCGATAAGACGAAGTGAAAGACTATCGAGACTAAAAGAAACTATTTAAATGTGTTAAAATAAAATAATAATGTATACAAATGTTTTTATACCATTTAAATGAAAATTCATTTTACAATTATTTTCATTCTTACAAAAGGAGGTGTAATGTACCTACCTACTCACATGTAAGATAATTAAAGTATCTATGTATTTCTATATAGTTTTTAGTCACCTGGTATATGTTATTTACAATTATGAAAAGTTCTCATGTATAATCACTAATAATTATTTGCTGTTAGAAATCAGAATCAATACTCTTCATAAATATTTTCCTATTTAGAATAAATAAGTTTCGCTAGTTTATTCGCCTAATACTTCGTATCTATGGAATAATAATAATTTATTTTCTCTTATTTCTTTGTTCGATAAGCTATCCGTATTTGCTATTTTAATATTAATATTTGAGTCCAATCTCTTGTACTCAAATCCATCCAGAAACATCGTTAAATAATTGTAGATAACAGAACTTATAAATTCATAGTTTTAAGAAATAACAGGCAGAGTGTAATTTTTCATCCTCTAATATAATAAATTTATACATGTCAATATATTCTGTTTAATTCCAAAACAAAGAGTTAGTCCGGAGAAGAAATAAACGCATAGTATTCCATAACTAAATAACATATACCAGGTGACTAAAAACTATATAGAAATACATAGATACTTTAATTATCTTACATGTGAGTAGGTAGGTACATTACACCTCCTTTTGTAAGAATGAAAATAATTGTAAAATGAATTTTCATTTAAATGGTATAAAACATTTGTATACGTTATTATTTTATTTTAACACATTTAAATAGTTTCTTTTAGTCTCGATAGTCTTTCACTTCGTCTTATCGGTGTAGTCTCTGTGAAACTAGTCTCTTCACACTTTTTGGATTCACTATAATTATTGTCTTTATTATGTTTACAATCTATACTTAAATCTGTCTCATGTACATGTTTTCGTTTACTTTGACATATATTTAGTGTTAAACAATTTGTAATTTGTTGACAACTATGTGACGGATTTCTACGAAATCGTCGGTAAAAATATTTAATTATCCTGTATAAAATATAAAGTAACATACATTTTATCAAAAATAAGATTGCATAAGTGAAATAAGAACTATTTTTTATTGTGTCTGAAAAATTAATATTTGTTTCTGAGGTCATTTTCTCTAAATTATCTAGTTTATGGCTTGCTAAATTTAATGCATCTCGATCGAGATTATTTAATTGTAAGGGAACAAGGTGTAATTTGGATTCATTATTTATCTTAATATCATCACAACAGACTTCTGGAAGGGATAAATCTGGAATGATAGACTGAAAATTACTTTCTTTTGGATTTGAGACAGATATCAAAATAGTTGATCCGGTGTAAGTTTTGCAATTATTCGAAGTAGAAAAAATACCTGTGTTTGAAAGAACAATAGATATTGGCGTACTAGTCTGACAGCTTAAAGTTAAATCTGTTGGTTTGGGTAAAACATATATCCAAGAATTTGGTTTGTTTAATTTATGCCAAATTTCATATTCTGTTTGAATTATACGAGTATCGCAACTAGATGGTATGTTTGTTATTGAAGTTAACAATTCAGTTTCACAAATTGGATTAGTGTGTGTAAATCGGAAAGTATCAGGATTTTTGCAAATAAGTTTTTCTTCATCTAATGAATAACAGTCTTCTAATGTATCAATAGTAACATAAATGTTTCTATTTTCTGAAAGAACAAGATATTTGACAGATGGAAGAATAAAGGTAAGTCTCTTTAATGTTGGATGAATTATAGGAAGAGATATTAGTTTAAAAAGAGAATAAGGAGTATTACTAACCAAAGGTATACTAACCGTAATTAAAATCTTGTTATCAAAATATATATATTTAAGTAAAATGATATCGAAATATTTATGAGCATAATCGATAGTCAATGGAAATGGATAAGTCGATGTACTAGGTAAATGCGTTACCGTTTTAGATAATTCTTGAATTAGTTGCTCAGGTGTTATAACAGAAGGATGAAGGTTATTATTTCTTGCAAATAGAATAACGTTTATTAAAGTAGAATATTCTTGTTGTAATTCTGTTATAAAGAAAGTTAGTAAAGTAAAATGTTCTTCAATTTTTTGTTTTAAATCTAAATTAAAATATTTATTATTCATTTTATCTGTGTAATTGGTAATTGATTCAAAATTTTTATCAAAAATCACTTTGTTTCGGTCTAGATTTGTAATAGAGTTATTAAAATTTGCAATCGTGGCTTTTACTACATGAATTTGTTGTTTTAGTAAATCAAGAAGATGATTTTCGTTACTTTCAGCTTTGTTAATAGCATTATTGAAATTTTCAGCATCATCACTGTCTAAGGTACCGAATAAGGTCCTGAAAACAGATCCAATTGCATTAAATAGAGCGCGTTTTGGTCTAAAATGTTCATGCAGAATTATGTTTTTTAAAGTTTGTTCATCTTGAAAGAGTCTAGGTATGATTTGTCCTAAGAGTTTTAGTGAAGTATCACATAATCGTAATTCAATAAGAACTGGTTTGTTTTGACACAGTCTTAATGTTTTTTGATAGGTGAGATCTACAAAATTTAATTTGTCTGTAAAAGGTTGTAAAGGAATATGACTTAATATGTTCCAATGAGTTTCAATAAATTGAACATTTTTTATGTGTTCGTAATAGATTCCAGGTGATTTGTTGATAGGAGTATTGGTATATTTCTTGTGAATTTGTTCACTATTTGTCAGCCATATTATTGCATAACTGAAACAAAAGCATGTTTCAATCTATTCATGTGAACTTTTATTGGTTTTTTATTTACTAAAATTGTGCAATTGACAGGAGAATTTATCTCTAGAATTTTATAAGGTCCATTATAATTTTGTGTAAGTTTTTTGGTTTGACCTTCTTTGTTTGCTCATTTTGGAGATATACTAATTGTCCTTCTAAGAAAACGGTGTCATTAATCTTTTGGTCATAATATTTTTTACTGACTACTTTAGATTCTAATAGATTCGTTTTTGCTAACTCATGAGATTTTCTAAGTTTAAGTGTTAAATTATCTAAATAATCTTCATATGTATATTTGAGTTCTACTGGTCGTATTATACTGCTAGGTAGATTAGGTGTATATCCAAATATTAGTTCATATGGTGTGAATTTGGTTGAAGTATGATTAGTTGTATTATATGAAAACATAGCAAAATCTAGCCATTCGTCCCAATCGGATTGATCAGCTTTAATATAATGTTTAAGGTAGTCTGCTAAAGTAGCGTGACTCCTTTCTAATGCAGCATTTGATTCTGGATGATAAGCAGTACAATTTATATGTCTGATTTTAAAAAGCTTGGCGATTTGAGAAAATAATTTGGAAGTAAAATCTCGGCCTTGATCAGTAACTATTATATCGGGTTTTCCAAACTTGCAAATAAATCCACGAACCAGATTTTCAGCGATAGTCTTGGTTTCATGATTCGGAATTGCATAAGCTTGAGAAAATTTTGTTAAGTCATCTTGTAATGTTAATATGAACTTATTACCTGACTCGGTTAAAGGTAAAGGACCTACTATATCTAAAAATATTTTTTCTAATGGATTTGAGCTTGTTGTTGTTATCTCCATGGGCTTTACGAATTTTTTTCTAACGAGTTTATTTTTCTGACAAGATTCACAGGTTTTTATAAAGTTTTTAATATCATTTTTCATATTATTCCATTTGAAATGTTTTTTTATACGATTGTATGTCCGATGAAAACCAGAGTGTCCAGCCGTAGGACTAGTGTGATTCTCTTGTAATATTGTAGTTATTTCCTCAGGTTCAGGATTTGTTAGTATATCATGATAAATGATAATAGATATATCAGTTTTTCTAAAAATAAATCTAATCATAGATCTAATTTTTCCCCAACTTAATTTATCGTAGCTAAAAGTTATTCTGGGTAGGCAAATTTTTAATATTTTATCGTTTAATAACCAGTCTCTTAATTTTATTAGGGAATTAAATATATCTTCATAAGAGGTATTGTCCCAATAATTATTTTTTATAAATATGTAATAAAAGTTTTTATTTTGATCAGAAATATATATAATGTCATTTAGTCTTGGATTTTTGGCTTTCAATTTTTCTATATGACTGAATTGTTTATTTATTTGTTTCTGAACGATCTCATTAAAATTTAAATCTACGGAAACAAACAATGCTAAATTTTGTGAAAATGATGTAATCTTTTCATTTGTTTCTTTTATATTATCATTTGTTATTAATATAGTTTCGGATTTAGATAAGAACTGTGAATAAGTGTCATTATTTTCTTTACTCATTTTGTTTATTTGTAAGGTGGTTGTTGCCGGGTTTTTGTTTTCTTCGCAAATATTTGTTTCAGATATGATTAAAGGAGGACGACTTAAACAATCAGCATTTTGATTTAATTTACCTGGTTTATAAATAATTTCATAGCTATATTCTTCTAATGCTAATCTCCACCTAACGAGTCTTGATCCGGGATCTTTTACATTAAATAGCCATGTGAGTGGTTTATGATCCGTATAAATGAAAAATTTATTTCCGTACAAATATGGTCTAAAGTGTTTAACACTCCATACAATTGCAAGTAATTCTTTTTCTGTTGTGCTATAGTTTGATTCCGCTTTGTTCAAGGTACGACTAGCATAAGCAATAGGTAAATCATCTGGTACTTTACCTTGAGAAAGTATGGACCCTATTGCATAATTACTAGCATCCGTTGTTAAGACAAAGGGTTTGGTAAAATCTGGATACTGAAGTATTGGTTCTGAACAAAGTATTGATTTCAGGTTCTCAAATGACTGTTGTTGAATGCTTGTCCAATTAAATTCAACATTTTTCCTCAGCAGTTTTGTTAAAGGTTGTGTTAAAGCACTGAAATTTTTTATAAAGCGTCTATAATAACCAGTGAGACCCAAAAAGCTCTTAATATCTTTTTGTGTTCTGGGTATAGGAAAATCTGTAACAGCACATACCTTTTTTTCGTCCGGTTTGACACCAAATTCAGTTATTAAATGTCCTAAATACATTACTTCGCGACGAAAAAATTCGCACTTATCTGGTTGTATTTTTAAGTTGAATGTAGACAATTTTTCGAATACTTCTTTTAATCTTTTATTATGATTTTCTAATGTATCGGCATGAATGACTATATCGTCGAGATAGACAAAACATCTGTAATTTTGTATTCCTGAGAGGACAGTATTCATTAGCCTTTGAAAAATACTGGGAGCATTTTTAATCCAAATGGCATTCGTGAATATTGATAATGTCCAGACGGAGTTGAGAAAGCAGTCTTTGGAGAATCCTCAGGATCCATTTTGATCTGGTGAAATCCTGATGTTAAATCTATTGTTGAAAAATATTTTGAATGACCCAATTGGTCTAATATATCGACTATATTCGGAAGTGGAAATGAATCTCCTATAGTAATATCATTTAGTCGTCGATAGTCTATAACAATTCGCCATTTCTTCTTTGCTGAAGCATCGGCCTTTTTTGGCACAACCCAAAGGGGCGAATTCCATGGCGAAGTTGATTCTTCGATAATACCTTGATCTAGCATACCTTTTATTTGAGTTTCGACTTCATGTTTGTGTACTTCAGGATACCTGTATGATTTAGTGCTAATAGGTACATTAGAATTTAAAGGAATTTTGCAAGTTATGGCATTTGTACTGGTAAGTTGATCTCCTTCCAGATAAAAGATATGATTGTACTCCTTGCAAATAGAAATTAAAGATGATTTTTCTTCACTATTTAAATGATCTGTTCTCAAGGCATTTTTTAATTTAGCAATTCTGTTAGAATTCGTATTATCTTTATAAGAAGACATTTTTCGTATATTTGCATTGTTTTGTAAATTTGGAATTTTTTCTATTGCTACTTGAATATCGTTTAATTCAACATCCGTTTCAGTAGTGTTTACGATTGAGGTTAAAAAGAAATCATTTTTTACTTTAACAACACTAGGACATAAAAATACACCTTTAAAGATTTCGCGTTCGGGACATAATCCTTCGCTTAATTCATTATTTATTACTTTAATTTGAACAATTGTTTCAGTTCTTGCGGATAGAATAGTTTTATTACTTCTTGAGTTAGAATTAGAGTTTTGATTTAGTATAAGATCGTCTGAACAGGATTTTTCTTCTGAACAAGATTTTGATTTATGATTTCGTGAAGAGTTACAAGTTTTATTTGTGCATATCTCAGTGGATTTTACACATTTTGGACTTGAATTTTCTTTGGATTTAGAGTTAGATTTAGATTGAATTGGATTGGATAGTAGTTCTTCACTACTTAAGGTTATTTGGATATCATTGGTTTCTAAATAAGAATGATCCTCTATGGATTTAGCATCATAAGGAAATATTTCATCGATATTAGAACTTGTCTCGATATTTTGATCTCTCAGAAATTCGTCATTGTCATTGTTTAATGGAAATTTTATATATTCAATTGGAATAGAACAATTTTTAAAGTTTAATTTATTTTCTTTATAATCAATTTGGCATTTATTTATTTCAAAAAAAATCGCTACCTAATATACCGTCGAAATGAAGAGGAAAATCGTCTTCTACGACATAGAAAACATGAGTTTGGACAAAATCTTTTATCTTGAAATTTACGTTACAACTACATATAGTTTTATTTGGATTTAAGACATTTTTATCAATGCCTCGTAGAGTAATAGACTTAGAATAAATTTTTGGAATGTTTAGTATTTTTGAATATTTAATTAAAGAAATATCTGCGCCTGTATCGATTAGAAACTTGCAAGAGGATGGATTAGAATTATTTACTAAGGGTAAATCTACATAGGAAGTGACTGAGAAGTTGATGGTTGTGATACGGCCTGAACTGAACGAACTCCTCGAGAATCGACCGTTGGTTGTCGAGGATTCTGGAAGTTTAAAGAATTTGTTGGATTTTTGTTTTTATTGTTAAATTCGCGTTTTCTACATTCTTCTATAACGTGACCTGGTTTTTTGCAGTATCTGCAAAAACGTTGGGAAGTGTTGGTATTTTCTTTTCTTAAGTTTGGAGGAAAATCAGAATTGGAATTTGAATTTGAAGGTTTATAATTTTGATTTTGAGAATTTGACCTTTGAAGATTTGAATTAGGATATTTTGGGTTTTGAAAACTAGAATTTTGAAGATGTCTAACATTTCTATCTGAATTGTTTTTATATCGACAGTTATTTGAGGAATGGTTATTTCGTTTGCAAATATTACAGAATGGTCTGAAAATTTCTTGTCTTGATAACTGTTCTTGTTCTTCGGCAATTGCTATAGCAACAGCTCTTTCTAAGGAATCTGGATTTCGGGCTTTGATTAAAATAGAGAGGTCTTTGTTTAATCCTCTAATAAAGACATTTAGTGCTTGAGTTTTTAAGAGTTTAGTACATGCATTTCTTGCATCTGGAGATAAGTCTGGATCAAGTGTATTTATTAATTTTATATAGCAATTTTCAACTTTATTTGCAAATGACATTACATTTTCACTGGGCATCTGACGTAAGGAATGTAATTCCAATTGCCACTGACCTTCAGTTCGGCGTTCAGAATAAGCATCTAATAAGAAGTCTTTTAAATCTTTCCATTCGTCAAATGTTCTGTTTCTAGTTATGGCCCTAGCTTTATCGGTTAATTTAGTTTCTATAATGGCTAATAAGATGGGTTTGGATTGCGGATTTACTAAATTGTATGCTTTATCACAATTGTCTATGAATTCGTATAATTTTGATTTTGTACCATCAAATCTAATGAGAAGTTTTTCAGCTATTTCAATTGATACTGACATTTTATTTGAATTAGAAGTAGAAGAATTTGAAAGAGAATTTGAGTCGGGAGAAGGTATTTGTTCGTCAAATAAGTTACTTATATCAGGATATAAAGTAGACATACGTTTACAAGATTTTTAAAATATGAGACAGAATTTAAGATAGAATGTACTTACAAGTAGAATATTGTTGTTGGTCGCATAGTCTATTATTCCACGGGTTCACCTCTACTTCCGATGGAACTACAATTGGGTTATGACTGGAACTGGATTTCGAACTGGATGTACTGGACCCCAATGTAATTAGTTGTAGTGGCGATTTTTCCACACTGACAGTTTTTTTGAATGATTCCTCGAAGGAAACAAGTCAATTCAAAAATTCCTCAGCTCTCCTTCTATCAGCAATCAGAGGAACTCTGCTACTAATATCCCACGTTCTGACACCAAATTTTGTTATGGAATACTATGCGTTTATTTCTTCTCCGGACTAACTCTTTGTTTTGGAATTAAACAGAATATATTGACATGTATAAATTTATTATATTAGAGGATGAAAATTACACTGCCTGTTATTTCTTAAAACTATGAATTTATAAGTTCTGTTATCTACAATTATTTAACGATGTTTCTGGATGGATTTGAGTACAAGAGATTGGACTCAAATATTAATATTAAAATAGCAAATACGGATAGCTTATCGAACAAAGAAATAAGAGAAATAATTATTATTATTCCATAGATACGAAGTATTAGGCGAATAAACTAGCGAAACTTATTTATTCTAAATAGGAAAATATTTATGAAGAGTATTGATTCTGATTTCTAACAGCAAATAATTATTAGTGATTATACATGAGAACTTTTCATAATTGTAAATAACATATACCAGGTGACTAAAAACTATATAGAAATACATAGATACTTTAATTATCTTACATGTGAGTAGGTAGGTACATTACAATTCTTTAAATAAACTTCTGTTGATCGAGACTGGCTGAATGACAATTGTCCAAGCTTCAAAAAAAATTATTTTTTGAAACTTTTAATTTAATTTTTAAATGAACCTTTGTCAAAATATACTGAGTAATTATAGTACAATTACATCAAATATTGTTCGGACAACGCAATTAGAAAAATAAAAAGTTTATTTTTATTTTTTACTACTTAAAAATTATAACTTTATCTAGACGTCATCTGTGGGTTCGACATTCCGGAAATTCGACTCTTCTAGATTTAACAGAGAATCAAGTTGGTCAAAAATTTCTTTGCAGCTATCATTTTACTGATAGCAATATAAAATCAATAAACCAAAACGGTAAGAATATATTAAAACCTACAGCTATTCTTAAAAATGAGGTAACCTCTGCTATATTCGAAGCTTTGCAAAATAGAACTGATAATTCTTATTCAACAATTAACAATAAATATTTATTCAGTAATGACTCTTAATTAAATCTCAAAATTCCTATATCACTTAAAAGTGAACCATACCGTCAAAATCTAAATGATGCACACATGTCTTCGTCGTTGGATTTTTCAAATTGTGACCAAAATTTTTCTTCATTTTCTAATAACTACCCTAACTTAAGCGATAATTGTATTCAGAAAAATTCAGTCCAAATCCAATTAAATAAAAAAAATGAAGAAGTTAAAAATGCACAAGATGCATTAAAACGATTAAAAACTACATCAGAGTTAAAAATAAATAAAATTGTAAACAAATATGAGGCAAAAAGTAAATCTAAAAACAAAGTGATTAATAGGTATAAAAACCAAGTATATATGTTATATACAACTTAACTCGTAAATGAAATAAACGTACAAAAGCTTCAAACGAAGCAATAAAGTTTAAAAAATTATTTAATAAACTTGATGACGAAATAAAAGTATTTTTAGTTAGGCAAATTAACCATATTCAGAAAAGTAAATGGACTGAAAAAGATAAACAGTATGCTATATCTTTATTTTATAGATCTCCAAAAGCGTATTGCTACCTTCGAGAGAAAAAAAAACATTTTAAGTTTCCATTGCGTAAGTAACATTAGAATTTGGATTAATAAGTTAGATTTAAAACCCGGTAAATGTAACACTTTGTTGACATTATTACAAATTAAATCGTCGCTAATGCACTCCAAAGAAAAGGAATGTGTTTTATCGTGGGATGAAATGAGCATAAAAAAGTGGCTAGATTATAATACTAAAAAAGATATCGTTGAGGGGTTCACATATTTGGGAGAACTAGGTCGCTCTCCAACAGAAGGTAATCACGTTTTAGTTTTCATGTTAAGAGGTAGACAAACTGATTGGAGGCAATCTATTAAGTACTATGTCGCCCATAACTGTGTACCTGGAAAAAAACTAAGCAATTTAATTCTAAATGATTTAGATTTCTCTGAAGAAGCCGGTTTTAAAGTTAAAAGTGTGGTTTGCGATATCGGCCGTAGCAGTCAAACTGCGATAAAAAATTTGGAATAACGCCAGAAAAACCATCCATTGAAAAATTTGGTCGAAATTTTTTTTTTAATTATGACCCTCCTCACGTAATTAGATGAAACTATAACGCTACTATATAGCAATTCCGAATTTAATTGATTTACAAAAATCATTCGATGAATTAAATGAAGTTATTGAAGAAAAAAATGATGGACAAATAAGCTTTAATAATAAACGTATTGATTCTGTAACTGATTTAGAGGTTTGCGCTTTTATGGATGCAGGGGATGAGATGTCAGAAAAACATGATGCAAATATTAAGAATACTATTTATTCTAATGATCCTTTAAACAAATGCTCACGGTTTTCAGATGCACAAGATTGTAATAGCGATAATGATGATTCGATAATATCTTATAAGGAAGTTGATGACTTTGTCGAAGATGAATTAGATAGTACTTCTAGCTTGAATGAAGTTTTTGATTGTAAATCATTTGATACAAATGTGACCATCAATGAGGAACTTTCAGAAACGAGTTTTAAATGTTTATCAATATTTGAAAGAGTATCAAATAATGCATCTTCGACTGGCTCAACTTCTCTTTATCTCAATTCACTCAAGTACCTTGCCGGATATTTTGCATACAAATGTCTAAAAAAACTAATTGTGAAAAGTGTGAAAATTATTTTGTTCATAAAAATGTTAATTTTATTTCAATGACAGATCTTTTATTATTTTTTAAAGCTTATAAAGTTTCTCAAAATACTAACAAACTTGGTAATCTTTGCGTACCTACAGAAGTAATACATATTTCACTTGATATTTTTGATGTTAAGTTTAAAAATGTTTGTTATTTGGAAATTGTCAGTAAGTTGATTTTAAATGGTATAAAAAAAATTAAATGAAATCAATCCATCATTTTTAATCATTGACGACTCTTGTAAATCACATCGACAACGGTTATTAGAATTTTTAGTTATCAATAGGTCATCAATAGGTAATGTAAAAAAGCAATTTCAATTTTAGAATAAAAATTTCTTAAATATTTGCTCCGTGCGTAACTCACGCGACACCTACCGCCTTCATCTGACAGTTTTGGACCCCCAATTTTCAGGTTAAACATATGACATATGTTTGACATTGTTAAATACATGCGAAATTGACAATTATTAATAATTAGTTTTTTAATTATATTTTTTCAGTTTATGTACAAAATAAATGTAGTATTAAAACTGGGTTTCTCACAATTCATCATAATATATCTTTTCAACCCAAACGGAAAAGAAATGGAAAAATCTAGTACTGGAAAATTAAGTTTTTCACGTGAAAGACCATATAATTAAAAACAATAATAATAAAAGTTATGATATAAAAGCTAAAGTCATCAGGCAGTTAGCTTGAAGCCTTATGAAATATTATTTAAGGTAAATTATTAAAATTTTTCCTATTTCAATAGCATAAAAATGAAATTATGTGATATTTACTTTTTCATGCTAATAGCACAAATCCATCTTTTTCTTTTCTTTAATTTATATGTAATCTTTGGGAACCTATAAAAACTACACTCAATATTTTTGCTATTATTAGCACAATTAAATACGCAACATGTATTTGTACACATTTTTGATAAAATTTATGCGTAAAAAGATAGGTCCAATTAGGTCATATTTCGCCGCTAAGCACGCTGGCATCGTTTCAAGGTACCCCTACCATGGTCACGCACGGAGCGAATACATTCAGCTATAACAATTTTTAGATTATTTTCTTCAATACCTTATCTATTTGTTCAATTTTTTTTATGCTTTTATTTCACTGCTTTATATTTTAAGTTATACACAGAATGTCATTAATATTATAAATATTATTATTTTTCCTTTTAATAATATTACTAATACCTTTATTAGTTAATTATGTTTTAGTACTAGTTGTTATTTTAAAAGATTAAATAGTACCCATACAGCGTAAAAACTTTCACATAGACTATTCATTAAAAGTTACTGTTAAATATTTCAAAAATAAATCAGGAATGCTTTTTGTTCTTATTAAAAAATTATGGATGAAATGGAAGTTTCGGCGAAATGGAAAATTTCATAATTTAGTAAAAAGTTTCATTGAATACTTTTTTGAACAGGACATTTGTTCAATGAAATAATTTGAAAAATTATCTAAAAAGTTTGACGAAAAGTCCTGAAAAAATTAAATTTTTGGTTGAAAAATTTTGAAATTTTTTACAAATGTTTCGTTAATTTTTGGGCAGAAAAACAGTATAATAAAAAGTTATGTGACGGTGTTTCGTAATGTAGGATATGTGTATGAATATTTTTAATTCAAAGTTATGAAATTAAAAAAATAAATACTTTGAATATTGTAAATATCATACATTTTTAAGTTTTAAAATTAAAAATTTAACAATTTAATATATTAAAATTAAAGATTTTATTGTGAAAAAACAAAAAAAAAAGACAGTTTGCAAATCAATGGCATCGAAATTTGTTTAGGCGTAGATGCAAAGTTACATAAATAGCTCGGTTCGTACTCCTTTCCCACTTCCCCCTAACTACATATTTCATTAAGCCGACGGCCACGGCACCACGCTTTGGGTTTATGCAGCCACCCTCTTAAGGAGTGTTTTGACGTATAAACCGTAACCAAATGGCCCATTTGAACTGCTCTTCTATAAGCGTCTATATTCTTTGCTTGAACAATAAAATAACTCTTTTTAGGCCTCGTACAGCTGATTGAAATGTCAAAAGCGAGGATCTTCTATACATCCTTGATCCTCAAAAGTTTGAAAATGTTTGTTTGAGGTAGCCATACACTACTCAAATATCTACGTTGTTATTTATTATTCGAATTCATGCGAAATAAAACAATCTGATTGTAGTAATTAGTTAAATAAGTAGAAATAAAAGAGAGATAAACATTATGGCCTACGCGAATACAAAAAATGCTCTGAAAACTTCTGTTTTGTTTTTAAACGACAAAAAAGCTTTAAAAAAAACTTAAATATGAATGCTTTTCAGTAAATAGAAACTTATTAATACAAATCAGTAAAAGCATAATTGTTAAGGAATTTTCCTGAATATTAAAATTCATTTTTAACAATTTTACATAAACACCTCCGCCCATGGATTTTCACAGTCATTCTTAAAGAGGAAGAATCTTAAACGAAACGAACAAAGCTTTTAAGTCATGACAGAGAAGTGACAGTGTGACAGAAATAATCATAACCTCAATCCTTTTGAGAATCGACATTGCCTAGAACCAACAAATCCACGCATTCTTTAATAATTTACTTATTTTGAGATTGTTTTACAAGTAAAAAATGTCGAAGGGCTACGGCGATGACTTCGAGCAGGTGAATATGTTCTTAAAATTTAAGATATTTTACATTACACTTATTATATTTCAAAAATCTTACCTACATGTTTGGCAGGCACTAATCCCATATTTGTAATGTATTTTAACTTTCTTTTTACATTTAACAAACAATTTTTTCATTTTTGAACACAAATAAGACAAAACATTGTTTCATATCTATAACAAAAACTTTGACATTGATATTTACAGAAATAAACAAAAATTCTTAAGGCTTGTTGGAAGTAAAATAGTTTTTATGTTATTTGCAGCATTGAATGTTTGAACCTACCAATAACAAATTGCCAACTAAGATTTAGATCTAACTAAAACATTTGACTATTTTTGTAGGGTTATGACTATGGATATGATGATTATGGATCTCATACAGGAGATCCAAACTTGGACGAACATAATAGACAACACTTTAAAATGCCCGATAGTGTGAAAAACTTCTTGGTCTACTTTCGTAACAATGTAAATGAGGGATTAATTTTTGAGTTGCAAGCATTGTATGAACACACATGGCCTAAGCTTACAGAAGACTACTTTGAAAAGAGGCCATGGCCCGAAGAGAATGAAGTAGCTGCTATTGTAGACAATGATCCTGTAAGTATTTTAATGTTTATTTGCATGTTATTCAGAATATGTTATTTATAAGTATGTTGTAAGTATAATAAGTATGTTATTCAAAAACATATAGTATTCAAATATTATTGTGGGTGACACTTCTACAAAAATTACTTTAATCTAGCATAGCGTGTTAATTTCATTATGTGGACTCTTTTCCTACAAATAGTCATCTAATGCATACCCACATGTCCTCTTAAGATGTTCACTGTATTTCCCTTATTGGTAATTTTATGCCACTATGGTTAGTTGGTTAAATTTTGGTTTCATGCAATGAACATAACCTATAGATTTATTTGAGATTAAATGTAAACTTAACATATGTCAGTTTTGCCATATCATTAACTATTTCACACTCTCACATCTAAAATTAAAAATTGGGCAAGACACTTAATATAATAATTAAATGAAATGAAAATTGAAAACAAACAAAATATGAAAAATAAATATATAATACAAAGTATTTAAATTATGCCTATAAATAATATAGAATAAAATTATATCTTTAATTTTGCATGTGAAAAATACTTATACAGTAGACTCCCTCTATAAGAGAACTGAAATGGCAGACTAATTACCTCGTTATAAGCCGATCTCATTATATCAGACAACAATAATACTGTGCATACATATGAATAGTATGTTTATATGTAGTTTTCTAAAACAATAACTTCCTATAGTGAAGTCATTTGGAGCAATATAAGATGCAAAATATTGTTTGAATGGCGTTTTTGAAAAAAAAATTGTTTACTTTTATTGTCAATGAAACACATTAATACAAAAAAGAGTTGTTTACTTTTATTGTCAATGACACAGAATAATACACAAACAGAATGCCCACTCTCCATGGAAAATTAAGTATGCGCATCTCCTTCACACAGATGTTCCGCCATGTTTTAGAGGGATCCAGTGTTGTTTATGTGGTGTGCATAGAAAAATTAACCCGGTTTAATTGACTTACGGCAATCATAGACATACTATACAATTATATTAACATTGTTAAATATAATTACATAAATATAATTCCGAAGTGGAAATTGAAACGTCAATAAACATATTTTTTATCTTTAATTGTGGCTTATTCCCAGTTAAATAGTAATTAATTTAAAATGCCACAAGAAAATAGCTTCAGAACAATATAAATATAATATAATTAAACATAAATATAAACAATTACATAACCTCACAAATCATATGTCTGTGTTATGTGTTTCCTTCTAAAACATGGCGTGCGTGCTGAAAAACTTCAAAGGCGGCATCTGAGAGTGGGCATTCTGATTGTTTATTATTCTGTGTCAATGATATACATTAAAACAAAAAATCTGTACCTACGTTTTTTCCAACTACATAATATATAAAGTATGTTTTCAAAGACAACATAAACTATTGCTTCTGCATTTCGAGGAAGTCTGTCATTTTTGACCACTTTAAATTGTCCAGTATCATTCTATATATCCTATTTTCTAAAGAAGTTATATGGTTGTTCATTTGTATTTTGTCTTGAATAAAGTTTCTTACAATGTATAAAGCACTTTCCACATCTTGTCTATTAGGACCTTCTTCACCACAATTGTCTTCCCCATCTTAATCACTTTCGTCACTGATGATAATGTGTTCCTCCGGCAGATTACTTACTTCCGTGATAATTTCACTATCTGTTGGAAGATTACAAACAATAACGTCATCATCAATGGCAATGAATTCAGCAAACTCCTTATCATTGTTCAGTTGGGTTAGCTGCTACAGGATATTCATCTTCTTCGTTTTTTACCTCAGTCTCTGTGCACCCACATGACTGAAACATTTTCTGATTTTTTTTTCTCTACAAGGGTCTATGCTTTGTAGATGAAATTTATGGCATCTAATAAAGTAACAGGAGATTCACTATGGTTTTCCACATTATGCAGGATCTGCTTAACTAAAAGTTTTATGTAGTGAACTTTAAGGGACCTCATGATGCCCTGATCTATTGTTTGCAGAACAGATGTGCAATTTGGGGGTAAAAAAAAGCAATTGAATGATTTAACTGGTTAACTTTCGGATGGGCTGTACAATTGTCAACAATTTAAAGGATCTTTTGATGTCCCAACTCTCAGTCCCACTTCAAAAGTTCTCCACTAAAAACCTCTACTGTCATCCACGATTTTTTATTAAATTTATATGTGACAGAAAGCTGATTCTCACCTCTGAAAAATTGTGGTTTTTGAGATTTCCCAATGATGACCAACTTCCTTTCTTCAGAACCGAAAATGTACATGCGAGTACAGCTACCCTTTCTTTTGATAACTTGCCACGTAAAAAACGTTTATTTTTGAATTTGATGGTCTTATCTGAAGTAAGTTTAAAAAAAGTCCCAGCTCGTCAGCATTGAAAACATTATCATCACTGTAAATTTGTCTTATTGTAGACCATGACTTCAACTAGTTGTTAGTGACTTCTTTGGAATCACTCTTCGCTTCACCGCAAATTTTTCCACATTTAATTTCGTGCCTTGTATCGAGTTATTTATTAGTCGCGGCACGTAGTTTTTTCGATTTACTGTAAAAAGACGAACCTGCTATGAAAATCTTATGTTTATTTTTGAGCATATAGTAGATAGAGTGGAACTTGAAATTTCTCTTTCACGACAAACTTCTGCTTTCTTCTTATCGTTCTCAGCATCTTTAAGGATGTTAATTTTTTTCTAAAGAGTAAAGTACTAAAGTACTAAAGTACTAAATGTAAGACCAAATACTTACCATATCAAAATAGTATTATGAGCTTTTTTCTGGCTTTTTCCTCATGATTTACTATGGAATCACTAACAGGAGAATTTTATTGTCATCATGGCATATGGTTGTCTTTTTAAAGACTAATCTCATGCTACTGTATTGTATTGTATATTGTATTAACTGTCTTACAATAAAGTCATCCCAGAAAAACAAAATTTGTTTAATTTATTAATGTTTGTATTCTGATAACGATTTCCGAAGTGGAAATTGAAACGTCATTAAACTTATTTTAAACTTCAATTTTGACTTATTTCTATTAAAATAGTACTTAATTGCTTTAAATCGGATGCTTTAAAAATCAAAGAGTTTAAAAAATTTTAACTTTCCAAAACTTGTAGTACTTAAAATTTTCTATAATATAAGCTTTGTATTAATGAAATATATTTAAATTAAAGAAGTTATACTCAGAAAACTATTTACATTTTCGTGTAAGTTTTTTCAAAGTAGGTTTTTTCCAAATGTATACATTTTAAATGGTTAAAATTTTAGGACATGTTGTTGATTCATAAATAAAGTTAATTTTACGTGAAATAAGATTAATTTTCATTTTTGTGAAAAATATAATAACTTAATTTCTTCTTTTTCCTTTTTTTCATGAGATAATCGTGTTTTTTTTCACTTGTTTTCCATCCGAATCGCTTATGGCTTAACTCATTTTAAAGATTGCATTAAAAGTTTTAACAATATTTTGGGGCATTTTTTTAAAAACCTGTTCTTTTTACGTTATTTGAAGATCAAAGTTTCGTTTGTAGATTAATTCAAATAAACCCTCCCCTTCATCATGTTGTAACTCGGGTTGTATAGCCGCGATAAAAGAAAACAATTTGATTTATTATTTTAGAAGGTTTCTTTTTTTATTTGTATGGCTTTTTTTTAAATATACTGTTTTAAAGTTATTTTTGAAAAACCACTCAAAAACATGTATTTTTTAGATAGGAAATCAACCATTTCAAGCGTGAATAAAATTTTAACTTACCGAGAAAAGTCTGTAAAGAATTTTTTTACTATAAATTGAATTCTCTATCGAGTTCGGGGATTTCGAGATTAAATATTTTCACCCCCGAGAGGAGGTGGCACTCACCCCTGGGGTTAAAGCGCACATCGTCACTATATAACTTTTTTTAATATGTTTCCTATGCGCATTTTAAATTTTACGTCAATCGAAGCGGTTCTTTAAAATCCTGAGAAAAAACCATGAAAGAATCCCCTTAATTAGAGGTAACTTTTAATAAAAGTTTTTTAAACCTTAAAGATTATTTAATTGTAATGATTTTTATATTAAATGTACCTTCTGATCCCATATCTGAGACATCCTTGATTTTCTCTTTCACTTTGTTCTGTTTGCTGGCAAATTCGCCTTTTAATTTTTGCTCCAATTCTTCTTTTTTGCATTTCAATTGATTCCTGTACTCTTCCATGATGGTACAGTAAGTTTTCTGACAGCTATCAGCACGAACTGAAATAAGGAGAAAGGATTTTCTGAAGTCTATGAATTTATTATTCTTTTATCGACCGATACGATACTTAACCCAATTTTTACTTGGTAAAATCAATTAATTGATTAATGTTAAAGGAGTTTGGGTTTAATTTAATTGAATAACTAAACAGTCGGATTGTTTCTTAATGGTAGTAATTATCGAGCGGTTCTGTTCTGTTTGTGTTGACGACAAAAGTTACTGAAACTTAAAAATGCACGATAATGGAAATAAATTCGAAACTCGAAACTCTCGAAAAAATCGAGACTATTAACAGTTTTAAAAAGCTACAAAGAAAGTAATCAGGCGAACGCAAAAAAATTCAATTTTTCAGTAGCAATTTTGAGGGGATAAATCGGGGAACTAACGATTTTTCCGTGGCATTTGTTAATACAGGTATCTAACAATTGCTTTTGATAACTTTGGTTATAACAATATCTAATAAACAAAATATGCAAGATTACACGTCATTTTCTACTTATAAAGACTATTTAAACAATGTAGTATCGCTATTTGATATTAAATACTAAAGGTGAAAACTGGTAAATTATATGAAAGGTGACACAATGTTACTGAAAAAGCAGAGGAAAGGTCAAAAAGGTTTGATGGTTGGATTTTCAAGGTCGGCGAGGTTTTTTTTGTCCCCTCATATAGGTATACCGTCTAATAAAAAGGCTTCAATCATCATAGTAGATTTTGTTTTTTTTATACAATTAGAACTTAAACATGTTCATAAATTAGCTCTAGTCTACGTTGTTTGGAAGTAGCAAAATGGGTTATAAAGTCATCGTAAAATTTATTAGAGTTTTGGAGAGGTTTTAAAAGTTTTTTTTCTGTTGACATTTGAGACAAGCTTGACATTCTCTCTTTTGATTCTTTTAAGACAAGAAAGAAAAATCTCGTTTATTTGAGGCAAAAGTTGGTGGTAATGAGAGAATTAATGAAACTAATTTATTTGCAGTATATAATATTATACATATATCTTGTAACTTATCCCACCTTCCGAAAATATTTGGATCAGCATAAAAAACTTTAAATTCATTTTCTAATTTTATTGTATTAAAGAATGATGGATAATTTTTAATTAACCTGTGTAATAAATATCTTGGAAATTCTTTTTCCCAACTTATAAATTTTGAATCGTCAAAGAGGTTAAAAATTTGCAAATCTTTAAAGTTCGAAAAACGAGTATCTACTTGCATAATAATAGTATCCAAAATTTCAAAATATACTCGTTTTTCGAGTCTGTGTCATGCCTTTGTCCTTTTTTGGGGGGTTCTGAAATACCAACCGAGTCCAAAAGGCCACTGCGTATATACTAGGTATTACTAACATGTATGTATATAAATCTCTGAGATTTTGCACCAGTTTTGTTATTCTATTTTTGGAATAAATTGTGTCAATTGACTGATTTTCGCCAACATTGAAAATAAAATCGGGTTGGTTAAACACTTTCATAAAAATATTTTTAAAAGTATGTTAAAAGAGTAATCATTTAATAAAGTTTTCAAACCGATTTAGAGCTAGATTTTTCTAACCAGATTCACACCACGAGTGTTAATGTTTGCCTCTGTTTGTCGAAAATAAAGTGCAAGGCCAACAGAAAAGTTTGTTTTTTATTTAACTCCCGGTAAGCCATGAGTATTTGCTGTACCAATTATCCAAAAATGATCGAATATTTCCCTTACCCCGCACTAATATTTATACGCCGGGACATTTTAGGCAAAGGACGCCCCCTTATTTTTTAATAACAATTTGTTCTTCGTAGGGAATAGATGAAAACCCATTTTGTAAAATATAATTTACAATATCAGAGTTATCAATACTTACAGTTTCTTCAATAGCTTGCATTTCTTAGGGTAATTTACCTGCATTTGTTTACACTTTAATACCCCTCTGTGGCTCAGGGGTAAGAGCGCCTGCCTTTAAACCTAAAGGTCGTGAGTTCGAATCCCACCTGAGTGGAAATTTTCGTTTATTAAAAAAAATTAATAAATTAAAAATAATTTCTATCCTTGTGTGATCGGTACACACCGGAGGGACCGCAGACGTTCGGATACAATTAGCGTCTCTTAGCAAAGACAATGACGTCGACTTTGCTAAGTATCAAGACAATTACTCTACACACACACACACACACTACACCTGAAATTGTAAGATTGGCGAATGGATTTAGTGTCCGCAGTCATTTAAACACAAACAAACAACAACAATACACATTAATTAAACAAAAATCAAGTACAGTAGACTCCCTCTATAACGAGAACAGAAATGGCAGACTAATTACCTCGTTATATCAAACAACAATAATACTGTGCATAAATATGAATATGTAGTTTTCTAAAACATTAACTTTGTATACTGAAGCCATTCTGAAATATTGTTTGAATGGCGTTTTTGAAAAAAAGTTGTTTTATTTTATTGTCAACGATATAAGTTCTAACAAAAAATCTGTATAAAACGTATTTTCAAAGATAACAAAGTATTGCTTCTGGAAGAAGCAATTGGAATTGGAAGAAGTCTGTCATTTTTGACTGCTTTAAATAGTCCAGTATTCTATCTATCATATTTTCTAAAGATATTAAACGGTTGGACGCTTTCTCTTTTGGTTTTGTCTTTGAATACAGTTTCTTACAACGTTTAAAGCACTTTCCACATTTTGTCTATTAGGATCGTCAGTGCAATCGATTATTAAGTGCGAATCGTCAAGCCCCTACAATGGCACTTGTGAATCATAAATTGTAAATTTCCGAAGAAGTTTATTGCGGGCAGCAGTTAAAAAAGGTATTCATTTATAGCCACCGCCGTGCCAAAAACGTAAAGAAATACGTTTTTCGATCTTATTTTCTCTCGTTATAACCAAATTTGTCTCGCTTTGGAGGGTTATAGTTGAATAGAAATGTCACGGGACATCTCACGTGTCTCATTATAAGCGAAACCTCGTAATAACCGTGTTCGTTATAGAGGGAGTATACTGTATATTAAAAAATCCTTTAACTATTTAAGGCAGCGCTAACTTGTATTTCTGTAAAAAAATATATTTATAAATTTATGTAGATGTATACTAATCTTTGTAATTATTGTTTTGTCTTTTTCAGGTATTTATGATTTTATATAAAGAACTATACTTCCGCCACATTTATGCCCGCATCCAAGGAGGTCCGTCTTTGGAGCAGCGATTCAATTCCTTCTTCAATTATTGCGACTTATTCAATTACATTCTTAGCGCCGAAGAACCCGTCCCACTCGAACTACCCGATCTCTGGTTGTGGGAACTTATCGACGAATTCGTCTACCAGTTCCAGTCCTTTGCTCAATACAGAGCTCGTTTACAAAACAAGAAGCCTTTGGAATTGGAGACGTTGAACTCTAATAATAAAGTGTGGAATGTGTTGTGCGTTCTTAACGTTTTGCACTCTTTGGTGGATAAGAGTAACATTAAAGCAGCAGCTGGAAGTGTATGCTAGTGGGGGTGATCCGGAGTCTGTTTCTGGCGAATTCGGCAGCCATTCTTTATACAAAATGCTGGGATATTTCTCGTTGGTGGGGCTTCTAAGACTCCACTCTTTATTAGGAGATTACTATCAAGCTATTAAAGTATTGGAAAATATTGAAGTACACAAGAAGTCGCAATATGCCCACATTCCCGCCTGCCAAATATCAACTTCGTACTATGTAGGTTTTGCTTACATGATGATGCGAAGGTATTCCGACGCTATAAGAACGTTTTCATCAATTTTATTGTACATACAGCGTACTAAACAATTATTTGCCTCCAAAACGTATCAACATGATCAGATTAACAAACAAACCGATCAGATGTATCACTTGTTAGCGATTTGTTTGGTTTTACATCCCCAATGTGTCGATGAGTCAATCCAGCAAGTCTTAAGAGAGAAAAGCTACCATGAAAAGATGTACAAAATGCAGTACGGCGACTTAGCAGAGTTCGAGAACAGTTTCGTGTACGCGTGTCCTAAATTTTTGTCCCCTTACCCACCTCCAATCGATTCCGTCTCAGGGGACTATTCAAAAGAGGCTATTCAGCACCAAACTGCCGTCTTTATGGATGAAGTGGCTCAACAGAAAATGTTGCCGACCATCAGAAGCTACTTGAAACTTTACACTACTTTGCCTCTGAGCAAATTGGCCACTTTTATGGCTCAAAATAGCAGAAATAACGAAGGAAGAGACTTGGATAAGGAAATCGAATCTTTGGTTATACATTTATTATGCTTTAAGCATAAGATGAAGAATGTTGTTTGGTCCAAAGGTGCCTCCGGTTTAGAAGGAAAGTTCCAGAGTGGATCAGAGGTAAGTTAATATTATATCGGTAACCATGGTGCAACTATGAGTATTATTCACCAAAAACTAGAGCTGTATGTGAGTTTTGTAAAGAGTACATAAACTCGATAAAATACACTGACCTTTATAAAGCGCTGCATTTGTATTTGTATTTTTGTGGTTGAATTAAAAATAAAAGCGCGTTTCTTTTAAAAGATAAAAAAAAAAATTATACTCTTAAAAATAAAAAATAATTCCTAATAAAAAAAAATTCTTTATGCCCTACAGAAATGATTCAAATATTCGACCTTCTACGGCCAAACAGTATCTCAATCTGTCATAAAATTTGTCACTTATCTGGTAGTTCATAAACTTTTAATATTGCCAAACCTATTGATTAAATTATTTTTTTTTAGCTTGACTTCTACATAGATAATGACATGATCCATATTGCTGACACCAAGGTAGCGCACAGATATGGAGATTTCTTCATTAGGAAGATTATTAAGTTTGAAGACCTCAACAGGAAACTTCACCAACTGAAATTATAATTGTATTTTCTAAATTACAAGAATAAACTTTTGTAATACAATCTATAAACATTTTTTGTTGTTTTTTTTTTAATATTAAGTTATATATTGTAAATGATACGTGACAATCTAGTCACTCAAAATATGAAACAGTTTTTGGTTAAATCCCGACGATTCATATATTAATTATGTATTATGATTAGTAATAAAATCACCAAGAACAAATTCAGCATTTATCGATTTACTGTAATAGTCATGGCAGATAACACTTCTAGGCTTATCAGTTTTTAAAATATTGTTAGTCGTCATGTCGGTCAGATAGCTCAGCGGGCTGTGCGGCTGCCTCTCATTCGCTTCACTGTCGAATGGTTCAGTGGATGTGGGTCGAGCCCCAGCTCGGTGTACGGAAAACAAAAAGTCTAACGCAGCAGTTTAAAATTCTAGATGAATCTGCGGCTTAGACTAGGATATGCTGGGATCTGATCGGCCTATGGTGGAGCAGTACGGCAAGAGATAAGGGCTTGCGGCTCGGTGATACTCCTCCATAGATCCCTACCGGACGGGCGTAACGCCTAAAAAACCGGATATAGATATGTATATATATATATATATATATATTATATATATATATTATATATATATATATATATATATACTTCATCTAATTTAGATAACGACTTACGTCATTATCTACGTCAGAGATCGAAGTTGACATAGTTGCCAAAGTATAAAAAAATCCTGACTCCATTTTAAATCAAATAGATTACATAATTATTGCAAAAGTATTACCATCTCTTTACAACGACTATTTAAATTCTTACGTGACATTTTGAAATAAAACACACTAATTTTGTTCTAAAAAGAACAGATTTTATTAGATAGTGAAAAATATAAAACAAGAGATATTCACTTTAAAATTCAAAATAATGAAGTACAAAATGTGTCAACACCGCAACTGTCAAATAAGTGTTACCAATTTATGCCAAAATTTTACCTTCGTTCGATTACAGTTACAGTGTGTTCCGAACAAATGTTCTTGATAAAAACGCTTTATAATGCATTTATACAAATTAAATGAAACATATTATTGTGTATTTCTTCAAGTTAACATTAGAAATTTTTAAATATGATTTCTACGCGTATATAATAAAATATGTCTAGTGGCTGTAATGTCAGTGTACTCGATAAAGTGGTTCTAAAAAAGAACACACCTACACCCTAAATATTTTGTGTTGGTATCATGTGACGCCACAGGCTATGACGCCGATGACGTGCATCGTTATATAAATTAGATGAAGTGTAGTCGTCATTAGTTTTTAAATAAAGTTCTACAACTAGCTGCATTTTACGTCATCCTGACGTCGCAGACGGACATATAAACATATCTACATTTTTCCGGTTTGAAGAACCACTGTATCAAGGCGACAGGATAAAATATTATGTGAAGGAGATTTTATCAATATTGAACTATACTTGTTCTAGATTATATCAATCTTTACTGTTTAGAATTGACTGTGGATGATAGACAAATATGCAGAGATTGACCACATTTGAGTTTACATGCTAACAATACATAAACAGGTGTATAACCCTATTTTAATTTAAAAAAATGAAAACAATCTCAGCAATAGAAATCGAAAAGTCAAAAACAAATATAAAATTTAATTTTCATTACAACCAATTGTGGCTAAATTCCATATAAACATACCTACTATTTAATTACATACAAAAAAATTTCAGAACCTCTTTAAAGGTTGTAATTGTAATGTAAGCGTAGCAAGTGAGTGAGAAGTTGGAATAAAGGGATAATGGAATAATAAGTAGCATAGAAAAGATAATAATTATTCGAGATAATTATTATATATTCCAAATTAAATAAGGGATAATTAATACAGATAACTTATACATTTAAATTATACAAAGTATAACAATTGACCTAGTTATTGCATTGTTTGTTAATTGTTTAAACATAGAAAAGCACGTCAAACAAAAAACTGTTATTGTAATGCAATATAGGACCCACAATTCAACGAAAACACGACCTTGGCACTATAACCGGTATTGAAAACATGAGCTCGATAAAAACTGGAAAACGGGGACAGCCAAGTCAGTAGTTAGTAGTCAGTCAGTAGTAGTGAGACGGCGGGCGTCCAGGCATCAATTGCCGCCCCGGGTACTCTCGACGCGGCAGCGTCGGGTACGAGTAGCTAGTAATGGGCAGTCAGTAATAGCGGGCCACCGTGGATCGGACGCGATAGCGTCCAGTACGCGACGACGAGAATCGGTGATTCTCCGGGGGCCGCGTATCATCTGCATAGTTCGCGTGTAGTCCGGTTATTGTGGCAGCTCGAAAGTTCGCAACCCTCAACTGACCGAGTTCCAGAAGACTGAACGTGTCGTGGTTGAAGCCCTAATATACACATAAGGTAACAGATTTCTTATACTAACCTGGGTAATTATATTAGTACCACTGTCAACTCTTCACTATCTTGCTACATCGTCTCCCGACGCGCAGAATAACGGGTTAACGATTGTATTAGTAACTTCAGGGTAGATTCAATATATTGTTGACTCTAATTTGGTTTTTTTTTAATGTTCCTTTCGTCCGACTCACTAGAGACTAGGAGAACACGAGATTCTGCGTATGCATATCTCCGGCTTCAAAAGTAAGCCCATAACCTCTGCTCTTTACAGGACCTGAGACCTAGGAGTCCTTACCCCTATCCCGAAATCCCTTATCTTCTCGTAAATCCACGAAGACGAGCCAGCCCTCCAGACCAGTGTGACCAGTATTCCTTGCAGCCGCTCGCAGGGTTAGCATCCCATGAGGATCTATTGTGTATTTCATTTGGTGACAGCGTTTTCCATAACTTCACATAACGCTCCCATTCTTTATTATTTTACATAATGTTAGTTACCTAAATATATTTTAGAATGAGAAACAAGAGAAAGAGAAGAAGAAGTACCTTTTAAAAGCTTTATATATAACATATACATTATAAAAACGTGGCAACACTGCCAACGCAATATTTCGTTCTGTGAAACTTAATTGACAGCTAATTTGAGGCTATCTTCACTGGTACCTAATGTGAAAATCGTCGAAAATAAGACTATTTTTATTTTCCATTAAAAGCATACTTTTGAATTTTGCCGTTCAAAATTCAGAGCATATTTTTTTAATCTGCCGCCTAAAATTCAGAACTTACGTTTTAAATTTGACGATAAATAAAATTAGTTCCAGCCCGTCCGCATTTAGCGTTAGAAACTTTCTCTAAAATCTTTCTATTGGACTTACCTTATAGAGGGCTATGGGCTATGTACTCTGAGTCTGAACAGTTGACCATTCTGACTGTGATATCTTATAGGTTATATTTTGTTTAAAAATATTTTTAAAATTATCTCGCATGTTGTTATTTATTTAAAATGTTTAGAACTCCTATACTAAGATGTATCAAACAGCTACACTTACTAGAAAACACGATAAAAACAACTGTCGTACATACTTCCAGCTTTCAACTACAAACAACTTCCCTTTATAAACATGGAGAAAAACCAGAATTAACAGAAAATAAGCCTTCTAACAGTGAACATAACTTTTTAGTAAAATTAAAATCAGATCCTGATACGTTCGGAACGCAACAACAAGAAGATACTTTAGTAGAAGATGATGTCAAAGAAGAGAAGTATTTTACTGAAAAACCTCTAAGATCTCAAAAGCTAAGCACCAAACGGTATGCAGATATAATTAAGGATCTAATCAATAAGAGAAAGATTAAAGAGGCCATAGATGTTGTAGAGGTTCGAATGTTAAAGGAGGACAGAGTGAAACCTGAAAATTATATATACAACTTGCTGCTAGGTATATTTTAAAAGTATTACTTCTCCATAAGATACAGTTTAGCCAAGTTTGTAATGTTCTATAATTAATATTGTTTTACATATTTTAGGAGCCTGTGGACGAGTGGGTTATACAAAGAAAGCTTTTATGTTGTACAATGACATGAAAAAACGTGGATTAAAAATCACAGCTGGTACTTACACAGCTCTATTTAATGCATGTGCAAACAGTCCGTGGCCTCTGACAGACGGACTGAACAGAGCTACTAAATTAAGAGAAATCATGATAGAGAAAGGCTACCAACCTAATGATACTAACTACAATGTTATGATTAAAGCTTTTGGAAGATGTGGAGATCTTCCTATGGCATTTTCTTTGGTAGATGAAATGATTTCAAAAAGTAAGTTTATAGATCTATTTTCTATTGTTTCATCTTTGATATTAGAAAATTAACTGTATTTTAATGGGCAATTAGGATTTTCTAGTTTGAATTTTTATTACATTATTTAATATAGTTTGTTGTGTCAAAAATCTAAATTTTTATTAGTTTTGGGTAATAAAAGATAGTATTTTACTTAGATACCAATATGTGGGCGTATAAGATATAAAAGAAACTGGTTTTCCTAAAAGTGTGCTAAAAAGACTTGTAGATTGAAAAGTATTGATGTCTGTAACATCAGTGAAAGACGAAATCTTCTGATCTTATTTAGTCATATTTATCAAAAGGATCTGTGAGATTTGAGGAAATACAGGAGGAAATAAGTAAAAATCCTAATGTAGCTTTTGCCTAAGATAGATGGGCATCTGTCCTAATTTTTCCTGTGATTAAATATAAAATGTTTGCATAAAAGTGTATACAGAATCCAGGATTTGTCTTAGAGAGCATCTAAAAAAATATTAAGCAGTTTAAAGTGGTAAAACCAAATTACAGAATTGTTTAATATACTTTTACATATGATTTAAGATTTTTCAATCAATTGGTGGAGAGCAAATTTTCAATCAATTGTAATCAAGAGTTTGGAATCTTTCAATTACACAAAGAATAAAACTTGGTCCAAAGTGTTTGTATATGGAGTCAGTAACTTTACGAAGAGGTAAGATATGATAATACTCATGGCAAAAAGTAGTTATCAGTTTGTCAAGTAATTGCAGCAATTTATTGGTATTATTAATGACACAAAACAATTACTTAAATAGAAAAATAAGGAACTCATTCTTCAGACTATAAAGTCAAACCTCATATTGCAGTGCTATTAGGCAGTAAGCAAACTTAATGCAGTAGAATGAGAAATACCAATAGCTCCACCTTATACTCCAGAATTATCACTCTGGAGATTTCCATCTTTTTAGAATCCTCAAAAAAATACTTAGAGGCCAAAATTTGTCAACCAATGGATCAATGGAAACAATCTTATCTGAAAGAGTTGATAGTTTAATTAAAAATAAACAAGGAAAAAATATTTTTAGAAAAGTTTGATGCTTTTGGGTATGCTCAAATTATTTGTATTTGAGTTGTCAAAATATCTTGATCTAAGTATTTTTTCCTTTTTTTTTTTTTCTATGAAAATGCTAATACATATATGACTTTTGACTATAATTTGAACATTTTCTATTACTTTCAGAAATTCGTCTTAGAGATGACACCATAAATTTCCTTTTACAATCTTGTATCAGTGACAAAGAAGTTGGATTCAGACACGCTTTGCTTGTTTGGAGAAAACTAGTGGATAAAAATATTAAACCCAGTATATATACTTTTAATTTGTTATTGCGATGTGTACGAGATTGTAATTTGGGAGACGTGGAAACAACAAAAGATGTTATTGATACTATTTGCAAACATCGAAAAATGATCGAAGCACCAAATATTAAGCAGCTGGAGGAAGGTAAGAAATATTGTTCTGTAGTTATAGTAATTATCTGAGTTCAGAGTAAATAATATTTATTTATTTATTTATCAACAGGCAATCGCTCAATTAAACTACAATGTAAACATTATTGATAAATAACAGAAGATTCTTAAAGTAACCTACTTAAATTAAATTTAAAAATTTTAACCATACAAAAAATAAAAGTAGGAACAGTAAATAACAAATATTAACAAAGAATGTACAAAATACAAGGACATCAAGCTATCACACACAGTTCTTAAGCTGAGCTTTAAATTTGTTTAGAATAAAACGAAAAAGATAGTCAAGATTTGATTTCACATACAATGTGTCTGTGTATCTGCTTATACGTATTTTGCCCTCATAGGGCTCATCAGCACAGCTATTCACAGGCGTTCTTGTTTGTTTGGAATACGTTGGAACAGTCCAACCTATGGAAATATTGATTAGCACACCTTGGTGTTCTAGACATGAAGAAATTGTGTCTGTAGTTTATGCGATGGGGTCTAACATAAAAGGGTTGATTTAGCCTTGTTTGTCTACTTGGAGATTAATTTTTTCTAATAGTAGAGGACCAAAAATAATAAGAGTGCAGTATACTATAAAACATAGTGAGATCTTTGTGCATGCGTCGCATTTGGATAAAAGTTATGTTGAGGGACCTTTCCATATTTGAATAGTTAATTTCATTAATCCTCTGGTTTTGTTTAAATGCAACAAATCTTACGAATTTGTGTTTAACTCTCTCAATAGCTTTAATATATGTGTTATAGTGATGAGACCAAACACATGAACAGTAATCTATGTGAGCTCTCACAAGTGAACACCATTTTTATGGATAGGATATTTAGAAAGTCTTTAGCACAACATTTGATAAACATAAAAGTTGAAGTGATTTAGAGACAACAGATGAGATATGGGGGATGTAGATTTAATGGAATTGAGCACAACACCTAGATCTTTTATCTGAGATACACAGTCTAAAGGGCAACCATTAATAGTATAGATATGACCATTAAATGACACATTTTAACATTAAGTTCCATTCCATTGCTGTCACACCAATAGCTCAACCGATCCAAATCAGGCTGTATGTCACCATAATTCTCAATTTTCAAACATAATTTTAAATCGTCAGCAAACATTAGGAAAGAAGCAAAAAGGAAACAGGAGACAATGTCATTAGCATAGGTATTGAATATAAGAGGTCCTAGGTATGATCCTTGTGGTACTCCTGAAAGTACCTTAATCACAAACGATTGAAAACCCTGAACACATATTATTTGTATTCTTTCAGTTAGTAAGGATAACAACCATTCTAAAAGTTCACTCTGGATACCCAGACCCAACTTATTGATTAAAATCTTGTGATTTACCTGGTCAAACGCTTTTGTAAAGTCTGTGTATACACAGCTAGTTTTCCAGTAGATCACGAACATCCTGTCTTTAATGACAGGTTAAAAATGTGAAAAAGTGGCCTAGAAAGTAAAAAACTCACCAAAGTGTTTAAGAAAAGGAGGTGGAAGACCATCTGAACCTGGCCCTGTGTTGCCATCCAAAATGGAAAGTTTTTCATATATAGACGAAATAGAAATGCTAAATTGTGTATAATAATAATAATATTAGATTTAGATATCCAAAAAGTGAAAGAGGAATGTTGAAAATTCTGGTTTTGGTCATGAAAACCTCCAATTCCATTTAACCTCTGTTAATTTTTATATTTTAAAATTGCTTATGGTTATATTGTGTTTTAGGCAATACAAGAATACCACCACCACCATTTCAAGACATACAAACAACAGAATCTACAAGCTCCAATCAAAGTCAAACAGTTCAAGTTCAAAATTCACCAGTCAGTACTGTAAATTCCAGGCCGAACCTTCTAGCAAAAATTCCCCATTTAGGCAATATAATCAGTCTTACCGAAGTGAAAGAACCTGAGCATCGTCTTCTGCTGTTAGGCGGATGTCGAGGATTCTTAGAAGAAATCGAAAATCGTGGATGTTCACCAGATATTAAAACATTTACTCAATTATTAGACTGTATTCCAGATACTGTGGCTGCCGAGCAAGAACTTTTGATCGCAATGAGGAAGTTTAACATTAAACCGGATCTAGATTTTTTCAATATGCTGATAAAGAAGAGAAATATGAGATCTGATAATAATGCGGCAAAGGTATGTCAGTAAATGACATTGACGTCGTAGACAAAACTCATAGAATTGATTTTTTTAGGACGTTTTGAAGTTGATAAAGAAAAACGGCTACAGACCCGATTTGATTACTTATGGAGTTTTGGCGATAGGTTGCAAAACTGAGGACGACTGTGTTCAACTCGTAAGCGAAATGAAGGATGCGTGTTATACGTAAGTTCTTGTTGTTTCAAGTCTCAAGTCACTTGAGGGAATTACTACGATGCTTTTCGAATGCTTTTAACGATATCGAAGCTTTTTCTATTATCTCAAGGATTTTTCAAAGGATTCTCAATGTACAAAAGCTTCCCAAAATTTTTTTTTCAATGATTTTATAGCGTTATTGAAACGTAAAAAGGTTTTTATTGATATATCGATTCTTGGGAGGCCCTTCCATAACATTTTCAAGTCTTTTGTTAAGTTTTAACATTTTTCTAGAACTCTGATTTTTTTCAACCCATTGTTGTACTTTAGAAGCTTTCTCGGCGCTTTTCCAAAGTATTTTCAACGGAAAAATATTTTGAATGCTTTTTCGACGCTCTTACGTTGTTTTTCATGGTGTTTGACGGTTTTGAAAATTGTTCAATAAATTAGAAACATTTTAGAAGCCCTCAAATGTTTTCGCAAACACTTTTGATGTTTTTCGAATGCTTTTGACACTATTGAAGCTTTTTCGCTGATTTCGAAGCTTTTTTGATGATTTCGAAGCTTTTTTGACGCCTTAACACTTTTCTAACTCTTTTGATGCTATTGAAGCTGTTTCGATTATCTCGACGCATTTTCAAAGGGTATTCAAGGCAAACAGCTTGTCAATACTTTTTCCAACACTTTTGAGGCTTAATCAACGATTTTGTAGTTTTTCCGAGGCTCTTGTCAACGTAAAAATTGTTTTTATTGCCTTCACGATGTTTTCAACGCGCCTTGATCGCATTTTCAAGTGTTTTGTTACGTTTGAAAAATTTTCGACGATGTTGAAACTTTTTTTGCCGTTTTCTTGATGATTTTTTACTCTCTATTGACGCTCTTTGACGTTTTCAACGCTCCTTGATACATTTTATGTACTTTTAGCGCTTTTCCGTCGATTTTTTTAACGCTTTCACAAATTTTCATTAATTTTCGATTCTTTTGAATTATTTTAGACGATTCTGCCAAGCATTCTTTTTGCTTTTCCAAAGCTAGTGACACTTTTGAAGCTTTTTCGAATGATCTAAAAGTCTTTTCAACATAAAAAAGATTTTCAATGTTTTTTTGACTCTTTCGAGGTTCTTTCGTCGCGTTTCCAAGATTTTTGACGGTTTTCAAATTTTTTCGGCCGCTTTGAAATTTCTTTAGCGTTTTTTGGCGAATATTAACGCTTGTCTTTGAAAATTATCCGACGTCTTTAAATTTATTTTACGTTTTTCACTCTTTTTTGGCACATACTGCCGGTTTTACAATAATTTTGAAGCTATTTTATGATTTTGGAGTGTCCTATTTTTACGTCCTATTGTTAGGACGGTTTTACCGATTTCTCAATGCCATTTCAACGTTTAAAAATGCTGTTTTAGAACTTTTTATTCTTTTTACTCCTTTTCGGTAATTTTCCAACCATGTTCGCTCCTTTCCAATGCTTTTCCAAAGCTAACGATGATTTCGAAGCATTTTCAGCGTTTTTGGCGCTTTCGTAGCATTTTCAACAGTTTGGAAGCTTTTTCAAAGTCTTTATACGCCTATTTAATCGAAAAATTTGCTTGATTTTTTTTCTCCGATTTCCCGACACATTTTCTTCATTTTCCAACGCTTTTTATTTGCTTCTAAATTTCCAAATCAATTTCCACACTTCACCTTTTTAGATGCCTTTGAAGCTGCATGGCGGCTTTTCCAAACTATTTTACGGATATTTCAACGCAAAAATTATACTTTTATGTTTTACCGATTCATTTTCAATGGATTTCCAAGCCTTTTCGGTGCTTTTGAGCATTTCCCGACGTATGCTGTTCGCTTTTTTAAAGCTACTGATGTGTTTTATTAAAGTGTTTTCGGCGTTGTTTGGTGCTTGTATAGATTCTTCAACAATGTTGACGTTTTCACCGCAAAAATGATGCTGAAGTGTATTCTTTACATAATTTTTTCTTACAAATTTTATTTCGAGTGTAGTATTAGTATTAGAAAAGTCTTTTAGTCACACAAACTGATAAGAGTGAATAAATGAATAAACACATATATCCAAAGTGAATTTATAACAGTTCTGTTTGACGTTTTAATCCACATTTATTGTTTCAGCTTAAATACAGAAATCCTGGGAGCTATGTTATACCAAGCTTGCTATCAAATGAACATTACATACGTGATGTACATCATGGACTTATGTTCGACAGAAAATGTTCCCCAATAAGAAAATTTATAGAGAAATTATCAGAATTTAAAGCAAATCTTTATAAACCGAACATAGAAAAGGTATCGTAATATTTTTGGATTCATCAGTACGTTTTTTTTATATTCTTGAACATTTTTTGCTGAAAAAACGAGTTCTATGTGCAGTTATACGTTTTTTTTTAATCTTATCTTTCTGACCTATATATTTTTATCAATTTTTTTTTGTTTTAGACGACATCTTTTATAAAAAATAAAGCACTGTTTAAAATCCGATACAAACGATTTATAAACGAAGTTAAGGTCGATGATTCTGAGAATGTACATCCATGGCAACAGTTCAGAGAAATCAATGAGAACGACCACAAGTACAAGCCGAAAGATACAGCTAGATTTAAGCCGAGACGGCAATCTTTGTTTAAGATTAAAACATCAACTAAAGTTAGACATAAAAAATAGTTTCTGGCATGTTAATTTTGTAAAATAAATTTTTATAGCAAGTGTGTACATTATTGCTTCCTTAGTAGCCCGGCCGCTGGGTATCTTCCTTATATAAATTTTTCTCTGAATACTAATACAGTAGAGCAGCCTTTCCCAAACTTATTTTTCCGTGGCTCGGTTATTTTTGTATTATATATTTTGTATTATAAACGATATTGAAGGAGAGTACAACATAGAAAATCAACAAAATCTAGAACGTCAACTATACAGTGAAGACGGAACAAGAGAAGTGTCAAATGATATCCTAAAGCTCAAAGACAATAAAGCCCCAGGAATCGATGAAATCTGTTCGAAAATGTATAAAAAATGTGGTGATCAACTTTTGCAGCAATCCATAAACTAATAGTACTTGTATGGCAGAATGAATAGTTACCAGAAGAGTGGCTGAAGGGAATAATATGTTCGTTTCATAAAAAGGGTGATCAACTGGAGTGTAAGAACTATAGAGGCATTACTCTGTTAGCATCTGCGTATAAAATCTTCGACAATGTATTGTTTGAAAGACTACATTTTACAAAGGATATTGTTGGTCAATATCAATGCGGATTTACTGCTGGAAAGTCAACTACACATCAAATTCAAGTACATAGGCAGATTCTAGAAAAGCAACCTACGGCAGTGTGAAAAGAACTGCATTATAGAATGCAATGATAGACTGGGATCCCACCTAAGTTATTTAAGTTGACCCAACTAACAATCCAAAACGTAAGTTTATGCGTTAGAATTGAAGGAGAAAACTCTACGTTCTTTGATATTACTATTGGTCTAAGACAGGGGGGCGCGTTGGCGTGTCTGCTCTTTAATATTGCCTTGGAAAAGGCAATCAGACCATTAAATATTAGAATGAATGTAACTATTTTTAATAGATCGACGCAAATTCTCGCATTCGCTGACGATATAGTTATAGTGGGCAGAAGTATGAGAAACATGGTGCAGTGTTTTACAAGGCTTGCGGACGCGCCAAGTGAATTAGTACTTGTGGTAAACGAGGAAAAAACCAAATATATGTTGGTTTCTAAAAACCCTCTAAATATCCAACAGAGAATTCAAATTAACAATTACACCTTTGAGCAAGTCAAAGAATTAACATATCTTGGATCGCTAGTAAACGCAACAAACACGATAAGCGACGAAATAAAAAGTCGCATAGCAATAGCAAACAGAACTGTTCACGGTCTCCAGAAACATTTAAAAAATAAAAATATAAAACGTTCAGTAAAGCTTAATATATACAAGACCTTAATAAGACCAGTTTTTATATATGGGACTGAAACGTGGACCTTATCTCAAAATGATAATAGACTGCTTGGTAATTATTGAGAGAAAAATTCTTGGAAAGGTATTTGGGATTTTCAAACCAGAGAGCACAAGAAGCAGAGGACGACCACGAAAGAGATGGATTGATGATGTGGGAGAAGATCTACAGATTCCAAGGGTTAGAAGACGGAGAGAAGTTGCCAGGAGTGGCGACTTCTTTGTGAGCAGGCCAAGCTAGATCCACAATCGATTGTCGAGCCACTTATGATGAGTCATTTTTGTGCTGATCCTTCGTGACCCACTAATTTTTTTATACCCTGGTGTGTGTGTACAAGAAAACATGTATTTTAATAAAGAATCATTAGCTCAAAAAAAAAAAATGTAATAAAACAAAAATAAAAATCAAATCGCTTCCGCTTCCATTTTGAAGGTTTCATGGATTCATTTGAAAGTTCAGCATAACAAATAACACATACTGGTTTGCCGTATAAAATATAATCTAAACTAGATTATGTATAATTGTACTTACAATTTATATACCAACAATAAACATTAATTCAGAAAACGAAAATAAAATATTGTAAACATTACATCAAAAAATTCTCTACAAATACCAAAAAATAATACTAATGCTGATACTGATACATTTATACAATTAAAATTTAGATAATTTTTAATTAATTAATTTAGATAATAATTGAAATTTAGATAATTTAAATCATAAAAGACTAGCTGAAGATCCTATTATATGATGGTCTGTGTAACTATATCCGAAAAGAAGCTGATTGCACAATTGCCTTGAAGTTGGT